>JAVIAB010000008.1:34268490-34635990 GCA_032433765.1 Megaustenia siamemsis
TAGACCTGGAGACAGTGAGTTACAACTACTCTGCAACTTACCCTAACCAATGATGGAAAATGTAAAACTGAAATAAACAAAATAGAAATCACACAAAGTAATGTTAATGCCCTGAAAAATATATGAACATAAAAAAATAACACCAGGGCTAATACTAAGAAGAGCAAAATGTTATATCTTTTCAACATTCCTGTATGGTGCAGAAACATGGACATTAGACAAGAAAACAGAACAGAAAATTAAAGCCTTTGAAATGTGATTTTTTTAGAATGGTAATAATTGGATGGAAAAAAAAAAACAAACGATGAAGTCTTAAAATAAGTAAAAAATTAAAAGAGAACTACTAAACACAAGACAAATGAGATTTTTGGGGCATGTTAAAAGATACAGCAGCCCACTAAAAGTAATCTTGTAAGGGAAGATAAAAGGTAAAAGAGGCAGATGCAGAACAAGACTAACATGAACGAGTAACATCAAAAGATGGACAAGTCAGCCTATAACAACCCGCATTATCAAAGCAAGAGACAGAGCGAAATGGTGCTCCATGGTAGCCAAAGCATCTAAGCGGAGACGGCACATAGTGATGATGAAATTAATGTATTTTTCATTAAAAAATATATGGTAATGCAAGTAATACAACAATTAAAATAAAACAGTAAAGAAGAAAATTGATTCTTTTAAAATAAAAATGTTGCAGAAATATTGTTTAAAATATCTTGGAAAATAATTATTAGGAATGCAGAAATATAAAAAGACCAGTTTTATAAAAATATAACTGGCTTACGAGCAATATCATACAGACGCTACAGAACTATTCGCAATGATCTGTAAAGAACTGTAATAAAAGGTATTGTTTTCAGGAAGACGAGACAAGTTTAGACCAATAAGAAGGTGGCGTCATTGCATCAAGTCCTTGAATTTGACAAACGAAAAAATGGAAGGTATGACTATAGGCAGAGATTTCTTCAGAGAGATTATTACGTTGCTCAACGTTACAAAAGAGATATACGGGCGTGACTATGATTTATCACACGACAGCAAAGTCTTTGTTAAGCGAGTTATCACGATTTTGTAAAGCGATATAACCAGAAGCTGATTAAAAATAACTCACAATATAAATGAGTCACTGCAGCCAGGTAGTGGAAGGGTGAACGGTGGTTGTAGCGAATCTTATTTTTATTACGCCCGGTAATGTGACATTTGTTTATCTTATATAGACATACATACATACATCTACTCACTGACTCGCAGTGTTCTCATATTATAACATACAGAGCAGCGGCGGGTATCTAAAGGAGGCTAAGAGATCACGACTGCTCTAATATACCACCTAACATGCCAGACCTGCACCCTAGATGCAAGAACAATAAGAAAAATAATCTCTACTGGGATGAATGTGTTAGACGAGTGACAGGAAATAGTCTGAGAGATAAGATCAGAAATGAAGAACTGAGAAAAAAGCTAGGGTAAGCCCCCGCTTTAGAATATATAAAGAAACAACAGATAAAATGGTTTGGCCACGTGACAAAGCAGAAAGATCAAAACACAACATAACGAGCCTTCAACAAACGTTGTGAGAACACCGGACACAAGGGTGGACCAAGAAACGATGGATCGATGAAATATTAGAAGCACTAGGAAACATAACAGCAGCAGAGACGAACAGAAGAGCAAAAGACCGCAAATTATATCTCCCATCGACGCTGAAAGGCAGATGAGGAAGGAAAGAAGAAGAAGAAGAACATACTCATATTCCATATCCTGGGATGTACGAGGGACACTCCCTGTATAGCAATGAGGTATCTTCTTGACTTTCCAACCATGGATGACAGAATTAAGATCTGGAGAGCACGAGCATACCTGAAGATTAGTACAGATACAGAGCATCCATTGCACCACGTGCTCAACACAGAGAAAGTACCAGGCTAAAAAGAGGCAAATCATGGGTGGGCCGGGCAGAAGATATCATCAAACAGGTCTGTGGGCTTACCAATATCAGCGTTGGTGAGGAGTGGATACCGGTGCCTACGTCATTCAAGGGAACTTTCTCATGTATTGTCACACTCGACAGGAAAAGTAGGGAACAGAACCAGGTCGTGGTTAATGCTGAGGTCAACGGTCTCATCTGCGATAATACCGATGAGAAAGATGCAGTCATCTATACAGACGGATCTGTAAGACGACACGAAAGAAGTGCATGGGCATTTACAGCACGCTCAGCAGGCAGAATAGCCAAGAAAGACAGTGGTGCATACGCCATGACCACGAGTAGCATGACAATGGAGGTGATGGCAGTGACCAAGGCATTCAAATGGTTAGAGTCACAAGACTACATCCACGCATGTATACTGAGTGATTCGATGAGCATGATAAAAAAGTGGAGGCGGGCTATGTACGCATGCAATGGGTAGAGTCGTTGCAGAAATCCAAAATACGTAAGGTCACCTTTGTCTATGTCCCTGGACATGCGGGAGTACGGGAAATGAGAGAGCGGACAGGTTGGCTAGCTGCGCTGTCGTTGAGGACGGGCAACCGATGGATCGGGCGGACATCATCAATGCCCTTCGAGATGTTGGAAGAGCACAGGACTTCGACAAACACAGATCGACGTCACTTCTTCGGATGATGGAAATGGGAGTTAAGATGGGCACGGCCAGAAATGAGAAACTTGGTGGCCGTGTTAGAAGACTTATCAACCAACATAGAACTGGAGTCGTCAGTCGCTGGACACTGAGGGAATTGCTGAGGAGGGGATCTGAGCACCTATGGACATGTTCGGAGTGCAATGATGATGACCCGCAAATAACTCAATAACTCATATTCCAGCTCAGTGAGTTACAAATTAATGTCTGTGTACAACTAGTCCCTAATCCAGTCAGTCATGATATAGCTCAAGTATTTCGACACGTTACTGATAGGTATGCTTCAATGTCTGAAAATCAAACTTAACTTAACCGTACAGAGACATCTATCGACTTTTCAATGTGTATGAAAGCTATAGGTAGGCCATTTCAGAAGTTGATTCGTCGTTGCTATAGCAACAAAAGTACTATAGCAACGGCGATTTAATTAATAAAATAGTTTACTTTCTTGTTATCGTAAAGTAAACAAGTTTAGGCAGAGCAAGAGAACAACAATAAATACAAAATATTACAAATACAAATAGCTCGGTTAGATCAATACACTACGCGTTTTATTTTTTAAAAATTACGTAGACAAAGTCGTTTTTAAAAAAAAAAGCAGAAATACCATATGTTTTTCATAACTGACTATGATTTTATTACGATTTTTTATGATGATTTTTTTTTTTAATTGTGATAATTTAGGGCATAGTGTAAATTGTCGTATTCTTTTGTTACAAATTTAGTGAACTGGACTACAAAGGACAAGGTGTAGGGTTCGATCCCAACCGACGGTTTCCGGGTTCACCCAGCCTTAATTGGGTACCGGATTTTTTTCTGGGAAAGTAAAGCAGCACGGGCGTTATACCGACCACATTACCCCACAAACCAAGTGCTGAAGGTCTGTAAAATATATGGTCACTAACACCATATTTCCCTATACGCGTCATGGCGGTTCGGGGACTTTACTTTTACTTACTTTAGTTACACATTATTAGGTCAAATGTGAAAGTTGTAGTTAGAAAGAGATTAATTAAGGAAGCAAAATGTGTTTGAGTTGCTGGAAAGAACCTTAGAATAAATGTGGCAGATTATTCCAATGATATTATTACTTGTTATCTAAATGATACAATCGATATAAATGGCTGTCTGGCGGGATAACGAAGAGAGGACTAGTTTGCTGCAGAGGAAAAAGGATCGAAGATTGAATTTGATATACAAGTAACAAGCTAATGTAAGTCTACTAGTAGTCTACGTATTTTTTATACAAGTAATGCGACCCCTCATCTTGTCCTGGCCTCCTCAATTTTCGAAATCACCGCCCGCCGCTGATACAGAATCGCCGCAGATCAGAGTTGAGTGACGATAGATTTTCTTGATGTCACGCGCAGAAATGTGACTGAATGTTTATCTCTCTTGTCTTTGTTACACTCAGTATCTGTAACTACAGGTGTTTCACAGCTAAACACCACATTGTTACGAGCGTTTCGTCAAAATAACTAAAGGGTTCTCTCGAGATGTTACAGTCATAATAATTGAGTGGATTATTTTAATGTTACACGCAGAATTTGTAAACGAGAGGTTCTCATACTGTCACACACAGAATCTGTAACTGAGGGGCTCTAATAATGTCATGCACAGAGAATCTGTGACAGAGAGGTTCTCATACTGTCACACACAGAATCTGTAACTGAGGGGTTCTAATACTGTCACGCACAGACAATCTGTAACTGAGAGGTTCTCATACTGTCACACACAGAATCTGTAACTGAGTGGCTCAAATAGTGTCATGCACAGAGAATCTGTGACTGAGAGGTTCTCATACTGTCACACACAGAATCTGTAACTGAGGGGTTCTAATACTGTCACGCACAGAGAATCTGTAACTGAGAGGTTCACATACTGTCACACACAGAATATGTAACGGAATAGTTCTTAAACAGTCACTCACAGCTCGAAGTGTAATTTTAGATACCCATGTTAACTTTAATCCTATAATTATTGCAGTAGTATTGGTATTGCCAGCACATTCTACTATATTGTGAGTTTTATCAAATTTATTATTTTACGGGTATAACGAGAACTGGTACCAACTTGTGACACCACACAGAAATGTGACCTTTCTCGCCAACATCATGTGCCGTGTCCACAATAAAGATTGGTTACTATCGACCATCATTTTCTTTTAACTCCTGTTTTATTGTGCTTGGTGACGCAGATTCTCCTGTCCATCTCTTGATATTGCCAAACAACTTCAGTCTATTTCTTTCTCTACATCTTTTACCTTGTATATTTTCATCTTATTGTCTCTCTGTTTATGCACACACAACTGTATTAATCTTATTTGAATTTTGTTTTTAAATTTTGTCTTTATTTTCATTCATATAAAACATCATTATTTGTTTTCTTCTCTGCCCAGTAAATTCTTCCCTTTCATTTATAACTCCACATTTCCAAACCTTCAGTTTTCTTCTCTGTTCTTAATGTTCACGTTTCTACACCATGCATGAATGTCGAATATCTATAGTATTTTATTAATTTCAGTGTTAGTCCTGACGTTAGTTTTCTTTTTTCTTTTTTAATGAATTTATATTCGCGTTTTAATTATGATTCAAACCATTCCTATTTATCTCGCATTTTCCATCGCTTGTGATAACCTGTCCAAGGCAGGTGAACTTTCGAACTCTCTCTAGTTTCTTTCCATTTACCTCGATATTAATTTGCAGGTTCTATATGCGAATTTACCACTTTAGTTTTTGTCATCTCAATATTTATATTCAGTACTTTCTCGCTTCTATTCTTCACCTGTTCTTCAACAAGCTGCAGGATTTCCTCGAACCTTCAAACAGTAAAATAGTGTTGTTGGTTTGGCTTAGGCCAGCGGTTCTCAAGCATTCCTTTACCGTGGACCCCATTAAATACATTTTGTAGTAGCTGTAGCTGACCCCTCCCCCCCACCCCCAGGTTTCAACTCAAGATTTCTTCCTTCTACGATTTGTTCTTTGGTGCGTTTTTACTCATTCATTCTCTCTTTCCATTTAGCTACAAAATAGCGTCATTCTTCAAGCCCTCCAAGATCCTCTTTGACGGCACCGCGGAAAGGGGGTCGGGTGCCGAGGACCACAATCTGAGAATCACTGTCTTACGTTGTTCAATATAGTTCTAATGATTTTAAACATGCGATTTCCATGATCTCTTTAAAGATGCATTTTATATATATAAAGATGTAACAAGCACGAAGATATAACACACTCTCTCTCTCTCTCTCTCTCTCTATATATATATATATATATAAAGGTACCGGTAGAGTACGAGACTTGAATCGGCGTCTTAGCACGCGAGTTTTCACTCATGTGAGATCGACCGACTATTCCGAAGTGTTTGGAGACTGGATAGTGTCGCTTTAAGCATCGAAACTCACGATGGAATGGAAGGCGGCATTCCTCACCTTCCCAGAGTAATACCCTGATACCCATTCCTGCCAACGGCTGGGTCGACCGTGGGGGTATTTTTTTTTCCTACCACGAGTACAACTCACACTGCTTCCAGCGGGAATCGAACACGGGTTGTCCAAACGTCGGTAGCCTAGTCGGGTGGTTTTCCCAACCAGGCTAAAAAATATTATATATATATATATATATATATATAATTATATTATAATTATATATATAATATATGTATAATTTGTATTAGTAGGGGCAAAATTATCTTTTGTTGTATCCTATAATGACTGTCATTAAAAATTGCATATCAGTTTCATGTTTGTATCGTCAAGATGTGTATAGTTCAGGTATTCTATAAGTTTATGATGTAATCTGTTGTATTCTGTAAAAGAAAAACGTTGTTTATGTTCTATGAAACACGCATACAATAGTTTTAATGACCTTCCTGGCTTAAAAATTTCAGTCAATGACATTCATGTAGGTGAATATATATATATATATATATATATATATATATATATATATATATATATATATATATGAGAGTAAACCTTTTATAGATTAAAGATTGTACAATACAATCTTCACCCCAACGTTGTACTACCAATGCCAGACCTGGACCCTAGATGCAAGAACAATAAGAAAAATAAACTACTGAGATGAAATGTGTTAGACGAATGACAGGAAACAGTCTGAGAGATATGATCAGAAATCAAGAACTGAGAAAGAAGCTAGGAATAGCCCCCGCCATAAAATATATAAAGAAACAACAGATAAAGTGGCTTGGCCACCTGACGAGGCAGAGTGAGCAAAACACAAGAGCCTTCAATATGCGTTGCGAGAACACAAGACCCAAGGGTCGATCACGAAAAAGATGAACCGATGGAATATTAGAAGCACTAGGAACATAACACCAGCAGAAGCGAACAGAAGAGCAAAAGACCGCAAATTATATCTCCCCTCGACGCTGAAAGGAAATGAAGAAGGAAAGAAAAGAAGAAGATAGATTAAAGAAATGTTACATGTCTTCTGTGAAATAATCAATTATAAAAGACAAATATAATTAACATTGAAGGTATATCATCTTCTAAAATGATAGAATATTATAACTTATACAACTTATAACAATAATAATTAAATTACTGTTTTATATTAAGAACATGCGAAAGACAAAATATCAGCTGTTTACTGTAACTTCCAGCCTTAAATGGGTACCGGATTTTTTCTGGGAAAGTAAAGCAGCACGGGCGTAATACCGACCACATTACACCAAAATCATGTGCTGAAGGTCTGTAAAATACATGGTCACTAACACCATATTTCCCTATACGCCACTTGGCGTGACGGGGGTACTTTACTTTTTTTTTTTTTTTACTGTAACTTATCATGGTCCAAATTCATGAGATGGACGAGCTACTTTAACTGTAATTGATAATAGGTACATAACTAATATATTTTATTCAAGTGTTTTTTTTAAAGACGATTCAAACATGTCATCAGAACTGAATCATCTAAGAGTAGGCGGCCATAGATAGCTTGTCACAAGAAATGAGAGCAACATGATCTGGCCCTTCTTGGACGGTAATTTAACAGATAAATTCAAGCGAAGATAAGATGCCACTTTGTAAAAACAAAAATCGACATTACGAATATAAAATTCTTCATTGGTCAAAAGCAAAAAAGGAATGACATTTGATAAAAATCGCATTCCAATGGATGCACATGAGGGACAATATTTAAAAGAGAAAAATAATCATAGGAAGATTACTTTAAAAAAGATTAATGGCAGTCCTTTTATGATTCAACTTATATGATAAACTGTTCATGGATTACATAATTATACTATGATTATGACCGTGATTACTTGCCCTATAAATCGCAAAAATACGAGTCAGTTACGTCTGATTTTAAATAAAAAACATAAATGAAGAAAAGAAAGAAAGAAATTATCAAGATACAAAATTATAGTCCTTGTTTTTTAAACTATCCAGACCACTTTGGCCTATTACATTCAGCTACAATGTATATTTCCATTCATAATGTATATTCTCCGAGAAACAATCATCATTTTTTGGCCATGTAATGAGAAGAGAACAACTGGAATATATTGTAACAACTGGAAAAATCTAGGGACGAAGAGATAGAGTTAAGCAAAGGATACCAGACGGCTGAAAAGAATGACTTAGCAGAAAGTCAACAACAGAAATGATAAATAACTGTCTAGATCGAAAGTTGTGGAGAGACATGATCACCTACGCCAGCAGGCACGGCACTTGATGATGATGACGTTATGGTTATATTTGCAGACCCTGCACACTCCTTTTCTATCTCTCTTTTTTTCAATATATCAAATTCTTTGTTTTCTAAAATGTTTCAATATCTCTAATTTTTGCATCTTATCTCATTCCGTCATTCCTGTTCGTTCCACGTTTTTGTAACTTCTCATGTACTCATTCTTTCGCTCTTTATTTTCCTTATAACTTCTCCTAATAGAAGGGAGCCGCGATAGCTCAGTAGAACTGGACTACAAAAGCCCAGGGGTAGTTCGATCCCAACCGACGGCTTCTGTTCACTCAGCTTTTAATGGGTACCGGATTTTTTTCTGGGAAGTAAAGCGGCACGGGCGTAACAGACCACATTACCCCAAAAATCTTGTGCCGAAGGTCTGTACAATTTATGGTCACTAACACCATGCTCCCAATAACCCACTTGGCGTGACGGGGGCATTTTATTATTTTTTTGTTCTCCTAATAGAAATGAATGTTTCTTAGAAGAATCACCATCAAAGTCAATTTAATAAACAAACAAGTCAGTGAAGTCAAATATCAGTGATATCATCTGTGATGAGAGTTGATATCTTTTTGTGAACCGGAAGAGATTTACTCTTTGGTATTGGACTAAGATTGCGTACCTCAATCAACTTATTTATCTTGTTACAATTAAACACTCAATCATTTTCAATCAACTTATTTATCTTGTTACAGTTAAGCACTCAATTATTTTCAATCAACTTATTTATCTTATTACATTTAACGACCCAAACATTTTTCATCTGATCAGGCAACAACTACCAGCTGTAAACTTAAAGCTCTGCTCCGTTCATAGAAACAGTTTCACTGCAGTCGGAAATTTCCCATTACCGGTCGAGCACGTATCCCAACTCGCGCCAAACCTATTAAAATCCGTGTTCGCAAATATTGTTGACAAGTCCGACTACCGTACATCCCTATTTGGCGACACAGACGACGATTCCAAAAGTTATCCATAGAAAACAGAGTGCACAATCACTTTCACACTTCAGTCTCTTTAAAAATATACATTTAAAACAAAGTAACCGAAATAGGTTCAGTGACTTCGTTAGTCTCTGCAGAAACTAGTTCACACACCGCCACATTGTATTATCGGTTACGATGTCATCATCATCAAGAACAGGGCCTGCTGGCGTAGGTGATCATGTCTGTCCACAACTTTCTTTCTGGACAGTATTTATCATTTCTGTTGTTGACCTTCTGAGAAGCCTTTCTCTTAAGCTGTCTGGTATTTTTTTTCTCTTTGCTTACCTCTATCTCTTCGTCCCTCAATTTTCGCAGTTGTTACAATATATTCCAGTTGTTCTCTTCTCATTACATGGCCAAAAAATGATGATAGTTTCTTCCTAATATTGGAAATTAGCTCTCCTTTTGTTTGACCTCTTTCAGAACAGTTTCATTACTTTTCTTAGCTGTCCATGGTATTCTCAACATTCTTCTGTAAAACCAAATCACATTTCTATAGACTTCAGTGATTTTCTTGTCTGTTGTCCTATTGTTTATGATTTACATCCATATGTTTCTAATTCAGCTGATGTTAATAGTATTGACGTGTTGTCAGTATTCCCAGTGTTCATCTATATTCAATTCCAAAACGAGGCGTTAATTCTCTCCGGTTACTGGTTAAGTTAAGATTGGTTTTCTTCCACTTTGTTGGAACTTTTTTCTTCATATCAATCCGATTAAATAACTTGAGTAAGTGGTATAACGAAAATATCAACAAAGGTCGCGTATTTTGATAAACAACTCTAGGTTAGCACCTAAAAACCCGGTAACATTTGTAAGCGACATGACGTCATTTTCAGTGTCTATGAGAGCGGTGGCCAACTTAACTTTGACTCGGAGGGTGGGGTGGGGTGGGGGGAGGGGGGTGTATTCCAGACGCGGACCAGACGCCAAGCTTGGAGTGACAAGCTTCATTGTGTGGTTCAGTACATGTTTGAATTGAAATTTGGACGAATAAAGGAACAACACGCGATGAGAGGAAAGAAATATGTGAGAGGAAAAATTAGGAATGAAAAATAAAATATGGAAAAGCAAAGAAGAAGAATAAGGAGAGAGAGAGAGAGAGAGAGAGAGAGATAGATAGAGAGAGAGAAAGAAGATTGAGAGAGATAAGGAAATAGAAAGAGAAGAAGTAGTAGAGAGAAAAATGAGGAGAGAGCTTCAGAGAGAGATAGATAAGGGAAAAAGAATGAGAAATAACAGAGAGTGGCATTGACAGAGATAGAAGTTTGAAAGAAATAGGAAACCAAATCTGGCTTTGAAGTAAAAGTCAAAAAAACTTTCATTGTTTGCCATCGGCCCTTTTAATGTACACAAAAAACATAAACATATAAACATATAACATAAACAACTGATCAAACACCAGAAAGATACCTTTTTATCTCAGGGATAAGATATTGAGTTATTGAGTTATTAGCGGGTCATCATCATTGCACTCCGAACATGTCCATAGGTGCTCAGATTCCCTCCTCAGCAATTCCCTGTGTCCAGCGACTGACGACTCCAGTTCTATGTTGGTTGATAAGTCTTCTTATACGGCCACTAAGTTTCTCATTTCTCAAGATATGTAACTTGTAATAATATGTAACTTCTACTGGGAACAGTCAACAGTGATAAGAAATAACAATAACAGAGACAACTCTGTACCTAAGTAGGTGTCATTTATCTCCATGCATAGACAATATCTAAATTGAGTAGATCGGTAATAACATCGGGGAAACAACAGGTCTAGACATCAATGTATACATAAATACTAACCAAAGACATGCCGATGACTAAGGAAAGGTCAGTAATATGGATACGTAAAACAAGCTTAAAAGTGTATCTAGCAGCTAAATTAGTAGAAAGACGAGACACAACAACGACGATTCTGCAAAAGTCTTCATCAGGTACACAACAACAAACATAAAAATTCAACACGAAAGGCAAATAATATTCTAAAATAAACAAAGAAATATATACACGAAAGGCAAACACTGATCTGAAATATGACGGAAAGAAAGTGTCCATGATTTACGTACGTACCTAATAGTTACATGATTAATAGACAATCATCAACATCATCATGTGCCATACCGGTTGGCGTAGGTGATCATATGTCCCTCCACAATCTTCTACCTACAGTGCATCGTATCAGTTCTGTTATTGACTGTTTTCCATGCCATGACACCAAGATATCCAGTATTTTCTCTCTTTGTCGTCCGCGATCTCTCTTTCTGATGTTTTTTAAGAGCTCCCTTTTGTGTTGGCCTCTTTGAGAACTTCCTCATTGGTCTTTTTAGCTGTCCAGGAAACTTTCAACATTCTTCTGAGAAATCCCATCTCTGTGGCCTCTAATCATCTTTTCATTTGTTTGACTACTGTCCATGACTCGCTTCCATAGGTCAGAATTGGTTCTATATAGCACCGATGAACTCTCTTTCTCATTTTTATTGATATAGATTTGTTTCATAAGATATTTATCATTTTCTGAAATTCTATTTTGGCCTGAGCTATTCTACTTTTTATTTCTGTGGTGCATCTCCCATCTGATGTTATTATTGTGCCCAAGTATTTGAAACGTTGCACTTGTTTCAGATTTGTCTCGTTTATTTGTATGCTGCATGCTGGTGGTGATTGTTTCTTCGATATAACCATTAAATAGACAATAGGCAAGGAAAAAATTGAATTGGACCAAATGGCGCAAAACAGGGAAAATTGAGAAAGGGTGTCTCATAAGAATGGATGAAAGGAGGTTCCCAAGGCAAGAAAAGGAAGAAAAGAAAAAGAAGAAGAGCGAGAAAGACAGGGTGGTAGAGGAAAGACAAGCAGAAGAGATAATAAAAATAAGGCAGCGAGGAATAAAGGTAGGACACTGGAAGAATGGGAGAGCCGACCTGTGATTAAAGAATAGAGTGAAAAGAGTTTAAACTTCATTGATGGAGAGTGCCAAAACTGGCTATGAGTCGATTCTCCAAAGCTAGCCAACTATGGGTATCAGAGGAACAAGAGATGAGGCCAGTAACCCGGAAGTACTCGGAGGTTTGATGGCCATACGATCTGAATTGGAAATAGACAGGAGTGCCGGAATTATAATAGTTTCTTCTCATCTTCTACTAATTTTACAGCTCGATACCATTTCATGTTTATTTCCCATGTCCTGTACAGCTCTACTACCGGCACCACATAGTATTTGCTGTTTTATATATGTTATAGTTATGATTATCAACATGGATAATGTTTAGCTTTTAAATTAGTACTTTATCCACAATTGACGTGTACTAGTTATGACACGCTAAATGTCATTAAAATGCTGCTGCCAATAAAACAGCGTAAGTGGTGAGGATTAATCACAGAAAAAAATCTGAAGGAAAGTGCGATACACGAATCATCGTCTTAGCACACGAGTTTTCACCCATATGTGCTCGGCAGTCTATCCAGAAGTGTTCGGAGACTTCTGAATAGTGTCGCTTCAAGCATCGAAACTCACGATGCGAGACGGCATTCCTCACCTTCCCAGAGTACTACCCTGGTACCCATTTCTGCCAAGGGATGCGTCGACGGTGGTAGTGTTTTTTTTCCACAACGAGTACAACTCAACTGATTCCAGCGTGAATCGAATACGGTTGTCCGAATGTTGGTAGCCCAGTGGAGTGGTTTTCCCCAAATAGGCTACCGAGGCCCGTTCACGGGACAATAACACTGCACGCAAGGTAACCTCATAAAAACTTAATTCAAACGTCAAGATAGTGTATTCATCCTACACGTCATATTCAGAATGTTTATCTTTTTCTGAAATCACTTTATATTCCTGCAGTCAGAGAGAAACCTATCACCGGTAGTCGAATCTTTCCACTAGACGTGTAACCAGCACCTCATGCTGTATTTCTTCTGGATCCACAATTAGGGCTTACATCAATGGTGCTGTGAGGGCTAGCCTTCTCATTGTCACGGTCCTCGTATCATCCTGCACAATAATTAGACATAAATCATTGCTAACAAACCGACAGACGGCCAACCTCTAATTCTCAAGGCTTCACATTGTAACAAACAGACATCTTCTTCTAGCTTTCAGCTCCCTGTGGAGCATAGGTCCTCAACTAACACCGCGTTGCTTCCATCTGTCTTCTCAAAGAATAGTTTGGTTTTCCTCTATGTCCATTTTCTTGAGGATTCCAGGAAGGGCCTGTTGTGTAATACTCTCAGTTGGGTTTCGCAGTGTGTGTCCTATCCAGCGCATTCGTCTTCACTGCATTTGTTTATCCACTGGTATTTGACTGGTACTTCATAATTAATAATAATAACCATAATTCTAAATTAGTGATTTTGTACTGCCAGCTCCACCCTTTTATTCTGCGCAAGCATCAATGAAGGTTTCTATCTTCATGAGTGTTAATAAATACAATGTATGACACAAGCCATTCAAAATAATAATTTTTTATTGGCGCTTTTATTTTTAGCAATTATTTGGAGTTATGGATTCAGGGAAGATAATGGGAAGGAAGGGAGAGAACAGGCTCAATTAAAGCTGGCAAGAAAAATATTTTGTTTGTCCAGCATGGGCCTATAGACTAAACATTTAATCTGAAGCGCAATGTAATTAGTAACATACACGATCGGTGCCATTACTATGAGTCAACTATTGCTCATTAAAAGTAAGACGTACTGAGCCCCGTCACGCCAAGCGGCGTGTAGAGAATGTGTTGTTAGTGACTATACATTTTACAGATCTCCAGCACATGATTTTTGGAGTAATGTGGTCGGTATTACGCCCGTGCCGCTTTACTTTCCGAGAAAAAAATCCGGTACCCATTTAAGGCTGGGTGAACCCGGAAGCCGTCGGTTGGGATCGAACCAGACCTCTTGTGCTATGTAGTCCAGTACACTAACCACTGAGCTATCGCGGCTCCCAATTATTGCTCATTGCCAAGGATGAAAGGTGTACTTCTAGACCACATTAGATACCTTAGTTGGCCGTGTGCTCTAGCGTTTGGTTTTTCATGGCATTATCTGTGCCAAGGAGTACGGACAAATATATTTTTCTTTATTTCTTTCCTGTTATTGAATATTTGTGATTTTTTTCCGAGTGCTGTAAACATACCTCCCACTCCGAGATGACTCGCTATTTCTAAAGGACATTAAATGTTGGCAGTAACTCTAACGTGACAGTAACTTTCATGTCAGTTACTCCCACGTGATACTGACTCCCCGTGACTATTCACTCCCCCACCCCGCCCCCACCCCAATCCAATATTATGGTGATCCCCACATTATGGTGACCCCTATGCCACAATTACATCCACACACCACAGGGACCTCCAAATCGTAGTGACCCCCAACCAGCTAAATTAAAGCTGGCGGCCAAATATGAGTATTAGAAAGAGGAGTTAATACAATATTGAAAAGCACTGGCCACGCTAATACAATTAACTATATAATTATAGTGCTTAGAATTACGACCACATCATCACGCAGTGTCACGAAGTAATACTGTCTCTCTTGCCTTCAACAGACTTCTTGAGTTACAACTGTGTAATCGTCACACGTAACCTATTTCATTTGACTGCTTCTGTATCAACACTTTGAGAATAAGATGTTTCCCTTAGCGATACCACGTGACTATAAACTACTTTGGATTCTTACGTAATCGATTCGGTAACAACGCTCTGCGTTCACTTGCGCGTTCATGAGGTCAGTGGCGGATTATAAGGTTGCTTAGGTGGCCGTGTGCTCTAGCGCAGGTTTGTCGTGGCAAGGCGCTGTGTCGTGGAGTATGGGTTCGATTCTTATTCTGGCTATCTACTGTTTTTGTTTTATTTCTTTCTTTTTTTTAATTTTTACGTTTTTGATCATTTGTGAATTGTTTTTCCCGAGTGTTGTAAACATACCTCTTCTCGTGAAATGATTCGACAAATTGCAAGTGGCCGTCCAAGGCAAGTACTAAATAAATAAGTAAAGTACACCCGTCACGCCAAGTGGCGTATAGGGAATATGGTGTTAGTGACCATAATTTTTACAGACCCTCGGCACATGATTTTTATGGTAATGTAGTCGGTATTACGCCCGTACCGCTTTACTTTCAAAGAAAAAAAATCCGGTACCCATTTAAGGCTGGTTTAACCAGAGGGCCGTCGGACGGGATCGAATCCTACTTCTTGTCCATTGTAGTCCAGATAACTAACCACTTTGCTATCGCGGCTCCTAAAGTAAGGATTGCTTCCACTTTATTGCTACTTTGTATGTTTAATAAAACTACTTAAATGTATTACCACTTTTTTTTTTATTTGAAATTTTGCGTCCCTAAAAATGTTGCGCCCAGGTTATTGGATTCTGGCTGTCCCTATGATACGACGCCACCGTCGGCGAATATTGAGAGGAGGTAACGAAGGCTAAGATTCCTCTCATATTTTATCTCAGAATACATAACACAATCACACTCCAGTTCAATGAGTTCAGTGTCAGTGTACAACCAGTCATTGTATTCCCTAGTTTAGCTGTGATATAGTTCAAATAACTTGAACCGTTACTAATAAATAGACATCAATTTCTCTGAAGGTCAGACCTACAACAACCGTACAACCGCATCTATCGACCTTGCAGTGTGTATGAGAACTAAGGACACCTTACCAATTACCTCCTCGATTCCATGGCAACAGAAGAACGACAAATCAAATGCCATTCTATTTTTTATTGACACATTAGAAGTAGTGCCTATGGGGAACATAATTTATAAAGTACCGACTAAGAATCACTGCGCTGTGTCTTATTATAAAAAAAAACCTGAACAAAACTTTAAGATAATTTAATTAACACCAAAGCTATTTTTTTCGTAACTAATAGTGCATTAAATAAGATATTACGATGCAATCATAATTATGTTTATTTATGGCAATAATTGAAGGAACTATATTACATAGCGCAATATGCAGTCATGCTTAATGTCGAAATTGATCTTGTTAAAGATCAACATAAAAGTTCAGTCTTATGTCTGGCCTACTCAAGTGTCAAAGTCAACGTCCGCACTTGGACATCACCAATGAGAGCGGGTGCGCGAACATGTCGTTTTTCTATTAGTTGAATGTTGGTCCAATTTTTTGTTTTTGTTTATAATCCGTTTGAAATAAATCCATATTATGTACATTATAAGGGATCTACACCTGAAATGCAGCCAGCCGCGATAGCTCAGTGATTATTGTACTGGACTACAAAGGATTAGAGGTCGGGTTCGATCCTAATCGCCAGCTTACCGTTAAATCCTGATCGCCAGCTTACGGATTCAATCCTGATCGACAGCTTACCGGTTCAATCCTGATCGACAGCTTACCGGTTCAATCCTGATCGACAGCTTACCGGTTTGATCCTGATCGACAGCTTACCGGTTCAATCCTGATCACAGCTTACCAGTTCAATCCTGATCGACAGCTTACCGGTTTGATCCTGATCGACAGCTTACCGGTTCAATCCTGATCACAGCTTACCAGTTCGATCCTTATCGACAGCTTACATGTTCAATCCTGATCGCCAGCTTACGCGTTCACCCAGCCTTATATGAGTAACGGATTTATTCTGGGCAAGTAAAGCGGCACGGCCGTAATATCAACTACATTCCCAACAAAAAAATCATGTGCCGAAGGTCTATACAAATTATTGGTACTAACACCATTTTCCGTACACGTCACTTCGTGTGACGGGATTCTTTACTTTTTTTTACTTTTTATACTGGAAATGCTACGTTTATTCATAGCGCTCATAAAAAGCCCGCATCGAATTCTCATCAGATCCTACTATGGGATGTTTAATTAAAAAGCCCCCACCTTCTACAAGGAAATATACAACAAGAACACTTGTTGTATGAACGAAGATCTTAACCTAGACAAGAAATCCACAAAATTCCCAGAAACGCTGTCATTTTGAAAACTAACCAGAGCGAAATAACTCTGGATGGAAATGTCACTGGATCAATATCAAGAGACACGTTTTTCTTCTTTTTCCTCTTGAGCTTTCAGATGTCTAGATTGATGGATGAATAAAACAACAGTCAATACCATAAAGTGCCCAGGATAGTAATAAGTCAACGTGATGAAATATATTGATGACTGCGATCGTCTAGATTAGAATACGCGATAGGGGAGGGGAACGTTAGAAGTTACTATCTAACTTTAACACCGTGGCTGTCGTAGGCAATCTCTAGGAAATGTGGTCTTATATATCTTCATATTGATAGGTGGAACAGCTATGAGTTAGTCTGAGCTCTAAAAGACGCTGCATCGCTGAGGTTAGGGCGCTAATACCAAATCCGCATGTTTTTAGTTACAATCTCATGTGAAATAAATGCATTTTTCCCTCTAGTAACTCATTATCTCTTTCGTATTATTGAGATTGAGCGCCTAATCCTATCAGAGACGAACGAGAGACGCAGACCCTGTCTGAATATTACAAATTTTCTTGACAGTTTGAAAGTGAAAAGAACAGGTTGTTGCTGCAGTGTAAAGTGTAATCAAAAGTCAAATATCCTGTCTTCTGCTTCGCTGATGGACAAATCTGAAACAAGTGCCGAGCATCACATACTTGGGCGCAATAACATTAGATGGGAGCTGCACCACTGAAATAAAAGGCAGAATAGCTCAGGTCAATGTAGCATTTGAGATAATGAAGAGCATCTTATGCAACTCATACATGTCAATAGAAGTAATAAAGAGTGTTCATCGGTGCTATATAGAACCAATACTGACCTATGGACCCGAATCACGGACAGTAGACAAAGAAATGAAAAGACGATTAGAGGCCACAGAGATGGGATTTCTCAGAAGAATGTTGAAAGTTTCCTGAATAACTAAAAAAAAAGCAGCGAGTAAATTCTCACACAAAAAGGGAGCTACTAAAATCATCAGAAAGAAACAATCGATATTTTTCCGGCACATCATGAGAAGAGGAAAGTTGGAATACTTGGTTACAATTGGCAAAAAATACAGAGAAAGAGAGATCTCGGACGACGAAGAGAGATGTTAGATTGCTTGGTGTCATGGCATGGAAAACAGTCAACAACAGAATTTTAGAATGCACTGTGGGTAAACATTTTTGGAAGGGCATAGTCGTCTACGCCAAACAGCTATGGCCTATTATGATGATGATGATGATGATGGTGATGATGATGATGATGATGAAGATGAAGATGATGATGATGATGATGATGATGATGATGACGATGATAATGATGATGATGATGATGATGATGACGATGACGACGAACCCTTATTCAGAATGTGTGTCTTGTCAATAACCAACTCTGAGCATTTACTTTAAATATAAACCGGCTCTTCTATTGAATGCCTGATGCTAATGGAGACATTTTTAATTCTACATACTTCCCATTTATTGATGTTGATGACATCAACTTAACCGAACTTCAGTTCATGGAGCAAAAAATATCAAAACGAGAGCATGTCAGCCTTTCAGTTCAAGTGTTTACATTCTGTAGTGTTTGGTATTGAGCAGGCTATGCAACGAAAATGTAGAAATATATATTTGTGAGGTAAACAGAGGTAGTGAAACATGATTACATTAAACGGAAAAAATGAAGGAGATTTGTTTTCTTTTATCGACAAAACACTTGAAAGTGGTGACTATTCTACATGTGGTATATTATTATTTTTTCCTTAAAAAGACTTGTATTAAAGCGTTAACTGAAACTATCTTCATGAGTTATCTATAACGCAATGAAAATGACATAATCTGTCAACTATAGTCCATTTCATAACTGGTGCCCAACTTTTAAAATCGATATCTTTTTAACCCCTTTTTGTAATTTTTTTCAAAATTTGCATGTAAAGTTATAATGATTAGAACCCAACAGGGAATTAATTTCATTAAAAAAAACATTTGGTTATTATTATTGCTTATTTGATTTATATAAATTTATAACGACCCATTGATGTAGTCAAAACTTAGTGTTTACAGTATTTTAATTTAAAAATAGCGATTAAAAATCCATTCACAGTACAATTGACGTTTTTGCACGCTTTCAACGTGAGTTTTCTGACACAATTAGACACTTGTAGAAAACACGAGGCATTGTGTGTTCCATTTCCGTTCATTCATAGGTTGAGACGTGGAATAATAACATTTATCATGAGTCTTAAAATGAAATTCTGCAGTTTACAAAACATCCCAATAAAAATGTATGACTATTTTTGCAAAGAGGCTAAACGAGGAAGATTATTTCATTCTTTAGAAAACCCTGAGAATAGGACAAGACACATTTTGGATTTATCTAAACGGTCATTTAATCGCTGGATTCAAGCACATGACCGTCAATGTTCCAAATATACAAAATCACAAGGAAGAGCAAAAATGTTGGATAATTTCGACAGTGAACTTATTAGAAGTGAAATTCGCAAAATGTTGGGTATGAATGAAACTGTTACAATAAGAAAATTAAAAGTATCGCTGAAAAAGAACAACAGTATTGAAATATCAAAGTCTACATTATGGAGGAATGTGAGAGCTGCAGGCTTTACATTCAGAAAGTATTCCAATGGACGAAACATCATCTGTGAGAAGCCACATATAGTAGTCATGAGAAGCAAGTACTTACGTGAAGTAAAAGAGGTGCGCAAGCAAGGTTATGATATTGTGTACTTGGATGAAACATGGATCAATGCTCACCACACTAACCAAAGGGAATGGCAGTCATCAGATGGAAAGATTAAGAGATTAATACCTAGCAGCAAAGGACAGCGCTTGATAATTGCTCATGCAGGTAGTCGACAACATGGACTAATACAGAATGCAGAGCTCATTTTTCTTTCAAAATCCATAGACAATCGGGATTATCACTCTGAGATGAATGGTCACATATTTAGACATTGGATTGAAAATTCCGTTCTCCCATCACTAGATCGACCATCTTGCCTAATAATGGACAATGCAGCGTACCACAACATTGTTGCACTTGAAGATAAAGTCCCGACGTCATCCAGTACAAAAGATGCTATTAAGATATGGCTCACAAAGGAGCACATACAATTTAATAACATGTACTTAAAACCTGAATTACTATCTCTAGTAAAGCAAAAACAAAGGACACAGATTTTTCAAATAGATAAGATTATCCAAGAGCACGGTCATATAAGTTTGAGGCTGCCACCTTACCATGCTCATTTAAATACAATAGAACTAATCTGGGCAAAATTAAAAGGACAAGTGGCAGATGAAAATACAACATTCAAAATATGCGATGTAAAGACTCTTGCTAATCTCGCTTTATTAAATATAGACAAAGATTATTGGGCTAAATGTGAAGACCACGTCTTAAAACAGGAAGAGGAATATTGGAAAAATGATGGTTTGTGGAATGTTCAACCCCAAACAGTTATTAATCTTTTAGACTCATCTGATTCAGAATGAAAGTATATATCCCCCACAATGTTGGCCCCTATATTACCTTAAACTAGTTCAACAAACGGTCCTTTTCAGGACCACACAACTATGAAAATTGGACATACAGGTATACCTTGATATTATCGTCCGTCCTCGAACTCAGCAGACAATAATTCTCCTGGTGTTTTGTCTTATACAGTTAGTTCCCCATTACGGCCACGCCTTTACCTAGTGAAAATTAATCATAGACCAGCAACTACGGTAATTTCTATTCTTTAGGGCTTCACAATTTACAATTGTGACAAACATCAAAGAAATTCGCCGCTTTAAGAAAACTGCAGCTGCAAGATATTTGTTAAATATACATTTAAAGGGTCTTTTGCATTCTAATAACATTTGGAAAATTTCAACAGTTTTTAACAAATGTTTACTGCGTAATAGCGTTTTGAAGTTAGGCACATGATTTGAAACGAGCTATAGTTAAATTAGTAAACCAAACAAACAACTACAATAAAGAAAGTTACATTAGCCCTTTGGTCAAAGTAAAACTGTAAGTTTATTAAAGGTTGCATTATTAATAGTAAAATTCCATATGGCGTTAAAATAGAATTTAATTTATTAAAAGAAAAATTCCATGAGACGTAAAACTAAAAGTTGCAATATTTAAAGTAAAATTCCATGAGACGTCATACTAAGAAGTTGCAATATTTAAAGTAAAATTCCATGAGACGTCATACTAAGAAGTTTCAATATTTAGGTTACAATGCAATATAAATATGAGCGTATAGATGTCGTAGTATATAGACTTGGCAAGAATAGAACAGAATATTAGCTCACAGACACACATATTGCTGAACTCAGAAATTCATACAAACAATTATTTTTTTTTTATATCGCCAGCTTTTACAACTGACGAAGTCCCTAGAGATTAGGAACTGAATTCTGCGTGTTAATCCGTTTTTTCCTGGCAGCCATGTGCACTAGTGTCCCTCGCCGCACAGGCAGATAACTCCGTCTTCGGAGGTAGTCATATTTTTTTCTGTCCATGAGCAATTGACGTTTCAAGCCGTGTCAACAAATATAACTAACTCCAAAATATGAGCATATGAGATATGAGATACTGTCCAAAATATGAGATACTCGAGGATACATTACTATTGTTGCTGTGGTAGACTGGATAGAGATACGGATAATTTGCTGTTGTTGCTGTTGTAGACAGGTTAGAGATGAGGATAATTTACTGTTGTTGCTGTTGTAGACAGATTAGAGATGAGGATAATTTACTCTTGTTGCTGTTGTAGACAATTAAAGATGAGGATACTTTAATGTTGTTGCTGTTGTAGACAATTAGAGATACGGATACTATACTGTTGTTGCTGTTGTAGACAATTAGGTTAGGGATGAGGATACTTTACTGTTGTTGCTGTTGTAGACAATTAGAGATGAGGATAATTTACTGTTGTTGCTGTTGTAGACAATTAGAGATGAGGATACATTACTGTTGTTGCTGTTGTAGACAGATTAGAGATGAGGATAAGTTACTGTTGTTGCTGTTGTACACAATTAGTGATGAGGATACTTTACTGTTGTTGCTGTTGTAGACAATTAGAGATGAGGATAATTTACTGTTGTTGCTGTTGTAGACAATTAGAGATGAGGATACTTTACTGTTGTTGCTGTTGTAGACAATTAGAGATGAGGATACTTTACTGTTGTTGCTGTTGTAGACAATTAGAGATGAGGATACTTTACTGTTGTTGCTGTTGTAGACAATTAGAGATGAGGATACTTTACTGTTGTTGCTGTTGTAGACAGATTAGAGATGAGGATACGTTACTGTTGTTGCTGTTGTAGACAGATTAGAGATGAGGATACGTTACTTTTGTTGCAGTTGTAGACAGATTAGAGATGAGGATACTCTACTGTTGTTGCTGTTGTAGACAGATTAGAGATGAGGATACTTTACTGTTGTTGCTGTTGTAGACAGATTAGAGATGAGGATACTTTACTGTTGTTGCTGTTGTAGACAGATTAGAGATGAGGATAATTTACTGTTGTTGCTGTTGTAGACAATTAGAGATGAGGATACTCTACTGTTGTTGCTGTTGTAGACAGATTAGAGATGAGGATACTTTACTGTTGTTGCTGTTGCAGACAATTAGAGATGAGGATACTTTACTGTTGTTGCTGTTGTAGACAATTAAGATGAGGATACTTTACTGTTGTTGCTGTTGTAGACAATTAGAGATGAGGATACTTTACTGTTGTTGCTGTTGTAGACAATTATAGATGAGGATACTTTACTGTTGTTGCTGTTGCAGACAATTAGAGATGAGGATACTTTACTGTTGTTGCTGTTGTAGACAATTATAGATGAGGATACTTTACTGTTGTTGCTGTTGTAGACAATTAGATATGAGGATACTTTACTGTTGTTGCTGTTGTAGACAATTAGAGATGAGGATACGTTACTGTTGTTGCTGTTGTAGACAGATTAGAGATGAGGATACGTTACTGTTGTTGCTGTTTGTTGCTGTTGTAGACATGTTATAGACGAAGATATGTTACTATTGTTGCAGTTGTAGATAGATTAGAGATGAGGATACGTTACTGTTGTTGCTGTTGTAGACAGATTAGTGATGAGGATACGTTACTGTTGGTGCTGTTGTAGACAGATTAGTGATGACGATATGTTACTGTTGTTGCAGTTGTAGACAGATTACAGATGAGGATGCGTTAGTGTTGTTGCTGTTGTAGACAGATTAGAGATGAGGATACTCTACTGTTGTTGCTGTTGTAGACAGATTAGCTATGAGGATACTCTACTGTTGTTGCTGTTGTAGACAGATTAGAGATGAGGATACGTTACTGTTGTTGCTGTTGAAGACAGATTAGAGATGAGGATACGTTACTGTTGTTGCAGTTGTAGCAGATTAGAGATGAGGATACGTTACTGTTGTTGCTGTTGTATACAAATTAGAGATGAGGATACGTTACTGTTGTTGCAGTTGTAGACAGATTAGAGATGAGGATACGTTACTATTGTTGCAGTTGTAGACAAGTTAGAGATTAGGATACTTTACTGTTGTTGCTGTTTTAGACAGATTACAGATGAGGATACTCTACTGTTGTTGCTGTTATAGATAGATTAGAGATGAGGATACTTTACTGTTTCTTGCCATTATAGACAGATTAGAGATGAGGATACTTTACTGTTTCTTGCTATTATAGACAGATTAGAGATGAGGATACTTTACTGTTTCTTGCTATTATAGACAGATTAGAGATGAGGATACTTTACTGTTTCTTGCTATTATAGACAGATTAGAGATGAGGATACTTTACTGTTGTATACAGGTTAGAGATTAGGAAAGAACATCTAGCAAGAGGGTTCCCTCAACATCACTCACACATTATAACTAAGAATATTCGTTTTAACTGTAATATCCTACACTTGCTCTAATGATTAGCTTTACGTTCACAACACTATGTGAAATTAGATGTGCAACCAACAATATCTGCCATTGAAAGTTTCCACATGTCTGTCTTGCACCTCTTTTTGTCATGACTGAGTCTTCAATCTCCTTGCTTGTCTCTACCTTCAGCAGAAATACCACTTTCTTCCACTTGAATTTTTCAACGTTTGTCAGTCAGCTATTATTTTAACCCTACCTAGTGTTGTTTTTAGCAAGGATTATTGACAAGCTCTAGAATCATCCACTGGCCCACTGAAGCAGGGAGGTAGCAGTGATTAAAGAGTTTACGATAAGAGGGCAGTGAGGTAGTAGAAATCGAGGGGATTTGAGAATGGTTGAGTAAAATAAAATCATGGGGTCCACGGGGAGAAGGGTTAAGAAGTAAAGGATGAACACATCGTGGCTCACTTGAACTGTAAGACACAATGTAAGAACGAGGCAAAAATGTAAAACGCGGTATTTTGATTGGTTGAAGGGAGAAAAGGTTAGACAAAGGATAGTTTGGGAAGATCATTCCAGATAAAACGATGGCTCTATACGGACGGTTGTGTGTGTTGTGTTGCAACCGGTACCGTGAGCAGGATTGAGTTAGTTCACCAACAAGTGATACAGTAAGTTAGTTGGTGTGTTGTCGCTGCGGGGAACATACCTTATTCCAGGAGCTGTGATAAGTAGAAGTGTCTTAGAGTAGTTGATAAGATAGTTGTGAAAGTTAGCAGCATCAACCATTTAGTGACCGTCAGTGAGATGGTCTCACAAGGTAGGCTTCGTCAGAAACACGAAGTTAGAATATAGTTGTGCAAGTTAGCAGCAACGAACAATTTAGTGTCAATCCGTGAGTTAGTCTCGCAATGTTAGGCTTCATCAGAAGTGTGAAAATAGAATGTAGTTGTGCAAGTAGCAGCAACGAACAATTTGGTGTCAATCCGTGAGTTAGTCTCACCACGTTAAGCTTCATCAGAGGAGTGAAGATAGAATGTAGTTGTGCAAGCAGCAGTAACGAACAATTTAGTGTCAATCCGTGAGTTAGTCTCGCAATGTTAGGCTTCATCAGAGGAGTGAAGATAGAATGTAGTTGTGCAAGCAGCAGTAACGAACAATTTAGTGTCAATCCGTGAGTTAGTCTCGCAATGTTAGGCTTCATCAGAGGAGTGAAGATAGAATGTAGTTGTGCAAGCAGCAGTAACGAACAATTTAGTGTAATCCGTGAGTTAGTCTCGCAATGTTAGGCTTCATCAGAGGAGTGAAGATAGAATGTAGTTGTGCAAGCAGCAGTAACGAACAATTTAATGGCTTCAAGAAGTCAAGTGGCGCTGAGCGAGACCGATTCGCAGACTTTCTATCAACCAAGAAAGGGCTCGATACGCACTTCGTACGTACGTAAGTACGACGCTCCGGGAGACAACAGTATTAGGTGAAGTTGAGCGAGACCGATATCGTCAGCTTCGTGATTAGGAATATGGCTGCTAGTGGAGGAATTCCTAAAACAACTATTACTTAGAGGAAGGTAAGCGAGGCCAGTGACTTGAGAGAGTGCTGCAGTATAACTCTGCAGTGTCGTAGATAACACAGGGGAATGCCGCAAAGTTAGCAGGCAATGTGTGAGAGGCTGCTAACATACCATTGTCATTGTGATTGTGAACGTGTTGTATGAGGTGGACTTTTGAGAATAAAACCTCAGGTGTGTTATTTTTACCTGGTGTTCAGTAAATTATGCTTCATCGATCGCTAGTGTAATTATCTGTGCCTAGCAAAGAAGGAACACTGGAAGGGGCAAGCACGCTGTTCTGCAGAACCAACGGTCGTAACACGAAACAGCTCGGAGTACCAAGATAGACGATCACCCGGCTAAGGGTGCCACGCAAGGACAGAGTTCAAACGAGGCGACACTCCCGACCAGTAACCATCGAAAACAGGCAAAGGTCGACTCGACTTATCAACCAACACAGGTCATCAAGACGCAAGTCGTCACGACACGGGGCCTCGATCCAGTAAAGGGATGTCCCAGTCAACTCATCAAGGCAGTTAGGGGAGTTCGGACACCAGTCCAGTACAAGTGTGCTGGTACCAGGTTTGTTCCAGTCAAGTCTTTTCAAGTGCGTTAAAAGGTCACTGTTGATTTAAGAGCTGGCTGACCCACAAAGAAAAAACCTGTTATACCACTAGGTCATTACAACAATTGTTCTATCATCCTTAAATGTCAAGATCCACCAACTAGTGGGAATACCAGCTACGATTGTATTAGGGCCAGTCTTTACGTCACAAACCTCTCTTGCGCCTTTCTCAAAATGGCGGACCAGCTTAATAACGTCCCCTGCATAACCTTGACCCATTGACCTCCCAAATCATCGTTAACAACAGGATGAAATTAAACAGTTTGTTTCTTGGTCCATCCATCGCTACCAATATCTGGGAGCCTACCCGCTGAGGTAGTCCCAAAAATACCAATTGTGACATCTTCAGCTATGCGCGCTATAGGTTGGCTGACTCCATTTTACCCAAAACCACTCCTGCTCGCAATGCTGAAAACGTCACAACCATTGGTCGGTCCCTTCTGAACGGGAAGGCTTAGAGACATCAGTGGCGACGGTCCATCTAACTGACAATGTAAGTTCAACAACATGGCGGTCATCTTAACGATCCGACTTAACGGTCGACCTAGAGATGTAACACTCGTAAAGGATCAAGACAAGTACTACTCTGTCACACGTATAGCTAATACCACACAACACATCGATATATATATATATATATATATATATATATATATATATATATATATATATATGAACTAAAGTGTATATATTTAACAAACGTTACCATACACATATTGCTAAACTCGTAAATATGTAGCTAATAGCATTTGTACGACATACCCCCAGAAATAAATGAATTATTCCATACGTGCACTCGTATTACAGCATCCATTCAACCCTCGCTCTCTCCTCCAGGTGCAGTTGGTGATTGTTCTGAGAGACCTGATGATCGTCACCACAAGCATGTCTCTCATCTTCCTCATGATCGCCCTCTTCATCTTCTCATACTTCAGGTAATTACTAACGCCCTTCTTTGTGATTTTGGTCGCTAAATTTTGCAGTTGTTATTGTATTATGTGATAATCACTGGCTAAACAGCGACACTTGACGCTACTAAACGCTACTGTGTCACAGCGCTTTGCTGTTATCCTTCGTTCCTCGTTGTGTTGTGTGAGACTTGGCAAAAGAAAGTAAATTATCATATTAGGCTGTTTTAAGATAAGAGAACAAACATATTGTAACATAAGGGCAAAAATGAAGACGCGGAAGGAGACAAGAAGAAATAGTGCCAATCACTTAGAGAGAATGGTGCGCATTGAGACATCGATCGAATTGAAACACAACTATAGAATCAGATGACGATAATGATGAACATTAAGAAAAATAAAAAAGTGGTATTGTAACATCTTTACGTAGGTGAGAAACAAAACAAAATTAGGACGACGTATCGGTCAAGTAGACCTTAAACTGGAACGGTAAACAACAACACAACAATATGACCGAACAGATGTGCTCAAACGTATGCGTACATAACCATACATTCATAACCACATGCGTTTGTATATATTACCTCAAAGCACATACAAATAAACCCAACATACAATCAGATGGTTGCGGACAGACATAATTGCTACGTTAAGAGGCAGGACTCATGATGATGCTGATTATGATGGTTTTATGGGTCTTTCAATGCACTTACACATACCAGTATATTTATCTGTTAATAGGTACCTGACCTTTACAAGTCACTCATATCTCTCTCTCTCTCTCTCTCTCTGCGACCAGGACTCAATCAGAGTAGGACTCCAGACTCTCGCACGAAGGCAGTTGTCTGTTTAAGCCTGTTAGATCCACTCCGATTGAATACCTGTAAAAACGTTGCACTGTGTTCTGCGCCAGTGGCCCAGTGCATCCGATTTCAGCCAGCATTTTGTTCAGGTTTGCTTTCCTTAGCCTTTGATTGTCCCCAATCTTCCTGCAAGGCAGCAGATGATCTTTTCTGTAGGGGGATTCTGCCCTTAGATGGTCGGCCTTCCCAGGTTTACGAGCACCATCTGCCCGAGTCACTAGGGGTGACTAACACAGACATGCGACTTGTAATATGAGGAAACTGCAACAAGGAACACTTTTCATGCACAGCCTCCAACTGTTCCCGCCGCCTATCTCCATATACCGGTAAGTCACGTCCTCTTAAAAATGATGATCGTCGTAGCACTTGATGAATGTTAGGCCATCGTTGATGACTCCAATTCCGAACATATAGACACACAGTCACTCATATAAAGTGGATCCATACAAAACAAATCATGTATTCGGTCACCTGCTTACAAAGCCGAGTTGGCAGTGTTCCCTAGTGTTTGGCTGTTCATGGCAAGGCACTGTGCCAAGGGTACAGGTTCGATCCTGCTTCGGACCATATATTATTCTTTGTTTTGTTTTCTGTTGTTGATTATTTCTCATTTTTTTAGAGTGCTGTAAACATACCTCTTCCACTGAATTGATTCGCTGATTATCGTCTCCGAAGTTTCTCTCTATAATAATATTCATTTATTATTATTTGTCTCCTTTCAAAGGTCAATGTTTGGCTTTTAGAATGCATGCATGTACCCGACATCATGTGCCATACCGGTTGGCGTAGGCGATCATGTCCTTCCACAATCTTCTATCCACAATGCATCGTATCAGTTCTGTTGTTTCCATGCCATGACACGAAGCTATCCAGTATTTTCTCTCTTTGTCGCCCGCGATCTCTCTTTCCTTTTATTTTGCCAGTTGTAACCAAGTATTCCATCCAACTTTCCTCTTCTCGTGATGTGCCCGAAAATATGTTGATTGTTTCTTTCTGATGTTTTTTAGGAGCTGCCTTTTTGTGTTGGCCTCTTTGAGA
Organism: Megaustenia siamemsis; assembly: GCA_032433765.1. NCBI lineage: Eukaryota > Metazoa > Mollusca > Gastropoda > Stylommatophora > Ariophantidae > Megaustenia > Megaustenia siamemsis. The sequence continues at coordinate 34,297,626 of JAVIAB010000008.1, forward strand.
ACTTCCTCATTGGTCTTTTTAGCTGTCCAGGGAACTTTCAACATTCTTCTGAGAAATCCCATCTCTGTGGCCTCTACCCGTACCGCTTGGTAAAATATGTCAGAAAACTTGTTAATAATAATAGTAATAATAAAAAACTATCTATATTGCTATTTTCCTAATACTGGGGCTTGACGGGGGCAATTGTAGGACCAGAGAATAAAGACCGCTTGCCCAGTGCTGTCGCCACGAGATGTTCAGGTTTGAGATTTTTATTTTTTGTTACTTATTAAATTGTGTTAATTATAAATATGAGCTTGTAGAAAGTTTAGACCTCTCAAATGTTGCACTTTTGTTGTTGTGTATTTGTATCCTTCTACTTCTTATTCATTATCTTCTTTCTCATCCTTCTGTCAACTCCCTGTGGAGCATAGGTCTTCAACAAACACTTTCCAAGCCGTTCTGTTTTGTGACATTCTTGTACGATCTTGCCACTCTTCTCCATCATCTTCATCTCTGCTTCCACTTGTCTTCTATAAAAATATTTTGGTCTTTTTGTAAATTGTATTATTATATAGTTAGCGTAAATTAAGCTGAGTAAATAAGAACCTTAAAGCAGATTCATAACTGAAGCATAAAAGTGTTTTTGATAAAACGCGTACAGATGATGAAACCTTATATTTAGAACGCATCGCCGATAAAGAAGTCCAGTTGAGAGTTTTAATTGGTTTTTAATCAATATGGCGACCACCTCACGAGCAGAAGTAAACGAAATATGAGAAGGTGTTGTCATATCGTGCGTTCTTCATGTCTAACAAAAGTTGTCTTCTATGGATTCACATTACTCAAAGACAGCCACATTTTAAAAATGAAATGAAAGAATAGAATAGATCTGCATTACTACAGGCACCAACAATATAAAGAAAAAGAGAAGAAACATAAGCTGACGCCCGTAACTGCGTTAACTGACAGGTCCCACCCATCCCCCGAACATCCACTCACGTCTAGAAATAAGTAAAGGACTTGTGTAGACAAAGTGTGTATAGCGCTTACAACTCATTGCAGTACGTCGCCTTATCTGCTGCTAACATTGTTTATTGTAGATTATGTGAGATTAGTTCGTGCAACAACACATATCTTGTATACAATCCTCATTCATCCATTCTCACGTGAAGCAGCCTGAAGGACGACAATTACAAGGAGTTGATTACGATCTTTTAGGCTCTTCATTTTGTGATATTTTCTAAATTTGTCGGAATGATTTCGTTAAGAAGCCGTTGACGTCATCATTTGATTTTCCTTCTTTGTTTACTTCTTTGTCTGTACATTCCATTCCTTGTTTCCTGTAAGATGTTTCATCGTCTATATATTACAGTCCTTGTTTCCTGTAAGATATTTCATCGTCTATATATTACATTCCTTGTTTCCTGTAAGATATTTCATCGTCTATATATTACATTACTTGTTTCCTGTAAGATGTTTCATCGTCTATATATTACATTCCTTGTTTCCTGTAAGATGTTTCATCGTCTATATATTACATTCCTTGTTTCCTGTAAGATGTATCATCGTCTATATATTACTGTCATTGTTTCCTGTAAGATGTTTCATCGTTAATATATTATAGTCATTGTTTCCTGTAAGATGTATCATCGTCTATATATTACTGTCATTGTTTCCTGTAAGATGTTTCATCGTCTATATATTACATTCCTTGTTTCCTGTAAGATGTTTCATCGTCTATATATTACATTCCTTGTTTCCTGTAAGATGTATCATCGTCTATATATTACTGTCATTGTTTCCTGTAAGATGTTTCATCGTCTATATATTACAGTCATTGTTTCCTGTAAGATGTCTCATTGTCTATATACTGAAGGGAGGTCAAAAAGTAATGCACACCAATGTTTTTCTCGGCTAATAATAAAGATAGGAATATGAAATTTTGCACACTTGGAATATGACATGTTCCAATTATGTGCACCAAATTGCACAGCATTCTGATAAATATTACGCAATCTATGAACCGTTAAAATGGAGCTTGTCAACAATGTCCGTTACAAACAGCGAATTGTCATAGAATTTCTGGTTGCGGAAAAAGAAACTGTGGCAAACATTCATAAACGACTGTGTGCAGTGTACTAATGTTCTGCAGTCGATAGGAGCACAGTTAGTCGCTGGGTTCAGAGAATTAAAGCTGCAGAAAGTGTACGAGTGGAGCTGCATGATTTACCGCGTTCTGGACGTGTTGCCTCGGCTACCAGCACAGACATGTTAAACCGGGCTGATGCCATTATTCGTAAGGATAGGCGTATCACTAGTCAGCAATTGGCATTGCAGCTTACAGTCAGCAAGGGAAGTGCAATCGGAATTTTTAAAACTCTCGGATATTCAAAGATTTGCGCTCGATGGGTTCCTCGGTGCCTAACAAATGATCACAGAGTTCAAAGGAAAACATTCTGTTCTGAATTGTTGGAGCGTTTCGGTGTTGAAGGAGAAATGTTTTTGTCAAAAATTGTTACCAGTGACGAAACGTGGGCACATTATTATGAGCCTGAAACAAAAATGCATTTAATGGAACGGCATCATCCGCAGTCACCAAAAAGAAAAAAAATTCAAAACATCTCCATCAGCCGGAAAGGTGATGATCACTGTCTTCTGGGACATTGATGGTGTGATTCTTGTTGATGTAATGACAAGAGGTGAGACAATCAACTCGACAGCTTACATCAATACACTGACAAAACTCAAAAATCGGTTCCACAGAGTTCGGCCTAATAAGCCATCTGCAGATTTGTTGCTTCAACATGACAATGCACGCCCTCACACAAGTCTGGTAACACGGGAAGCAATCAACAAATTTGGTTGGACTGTACTGCCCCATCCTCCTTACAGCCCTGATCTGGCTTCCTCAGATTTCCATCTGTTTGGACCACTCAAAAAATTCCTGCGTGGGACACACTTTGACAATGATGAGGATGTGATCCGTGCAGTTAAAAAATGGCTACGCGAGCAGGACAAAACTTGGTACAAACGAGGCATTCATGACCTAGTTTCGCGTTGGCGTAAGGCAATACGCTTGGACGAGGATTATGTTGAAAAATAGGTAGTGTAAAGGGGATGTTCAGCTACAATCTGTGAAAATTTCACACATTTTGCCCGAATAGTTTCCGAGAAAAAAATTGGTGTGCATTACTTTTTGACCTCCCTACGTATTACAGCAATTGTTTCCTGTAAGATGTCTCATCGTCTATATATTACTTTCATTGTTTCCTGTAAGATGTCTCATCGTCTATATATTACTTTCATTGTTTCCTGTAAGATGTCTCATCATCTATATATTACTTTCATTGTTTCCTGTAAGATAATGTTTTCCAAACTGCTAATTCCAGTAGCACTTTAGTTAGAACTTTCACAATGGTATTTCCTTTCACAAAATGAGATGAAGATGTTCTTCGCTTGTATCATCTTATTGGCTATGTTTCCCCCTTTTAATTCTGCAGCATGACGTCCATGTTTTGCAACCTTATAATGCTATAGAAGTTAACCTTTTAATTCTGCAACATGAAGTCCATATTTTGCAACCTTATAATGCTATAGAAGTTAACCTTTTAATTCTGCAACATGACGTCCATGTTTTGCAACCTTATAATGCTATAGAAGTTAACCTTTTAATTCTGCAACATGGAGTCCATATTTTGCAACCTTATAATGCTATAGAAGTTACAGTTTGTGCAATAGTCTAATCTTGTAGTTAAAGTGATTTGACTTGTTTTCTTGATATTTTCTAGCCCTGTTCAAGCAGTTATTATTAGCGCAAAGGATTTAAATGTAGGGCCCGTTATTATCAATGACTGATCCTAGATTTTGTCATTTGTGTAAACTTTATGTTGGAAGCATTATTTTCGTTCTTATAGCTACCAGACATTGATTCTATCTCGTCCTTGCCTTCCGTTCATTATCTTTTGCGAGTTATATTTAAAAAAAAAAAACATTCTCTCTATTTCTCACTAGCTCTTCCTTTGTCTATGTCCGTATGTGTGTGTGTATACATATATATATAAAACGATAATTTTAGAAAACTATTTACCCAGAGGCTCGCATTAAGAGGTAATCTGATCAACAGAAGTAGACCTCACCAAGCAAGTGTTTCGGTCCTTTAGATTTTCGACATTCTGAAGGTGGGAGTGGGCGGGCCCACATGGGTACTGACTCCTAGGCGTCGACCTCCTGCTGTATTCACAATATGTTGGACATTTGATAAAATAGGTTCTGGTTCTTTTAACAATACTCAAACCAAGACAAAGCCGCGATAGCTCAGTGGTTAGTGAACTGGACTACAAAGGACAAGGGGTAGGGTTCGATTCCAACCGACGGCTTCCAGGTTCACCCAGCCTTTAATGGGTATCCGGATTTTTTTCTGGGAAAGTGAAGCGGAACGGGCGTAATACCGACCACATTACCCCAAAAATCATGTGCCGAAGGTCTGTAACATTTATGGTCACTAACACCATATTCCCTATACGCCACTTGGCGTGACGGGGGTACTTTACTTTTTACAAACCAACACTCAAATCAACACCCAGACCAACACTCAAACCAATACTCAAACCAACACTCAAACCAACACTCAAACCAACACTCAAACCAACACTCAAACCAATACTCAAACCAACACTCAAACCAACACTCAAACCAACACTCAAACCAACACTCAAACCAACACTCAAACCAATACTCAAACCAATACTCAAACTAACACTCAAACCAACACTCAAACCAACACTCAAACCAACACTCAAACCAACACTCAAACCAATACTCAAACCAACACTCAACCAACACTCAAACCAACACTCAAACCAACACTCAAACCAACACTCAAACCAATACTCAAACCAACACTCAAACCAACACTCAAACCAACACTCAAACCAACACTCAAACAATACTCAAACCAACACTCAAACCAACACTCAACCAACACTCAAACCAACACTCGAACCAACACTCAAACCAACACTCAAAGCAACACTCAAACCAACACTCAAACCAATACTCAAACCAACACTCAAACCAACACTCAAACCAACACTCAAACCAACACTCAAACCAACACTCAAACCAACACTCAAACCAATACTCAAACCAACACTCAAACCAACACTCAAACCAACACTCAAACCAACACTCAAACCAACACTCAAACCAACACACAAACCAATACTGTTCATACCTGGTCACAAACACATTCTTAAATAGATCTCTTCTTTTAGGTCTTAAATATTGCCTCATCGTGATGAAAATTAATCCTCTTATCACTGCGTGTCTCGACACAGCAAGACGTGCGATCTGCTGATAACAGCTGATAACATATATATCTTAAGTCTTGGAAAACAGCTGGCAGTAGATAGTAGTTGCTGGGAGCTGTTTAGCTGATCTATTATTTTTATATTATATAGTAGTTGCTGGAGCTGTTTAGCTGAACTGGTATTAGATAGTAGTTGCTGGGAGCTGTTTAGCTGAACTGGTATTAGATAGTAGTTGCTGGGAGCTGTTTATCTGATCTAATATTATATAGTAGTTGCCGGGAGCTGTTTATCTGATCTAATATTATATAGTAGTTGCCGGGAGCTGTTTATCTGATCTAATATTATATAGTAGGGTAATTTCCTAGTTTGACCAGATATAGTATTTCAGTTTGGAAGAGTGATGTCCCCTAAAATATGTCTGCCAAAATACAGTGGTTCTACGCATTCTTGGCGTTGGGGTCATTACGCCGATTGGTAATCAACCGCACAATTCCCTTCGATCAGAAGATCATAATTAGGCCGAGTGGCGTCGTTTTTGTCACGCGTTATAATATATTTATAAATATTTAACACTAAAGCTAAACCTAACCCCTGGACCCAACGCCCAATCAACAGATACTTCGAAATGATTACATGCCAGCGTAATGACCCAATGCCGAGAATGCGTAGAACCACTGTATTTTGGCAGACATATTTTAGGGGACATCACTCTTCCAAACTGAAAGACTATATCTGATCGAACTAGGAAATTACCTATAGTAGTTGCTGGGAGCTGTTTATCTGATCTAATATTATATAGTAGTTGCCGGGAGCTGTTTAGCTGATCTAATATTAGATAGTAGTTGCTGGGAGCTGTTTAGTTGATCTAATATTAGATAGTAGTTGCTGGGAGCTGTTTAGCTGATCTAATATTAGATAGTTGTTGTTGGGAGCTGTTTAGCTGATCTAATATTAGATAGTTGTTGTTGGGAGCTGTTTAACTGAACTAATATTAGATAGTAGTTGTTGGGAGTTATTTAGCTGAACTAATATTAGATAGTTGTTGCTGGGAGCTGTTTAGCTGAACTAATATTAGATAGTAGTTGCTGGGAGCTGTTTAGCTGATCTAATATTAGAAAGTGGTTGCTGGGAGCTGTTTAGCTGATCTATTATAAGAAAGTGGTTGCTGGAAGCTGTTTAGCTGAACTAATATTAGATAGTAGTTGTTGGGAGTTATTTAGCTGAACTAATATTAGATAGTTGTTGTTGGGAGTTATTTAGCTGAACTAATATTAGATAGTTGTTGCTGGAGCCGTTTAGCTGATCTATTATTAGATAGTAGTTGTTTGGAGCTGTTTAGCTGATCTAATATTAGATAGTAGTTGCTGGGAGCTGTTTAGTTGATATAATATTAGATAGTAGTTGCTGGGAGCTGTTTAGCTGATCTAATATTAGATAGTAGTTGTTTGGAGCTGTTTAGCTGATCTAATATTAGATAGTAGTTGCTGGGAGCTGATTAGCTGATCTAATATTAGATAGTAGTTGTTTGGAGCTGTTTAGCTGATCTAATATTAGATAGTAGTTGTTGGGAGCTGTTTAGCTGATCTATTATTAGATAGTAGTTGTTTGGAGCTGTTTAGCTGATCTAATATTAGATAGTAGTTGCTGGGAGCTGTTTAGCTGATCTATTATTAGATAGTAGTTGCTGGGAGCTGTTTAGCTGATCTATTATTAGATAGTAGTTGTTTGGAGCTGTTTAGCTGATCTAATATTAGATAGTAGTTGCTGGGATGCTGGGATAATAAAGGGAATATGAAAGAACTGTACAACAGCACAAAGAAATTAGGTGGAAAATACAAACAGATCAACGCCTTTATCAAAGATAAGAAAGGAAATCTGCTTAGTAATATAAAGGAACAAATGGAGAGATGGAAGGAGCACTTTGAAGAACTTTTGAACAGACCTGGCTCAAATAATCCTCCAGATATACTACCAGCAGAAGAAGAATTACACGTTAACTGCGGAAAACCAAGCAAAGAAGAAATAATGAAAGCCATCAAACTGTTAAAAGATGGTAAAGCCACAGGACCAGATGAAATTCCTTCGGAAGCCATCAAAGCAGATATTATCACCTCTACCAAGATGTTACATAATCTATTGGATAAAATTTGGGAGAGGGAAGAAATACCTAAAGACTGGAGAGAAGGTTATATGATCAAACTACCAAAGAAAGGAAGTTTACAGGAGTGCACAAATTATAGGGGAATTATGCTACTATCAGTGCCAGGAAAAATATTAGGCAGAATCATTCTGGAGAGACTAAAAGAGGCTATAGAGAAACACTTGAGAGATGAACAAGCAGGTTTTAGGAAGAACAGATCATGTGCTGATCAAATAACTACTCTACGTATAATAGTTGAACAAAGTTTAGAACTAAAATCCCCACTTTATATTGGATTCATAGATTACGAAAAGGCATTTGATAGTTTAGACAGAAGAATGCTTTGGAAGTTGCTGAGTCATTATGGAATCCCCATAAAGTTTATTAACCTGATAAAAACAATGTATGAAGGAACAAAATGTAGTGTGGTGCATGAAGGACAGCTTACAGAAGCATTTGAAATAAGAACAGGAGTAAGGCAAGGATGCCTTCTGTCTCCATTTCTCTTTCTACTGGCCATAGATTGGATTATGAAAATAACTCAAAACAACAGAATGGGATCCAGTGGTCACTGACCAAACAACTTGATGATTTAGACTTTGCTGATGACATAGCTCTCCTATCACACAGCCACCAACAGATGCAAGATAAAATGAGTATATTAGATGAGAGATCACAACAGCTAGGACTAAAGATTAATAGAGATAAGACCAACATTATGAGAATTAATGCAGTTGGCAATAACCAAATAAAACTAGGAGAAATACCTCTACTAGACGTACAATCTTATATATATCTGGGCAGTAATATAGATAAAGAGGGAGGAACAGAAAACGATACCAAAATAAGGATATCAAAAGCAAGAGGAGCTTTCATTGCACTGGGAAACATATGGAAATCCAAAGAAATTAGGCTAAATACAAAAATACAAATTTTCAACTCCAATGTTAAGTCGGTTCTATTATATGGCTGTGAAACATGGAGAATAACAAAATTGACAATCACGAAGGTACAGACTTTCATTAATGGATGCTTGCGCAGAATAAAGGGATGGAAATGGCAGGACAAAGTCACAAACGTGGAATTATGGAAATGTACCGGTCAAATACCAGTGGATAAAGAAATACAGCGAAGACGATGGCGATGGATAGGACACACACTACGGAAACCAACTGAGAGTATTACACAACAGGCCCTTTTTTGGAATCCCCAGGGGAAAAGACAAAGAGGAAGACCAAGGAATTCTTGGAGAAGACAGATTGAAGCAGAGATGAAGATGATGGGGAAGACATGGAATGATCTTAAAAGAATTGCAAAAAACAGAACGACTTGGAAAGTGTTTGTTGAAGACTTATGCTCCACTGGGAGCTAAAAGGTAGAAGAGAGTTGCTGGGAGCTGTTTAGTTGATATAATATTAGATAGTTGTTGCTGGGAGCTGTTTAGCTGATCTAATATTAGATAGTAGCTGCTGGGAGCTGTTTAGCTGATCTAATTTATTACAGCTTGACCCGGACAAAAAATTCCAAATAAGGATCAAGTTCCATTCTATCAGAACGTAATGGGTGCAGCAGCGAGATGATGAACTATGAATACAGTAACAGAAAATACATTAAGACAATCTGACATTCATAACAAAAGACAAATAACATACATTATGTGTTTTTTTCTTGTTTTTTTTTTTTAAGCGAAAAGTGACTTGGCGAGAGAAGGAAAAATGAGAAAGATGTAGCAAATTATGTGTGTGTATAGAAGAAGGTAATATTATTATCTTCTTCTTACTCCTCTTTCCTTCCTCATCTGCCTTTCAGCGTCGAGGGGAGATATAATTTGCGGTCTTTTGTTCTTCTGTTCGCCTCTGCTGCTGTTATGTTTCCTAGTGCTTCTAATATTCCATCGATCCATCTTTTTCGTGGTCGACCCTTGGGTCTGTTGTTCTCACAACGTTTGTTGAAGGCTCGCTGTGTTGTGTTTTGTTCTTTCTGCCTTGTCACGTGGCCGAACCATTTTATCTGTTGTTTCCTTATATATTCTATGGCTGGGGCTATTCCTAGCTTTTTTCTCAGTTCTTCATTTCTGATCTTATCTCTCAGACTGTTTTCCTGTCATTTATCTAACACATTTCATCTCTGTAGAGGTTATTTATCTTATTGTTCTTGCATCTAGAGTCCAGGTCTGGCATTGGTAGCACAACGTTGGAATGAAGATTGTATTGTATAGTGCTCGTTTTGCCTCCAGAGTTATTTCCTTGTTGGATAATAGTGGTGATAACTGTCCGATGATTTGACAAGCTTTGTTGCATCTTGATTCTATCTCTGCTGTTTGGGAATTGTCGTTTGTCATTAGACTTCCTAGGTATTTGAATTACTCTACTTGTTTTAGTTGTCTGCCTTCTATAGTTATGTTGATGTTCTGTTTATTTTTGGCGACATTCATGACTTCTGTTTTGTTGATGTTGATTTTCATGTTGTATTTTGTTCCTAAGATGTTGAGTTTGTTTAAGTGTTCTTGTAGGTCTTCTATTGTTTCATGTATTAGTGCCTGGTGACTGCAAATAGAAGCTCGTTGATCTCCTCTGTCTCTGATGGGTTGGCTAGCTTGCATATATGGTCCATGTATGTAATAAACAGTAGGGGGGGGGGATAGTACGCACCCCTGTCTTACACCTGATCTAACTTCGAAGTGGTCTGTGTAGCCTGTTGCTGTTCTGACCCTACAGCTGCTGTTGGCGTAGAGACTTTTAATAATGTTGGTTAGATGTTGGCTTACTCCGTATGTTGTTAGTATCTCCCACAGTTGTTCTCTGTTTACTCTGTCGAATGCTTTTTCCTGGTCAATGAAGGCTATGTATAAGTTTTGATTGTGTTCTGTCGTTTTTTCTGCAAGATGTTTTAGTATGAATAGTGCGTCGGTACATCCTCTGTTTTTTCGGAACCCCATTTGAGAATCGCTTAACTGTAGTTCTATTATTGGTCTCAGTCTTTTTTCCAAGATTTTGGCGTATAGCTTTCCTACATGGCTGAGAAGAGATATACCTCTATATTGATTGCAGTCTCTTTTGCTACCTTTCTTTTTCCATATTGGTATGATGATTGCCTGTTGCCAGTCTTCTGGGGCTTGTTGTTGGTGCCATGCTGCATTAAATATTCTGTGCAGCCATTGCATTCCTGTTTCTCCCGCTGCTGCTATTATTTCTATTGGAATGTTATCTATCCCTGGTGCTTTGTTTCTTGGTGCATATTTGATTACTTCTTCTATTTCCTCTTTCATGATGTTGGTTCAGTATTTGTGAGTTCTAGCGTGGTTTTTGTTGTCTTGTTGGTAGTTGGTATGTTTAACAGGTCTTCAAAATATTCTTTCCATCTCTGTTGCATACATTGGTTGTTTGATATTGGTTGTCCGTCTTTGTCATTTATCAGCTCAGTAGGATCATGGTTTTCTCTTTCTCGCTCTTGTGGCTTTTACTGCTTTGTAGAAATCTCTTGTGGCTGTCTTGAAGTCCCTGCTCATGTTTTGCCCAAATTCTGTCCAATTCCTTTGCTTAGCTTCTTTGATCAACATTTTAACACTTTTTCGAACTAAGGCATATCTTTCATATTTTTCTTGGTTCTTGTTCTCCCTCCAATTTTTAAACAGTTTCTTCTTTTCTTTAATTGCTTCTCTGATTGTTTCGTTCCACCACGGGGTGCTCTTTTTCCCTTCTCTTGTTCTTAGCTTCGTTCCACAAACTGTTTTAGAGATGTTAGTTACTGTTTCTATAAATTGTTTCCACTCTTCTTCTACTGTGCCTACTTCGTTAGGGAGTTTCTTGAATTCCTCTCTGAGTTTTCTTCTAGGGTTTTCCTTGTTTCTTGATCGTTTAATTGTTTTAATATTGTTATCGCTACACGTAAACGACACAATATGCGTGATTCAGGTCAAGCACTTGCTGGTGTGTTTTATTTAAAGTTTGAACTGCAAGTGTTTGTTGTTACAAGAACGCAAGGTCTTAAACGCTGATAGCAAATGTTATGTTCTCAAACATTGATATCAAGTGTTATATTCTTGAAGCAGTGATTTCAAATGTTATGTAACCACGCTGATAGCAAATGTTATATTTTTGAAACTCTGATAACAAATGTTGTGTGGAAAAACATCTCATTCTAACAGACCAGAAAAAAAAAGAAAAAAACATATTTATAATCGTATTGAGAACAATAGACAGAGCAACAGGCGTATTATTAAGTAACACAGTCAAAAACAGATATGAGAAATGTGATAATAACGAGGGATCAAACTCAGTAGACGTCTTCAGCTGTGATGAGAATTAATTATTCCTGAGACCAGACTTAATAGAGTAATCTGGAGTAATCTGATATTGACTAGAAAATGTAGCCTAAAAAAAAAGTAAAGTACCCCCCGTCACGCCAAGTGGCGTATAGGGAAATATGGTGTTAGTGACCCTATATTTTACAGACCTTCAGCACATGATTTTTTGGGGTAATGTGGTCAGTATTACGCCCAGAAAATGTAGCCTGCTGCAGATCATTTATTTTGATTGATCTATTTGACTAAGGGGACGCGACCACAGTCAGACTAGAGTAACGCGTTTACCATGTTTGACAGTTTTCAGTTATCTTCTCTTAGGTCACTGCAGTGCAGTCGAAACTCCATTCACAAGAACCTCGTCGGCTCGTTCATCTTTCGCTTTCTCTTGGTCTTGATGCAGTTCCAGCCCTACATCACAGGCTTGTCGTCGCCGTCCTATCGAGATATGGTAAGTATCACATCAACTCCATCACATAGCAGTAAAATATACAGAGCTGAATAGATCGTTATTTAAACAACATCAATTATTTGCTGCAGTCTTCAAAACAAATATTTTTCCAGAAGGGCTATGAAAACTAACAAGTGTTTTCAATTTCACAAATGGGTGAACAATTTCTCTAAGTGTCTTCCGAGAGTGCTGGTCTCTAAGTGTCTTCCGAGAGTGCTGGTCTCTAAGTGTCTTCCGAGAGTGCTGGTCTCTAAGTGTCTTGTGAGAGTGCTGGTCTCTAAGTGTCTTCCGAGAGTGCTGGTGTGTAAGTGTCTTGTGAGAGTGTCAGTCTCTAAGTGTCTTCCGAGAGTGCTGGTCTCTAAGTGTCTTGTGAGAGTGTCAGTCTCTAAGTGTCTTGTGAGAGTGCTGGTCTCTAAGTGTCTTCCGAGAGTGCTGGTCTCTAAGTGTCTTGTGAGAGTGTCAGTCTCTAAGTGTCTTGTGAGAGTGCTGGTCTCTAAGTGTCTTGTGAGAGTGCCGGTCTCTAAGTGTCTTGTGAGAGTGCTGGTCTCTAAGTGTCTTCCGAGAGTGCTGGTGTGTAAGTGTCTTGTGAGAGTGCCGATCTCTAAGTGTCTTGTGAGAGTGTCAGTCTCTAAGTGTCTTCCGAGAGTGCTGGTCTCTAAGTGTCTTCCGAGAGTGCTGGTGTCTAAGTGTCTTGTGAGAGTGCCGATCTCTAAGTGTCTTGTGAGAGTGTCAGTCTCTAAGTGTCTTGTGAGAGTGTTGGTCTCTAAGTGTCTTGTGAGAGTGCCGTCTCTAAGTGTCTTGTGAGAGTGTCAGTCTCTAAGTGTCTTGTGAGAGTGCCGTCTCTAAGTGTCTTGTGAGAGTGCCGATCTCTAAGTGTCTTGTGAGAGTGTCAGTCTCTAAGTGTCTTGTGAGAGTGCTGGTCTCTAAGTGTCTTGTGAGAGTGCCGGTCTCTAAGTGTCTTGTGAGAGTGCCGATCTCTAAGTGTCTTGTGAGAGTGTTGGTCTCTAAGTGTCTTGTGAGAGTGTTGGTCTCTAAGTGTCTTGTGAGAGTGCCGGTCTCTAAGTGTCTTGTGAGAGTGTTGGTCTCTAAGTGTCTTGTGAGAGTGTTGGTCTCTAAGTGTCTTGTGAGAGTGTTGGTCTCTAAGTGTCTTGTGAGAGTGTTGGTCTCTAAGTGTCTTGTGAGAGTGCCAGTCTCTAAGTGTCTTGTGAGAGTGTTGGTCTCTAAGTGTCTTGTGAGAGTGTTGGTCTCTAAGTGTCTTGTGAGAGTGCGGTCTCTAAGTGTCTTGTGAGAGTGCCGGTCTCTAAGTGTCTTGTGAGAGTGCCGATCTCTAAGTGTCTTGTGAGAGTGTCGGTCTCTAAGTGTCTTGTGAGAGTGCCGGTCTCTAAGTGTCTTGTGAGAGTGCCGGTCTCTAAGTGTCTTGTGAGAGTGTTGGTCTCTAAGTGTCTTGTGAGAGTGTTGGTCTCTAAGTGTCTTGTGAGAGTGTTGGTCTCTAAGTGTCTTGTGAGAGTGTTGGTCTCTAAGTGTCTTGTGAGAGTGCTGGTCTCTAAGTGTCTTGTGAGAGTGTTGGTCTCTAAGTGTCTTGTGAGAGTGCTGGTCTCTAAGTGTCTTGTGAGAGTGTTGGTCTCTAAGTGTCTTGTGAGAGTGTCGGTCTCTAAGTGTCTTGTGAGAGTGTTGGTCTCTAAGTGTCTTGTGAGAGTGTTGGTCTCTAAGTGTCTTGTGAGAGTGTTGGTCTCTAAGTGTCTTGTGAGAGTGTTGGTCTCTAAGTGTCTTGTGAGAGTGCTGGTCTCTAAGTGTCTTGTGAGAGTGTTGGTCTCTAAGTGTCTTGTGAGAGTGCTGGTCTCTAAGTGTCTTGTGAGAGTGCTGGTCTCTAAGTGTCTTGTGAGAGTGCTGGTCTCTAAGTGTCTTGTGAGAGTGGCGGTCTCTAAGTGTCTTGTGAGAGTGTTGGTCTCTAAGTGTCTTGTGAGAGTGTTGGTCTCTAAGTGTCTTGTGAGAGTGTTGGTCTCTAAGTGTCTTGTGAGAGTGCTGGTCTCTAAGTGTCTTGTGAGAGTGTTGGTCTCTAAGTGTCTTGTGAGAGTGTCAGTCTCTAAGTGTCTTGTGAGAGTGCTGGTCTCTAAGTGTCTTGTGAGAGTGCTGGTCTCTAAGTGTCTTGTGAGAGTGGCGGTGTCTAAGTGTCTTGTGAGAGTGCCGGTCTCTAAGTGTCTTGTGAGAGTGCCGGTCTCTAAGTGTCTTGTGAGAGTGTTGGTCTCTAAGTGTCTTGTGAGAGTGCCGGTCTCTAAGTGTCTTGTGAGAGTGTTGGTCTCTAAGTGTCTTGTGAGAGTGCCGGTCTCTAAGTGTCTTGTGAGAGTGGCGGTCTCTAAGTGTCTTGTGAGAGTGTTGGTCTCTAAGTGTCTTGTGAGAGTGCTGGTCTCTAAGTGTCTTGTGAGAGTGGCGGTGTCTAAGTGTCTTGTGAGAGTGTTGGTCTCTAAGTGTCTTGTGAGAGTGTTGGTCTCTAAGTGTCTTGTGAGAGTGGCGGTCTCTAAGTGTCTTGTGAGAGTGCTGGTCTCTAAGTGTCTTGTGAGAGTGCTGGTCTCTAAGTGTCTTGTGAGAGTGTTGGTCTCTAAGTGTCTTGTGAGAGTGCCGGTCTCTAAGTGTCTTGTGAGAGTGTTGGTCTCTAAGTGTCTTGTGAGAGTGCTGGTCTCTAAGTGTCTTGTGAGAGTGGCGGTCTCTAAGTGTCTTGTGAGAGTGCCGGTCTCTAAGTGTCTTGTGAGAGTGCTGGTCTCTAAGTGTCTTGTGAGAGTGTTGGTCTCTAAGTGTCTTGTGAGAGTGTCGGTCTCTAAGTGTCTTGTGAGAGTGCCGGTCTCTAAGTGTCTTGTGAGAGTGTTGGTCTCTAAGTGTCTTGTGAGAGTGTTGGTCTCTAAGTGTCTTGTGAGAGTGTCGGTCTCTAAGTGTCTTGTGAGAGTGCTGGTCTCTAAGTGTCTTGTGAGAGTGCCGGTCTCTAAGTGTCTTGTGAGAGTGCCGGTCTCTAAGTGTCTTGTGAGAGTGTTGGTCTCTAAGTGTCTTGTGAGAGTGTTGGTCTCTAAGTGTCTTGTGAGAGTGCCAGTCTCTAAGTGTCTTGTGAGAGTGCTGGTCTCTAAGTGTCTTGTGAGAGTGTTGGTCTCTAAGTGTCTTGTGAGAGTGCCGGTCTCTAAGTGTCTTGTGAGAGTGTCGGTCTCTAAGTGTCTTGTGAGAGTGTTGGTCTCTAAGTGTCTTGTGAGAGTGTTGGTCTCTAAGTGTCTTGTGAGAGTGTCAGTCTCTAAGTGTCTTGTGAGAGTGCCGGTCTCTAAGTGTCTTGTGAGAGTGTTGGTCTCTAAGTGTCTTGTGAGAGTGCCGGTCTCTAAGTGTCTTGTGAGAGTGCTGGTCTCTAAGTGTCTTGTGAGAGTGTTGGTCTCTAAGTGTCTTGTGAGAGTGTTGGTCTCTAAGTGTCTTGTGAGAGTGTTGGTCTCTAAGTGTCTTGTGAGAGTGTTGGTCTCTAAGTGTCTTGTGAGAGTGCCGGTCTCTAAGTGTCTTGTGAGAGTGCCGGTCTCTAAGTGTCTTGTGAGAGTGCCGGTCTCTAAGTGTCTTGTGAGAGTGCTGGTCTCTAAGTGTCTTGTGAGAGTGTTGGTCTCTAAGTGTCTTGTGAGAGTGTTGGTCTCTAAGTGTCTTGTGAGAGTGTTGGTCTCTAAGTGTCTTGTGAGAGTGTTGGTCTCTAAGTGTCTTGTGAGAGTGCCGGTCTCTAAGTGTCTTGTGAGAGTGCCGGTCTCTAAGTGTCTTGTGAGAGTGCCGGTCTCTAAGTGTCTTGTGAGAGTGCTGGTCTCTAAGTGTCTTGTGAGAGTGTTGGTCTCTAAGTGTCTTGTGAGAGTGTTGGTCTCTAAGTGTCTTGTGAGAGTGTTGGTCTCTAAGTGTCTTGTGAGAGTGTCGGTCTCTAAGTGTCTTGTGAGAGTGTTGGTCTCTAAGTGTCTTGTGAGAGTGTTGGTCTCTAAGTGTCTTGTGAGAGTGTTGGTCTCTAAGTGTCTTGTGAGAGTGTTGGTCTCTAAGTGTCTTGTGAGAGTGTTGGTCTCTAAGTGTCTTGTGAGAGTGTTGGTCTCTAAGTGTCTTGTGAGAGTGCCGGTCTCTAAGTGTCTTGTGAGAGTGCCGGTCTCTAAGTGTCTTGTGAGAGTGCCGGTCTCTAAGTGTCTTGTGAGAGTGCTGGTCTCTAAGTGTCTTGATAGAGTGTTGGTCTCTAAGTGTCTTGTGAGAGTGTTGGTCTCTAAGTGTCTTGTGAGAGTGTCGGTCTCTAAGTGTCTTGTGAGAGTGCTGGTCTCTAAGTGTCTTGTGAGAGTGTTGGTCTCTAAGTGTCTTGTGAGAGTGTTGGTCTCTAAGTGTCTTGTGAGAGTGTCGGTGTCTAAGTGTCTTGTGAGAGTGCTGGTCTCTAAGTGTCTTGTGAGAGTGTTGGTCTCTAAGTGTCTTGTGAGAGTGTTGGTCTCTAAGTGTCTTGTGAGAGTGTCAGTCTCTAAGTGTCTTGTGAGAGTGCTGGTCTCTAAGTGTCTTCCGAGAGTGCTGGTCTCTAAGTGTCTTGTGAGAGTGCCGATCTCTAAGTGTCTTGTGAGAGTGTCGGTCTCTAAGTGTCTTGTGAGAGTGCTGGTCTCTAAGTGTCTTGTGAGAGTGTTGGTCTCTAAGTGTCTTGTGAGAGTGCTGGTCTCTAAGTGTCTTGTGAGAGTGTTGGTCTCTAAGTGTCTTGTGAGAGTGTTGGTCTCTAAGTGTCTTGTGAGAGTGCTGGTCTCTAAGTGTCTTGTGAGAGTGTTGGTCTCTAAGTGTCTTGTGAGAGTGTTGGTCTCTAAGTGTCTTGTGAGAGTGCTGGTCTCTAAGTGTCTTGTGAGAGTGCCGGTCTCTAAGTGTCTTGTGAGAGTGCCGGTCTCTAAGTGTCTTGTGAGAGTGTTGGTCTCTAAGTGTCTTGTGAGAGTGTCGGTCTCTAAGTGTCTTGTGAGAGTGCTGGTCTCTAAGTGTCTTGTGAGAGTGTCGGTCTCTAAGTGTCTTGTGAGAGTGCTGGTCTCTAAGTGTCTTGTGAGAGTGTCGGTCTCTAAGTGTCTTGTGAGAGTGCTGGTCTCTAAGTGTCTTGTGAGAGTGTCGGTCTCTAAGTGTCTTGTGAGAGTGTCGGTCTCTAAGTGTCTTGTGAGAGTGCTGGTCTCTAAGTGTCTTGTGAGAGTGTCGGTCTCTAAGTGTCTTGTGAGAGTGTCGGTCTCTAAGTGTCTTGTGAGAGTGCTGGTCTCTAAGTGTCTTGTGAGAGTGTCGGTCTCTAAGTGTCTTGTGAGAGTGTCGGTCTCTAAGTGTCTTGTGAGAGTGTCGGTCTCTAAGTGTCTTGTGAGAGTGTTGGTCTCTAAGTGTCTTGTGAGAGTGTCGGTCTCTAAGTGTCTTGTGAGAGTGTCGGTCTCTAAGTGTCTTGTGAGAGTGTCGGTCTCTAAGTGTCTTGTGAGAGTGTTGGTCTCTAAGTGTCTTGTGAGAGTGTCGGTCTCTAAGTGTCTTGTGAGAGTGTTGGTCTCTAAGTGTCTTGTGAGAGTGTCGGTCTCTAAGTGTCTTGTGAGAGTGTCGGTCTCTAAGTGTCTTGTGAGAGTGCTGGTCTCTAAGTGTCTTGTGAGAGTGTCGGTCTCTAAGTGTCTTGTGAGAGTGCCGGTCTCTAAGTGTCTTGTGAGAGTGCCGGTCTCTAAGTGTCTTGTGAGAGTGCCGGTCTCTAAGTGTCTTGTGAGAGTGTCGGTCTCTAAGTGTCTTGTGAGAGTGGCGGTCTCTAAGTGTCTTGTGAGAGTGCCGGTCTCTAAGTGTCTTGTGAGAGTGCCGGTCTCTAAGTGTCTTGTGAGAGTGCCGGTCTCTAAGTGTCTTGTGAGAGTGGCGGTCTCTAAGTGTCTTGTGAGAGTGCCGGTCTCTAAGTGTCTTGTGAGAGTGCCGGTCTCTAAGTGTCTTGTGAGAGTGCCGGTCTCTAAGTGTCTTGTGAGAGTGCTGGTCTCTAAGTGTCTTGTGAGAGTGCTGGTCTCTAAGTGTCTTGTGAGAGTGCTGGTCTCTAAGTGTCTTGTGAGAGTGTCAGTCTCTAAGTGTCTTGTGAGAGTGCTGGTCTCTAAGTGTCTTGTGAGAGTGGCGGTCTCTAAGTGTCTTGTGAGAGTGCTGGTCTCTAAGTGTCTTGTGAGAGTGTCAGTCTCTAAGTGTCTTGTGAGAGTGCTGGTCTCTAAGTGTCTTGTGAGAGTGTCAGTCTCTAAGTGTCTTGTGAGAGTGCTGGTCTCTAAGTGTCTTGTGAGAGTGTCAGTCTCTAAGTGTCTTGTGAGAGTGCTGGTCTCTAAGTGTCTTGTGAGAGTGCTGGTCTCTAAGTGTCTTGTGAGAGTGCTGGTCTCTAAGTGTCTTGTGAGAGTGCTGGTCTCTAAGTGTCTTGTGAGAGTGTCAGTCTCTAAGTGTCTTGTGAGAGTGCTGGTCTCTAAGTGTCTTGTGAGAGTGCTGGTCTCTAAGTGTCTTGTGAGAGTGCTGGTCTCTAAGTGTCTTGTGAGAGTGTCAGTCTCTAAGTGTCTTGTGAGAGTGCTGGTCTCTAAGTGTCTTGTGAGAGTGCTGGTCTCTAAGTGTCTTGTGAGAGTGCCGGTCTCTAAGTGTCTTGTGAGAGTGTCAGTCTCTAAGTGTCTTGTGAGAGTGCTGGTCTCTAAGTGTCTTGTGAGAGTGCTGGTCTCTAAGTGTCTTGTGAGAGTGCCGATCTCTAAGTGTCTTGTGAGAGTGTCAGTCTCTAAGTGTCTTGTGAGAGTGTTGGTCTCTAAGTGTCTTGTGAGAGTGGCGGTCTCTAAGTGTCTTGTGAGAGTGTCGGTCTCTAAGTGTCTTGTGAGAGTGGCGGTCTCTAAGTGTCTTGTGAGAGTGCCGGTCTCTAAGTGTCTTGTGAGAGTGTCAGTCTCTAAGTGTCTTGTGAGAGTGTTGGTCTCTAAGTGTCTTGTGAGAGTGGCGGTCTCTAAGTGTCTTGTGAGAGTGTCGGTCTCTAAGTGTCTTGTGAGAGTGTTGGTCTCTAAGTGTCTTGTGAGAGTGCTGGTCTCTAAGTGTCTTGTGAGAGTGGCGGTCTCTAAGTGTCTTGTGAGAGTGTCGGTCTCTAAGTGTCTTGTGAGAGTGTCGGTCTCTAAGTGTCTTGTGAGAGTGTTGGTCTCTAAGTGTCTTGTGAGAGTGCTGGTCTCTAAGTGTCTTGTGAGAGTGCTGGTCTCTAAGTGTCTTGTGAGAGTGTTGGTCTCTAAGTGTCTTGTGAGAGTGCTGGTCTCTAAGTGTCTTGTGAGAGTGTTGGTCTCTAAGTGTCTTGTGAGAGTGGCGGTCTCTAAGTGTCTTGTGAGAGTGTCGGTCTCTAAGTGTCTTGTGAGAGTGTTGGTCTCTAAGTGTCTTGTGAGAGTGTTGGTCTCTAAGTGTCTTGTGAGAGTGTCGGTCTCTAAGTGTCTTGTGAGAGTGCCGGTCTCTAAGTGTCTTGTGAGAGTGTTGGTCTCTAAGTGTCTTGTGAGAGTGTCGGTCTCTAAGTGTCTTGTGAGAGTGCCGGTCTCTAAGTGTCTTGTGAGAGTGTTGGTCTCTAAGTGTCTTGTGAGAGTGTTGGTCTCTAAGTGTCTTGTGAGAGTGCCGGTCTCTAAGTGTCTTGTGAGAGTGCTGGTCTCTAAGTGTCTTGTGAGAGTGTTGGTCTCTAAGTGTCTTGTGAGAGTGTCGGTCTCTAAGTGTCTTGTGAGAGTGCCGGTCTCTAAGTGTCTTGTGAGAGTGTTGGTCTCTAAGTGTCTTGTGAGAGTGTTGGTCTCTAAGTGTCTTGTGAGAGTGTCGGTCTCTAAGTGTCTTGTGAGAGTGCCGGTCTCTAAGTGTCTTGTGAGAGTGCTGGTCTCTAAGTGTCTTGTGAGAGTGTTGGTCTCTAAGTGTCTTGTGAGAGTGTTGGTCTCTAAGTGTCTTGTGAGAGTGCCGGTCTCTAAGTGTCTTGTGAGAGTGCCGGTCTCTAAGTGTCTTGTGAGAGTGCCGGTCTCTAAGTGTCTTGTGAGAGTGCCGGTCTCTAAGTGTCTTGTGAGAGTGCCGGTCTCTAAGTGTCTTGTGAGAGTGCTGGTCTCTAAGTGTCTTGTGAGAGTGTTGGTCTCTAAGTGTCTTGTGAGAGTGTTGGTCTCTAAGTGTCTTGTGAGAGTGTCGGTCTCTAAGTGTCTTGTGAGAGTGCTGGTCTCTAAGTGTCTTGTGAGAGTGTTGGTCTCTAAGTGTCTTGTGAGAGTGTTGGTCTCTAAGTGTCTTGTGAGAGTGTCGGTCTCTAAGTGTCTTGTGAGAGTGCTGGTCTCTAAGTGTCTTGTGAGAGTGTTGGTCTCTAAGTGTCTTGTGAGAGTGTTGGTCTCTAAGTGTCTTGTGAGAGTGTCAGTCTCTAAGTGTCTTGTGAGAGTGCTGGTCTCTAAGTGTCTTGTGAGAGTGCTGGTCTCTAAGTGTCTTGTGAGAGTGCCGTCTCTAAGTGTCTTGTGAGAGTGTCGGTCTCTAAGTGTCTTGTGAGAGTGCTGGTCTCTAAGTGTCTTGTGAGAGTGTTGGTCTCTAAGTGTCTTGTGAGAGTGCTGGTCTCTAAGTGTCTTGTGAGAGTGTTGGTCTCTAAGTGTCTTGTGAGAGTGTTGGTCTCTAAGTGTCTTGTGAGAGTGCTGGTCTCTAAGTGTCTTGTGAGAGTGTTGGTCTCTAAGTGTCTTGTGAGAGTGTTGGTCTCTAAGTGTCTTGTGAGAGTGCTGGTCTCTAAGTGTCTTGTGAGAGTGCCGGTCTCTAAGTGTCTTGTGAGAGTGCCGGTCTCTAAGTGTCTTGTGAGAGTGCCGGTCTCTAAGTGTCTTGTGAGAGTGTTGGTCTCTAAGTGTCTTGTGAGAGTGTCGGTCTCTAAGTGTCTTGTGAGAGTGCTGGTCTCTAAGTGTCTTGTGAGAGTGTCGGTCTCTAAGTGTCTTGTGAGAGTGCTGGTCTCTAAGTGTCTTGTGAGAGTGTCGGTCTCTAAGTGTCTTGTGAGAGTGCTGGTCTCTAAGTGTCTTGTGAGAGTGTCGGTCTCTAAGTGTCTTGTGAGAGTGTCGGTCTCTAAGTGTCTTGTGAGAGTGGCGGTCTCTAAGTGTCTTGTGAGAGTGGCGGTCTCTAAGTGTCTTGTGAGAGTGCCGGTCTCTAAGTGTCTTGTGAGAGTGCCGGTCTCTAAGTGTCTTGTGAGAGTGTCGGTCTCTAAGTGTCTTGTGAGAGTGGCGGTCTCTAAGTGTCTTGTGAGAGTGCCGGTCTCTAAGTGTCTTGTGAGAGTGCCGGTCTCTAAGTGTCTTGTGAGAGTGCCGGTCTCTAAGTGTCTTGTGAGAGTGGCGGTCTCTAAGTGTCTTGTGAGAGTGCCGGTCTCTAAGTGTCTTGTGAGAGTGCCGGTCTCTAAGTGTCTTGTGAGAGTGCCGGTCTCTAAGTGTCTTGTGAGAGTGCCGGTCTCTAAGTGTCTTGTGAGAGTGCCGGTCTCTAAGTGTCTTGTGAGAGTGCTGGTCTCTAAGTGTCTTGTGAGAGTGCTGGTCTCTAAGTGTCTTGTGAGAGTGTCAGTCTCTAAGTGTCTTGTGAGAGTGCTGGTCTCTAAGTGTCTTGTGAGAGTGCTGGTCTCTAAGTGTCTTGTGAGAGTGCTGGTCTCTAAGTGTCTTGTGAGAGTGCCGGTCTCTAAGTGTCTTGTGAGAGTGCTGGTCTCTAAGTGTCTTGTGAGAGTGTCAGTCTCTAAGTGTCTTGTGAGAGTGCTGGTCTCTAAGTGTCTTGTGAGAGTGCTGGTCTCTAAGTGTCTTGTGAGAGTGTTGGTCTCTAAGTGTCTTGTGAGAGTGTCGGTCTCTAAGTGTCTTGTGAGAGTGCTGGTCTCTAAGTGTCTTGTGAGAGTGCCGGTCTCTAAGTGTCTTGTGAGAGTGCCGGTCTCTAAGTGTCTTGTGAGAGTGTTGGTCTCTAAGTGTCTTGTGAGAGTGTCGGTCTCTAAGTGTCTTGTGAGAGTGTCAGTCTCTAAGTGTCTTGTGAGAGTGCCAGTCTCTAAGTGTCTTGTGAGAGTGCGGTCTCTAAGTGTCTTGTGAGAGTGTTGGTCTCTAAGTGTCTTGTGAGAGTGCCGGTCTCTAAGTGTCTTGTGAGAGTGTTGGTCTCTAAGTGTCTTGTGAGAGTGTTGGTCTCTAAGTGTCTTGTGAGAGTGTCGGTCTCTAAGTGTCTTGTGAGAGTGTTGGTCTCTAAGTGTCTTGTGAGAGTGCCGGTCTCTAAGTGTCTTGTGAGAGTGCCGGTCTCTAAGTGTCTTGTGAGAGTGTTGGTCTCTAAGTGTCTTGTGAGAGTGCCGGTCTCTAAGTGTCTTGTGAGAGTGCCGGTCTCTAAGTGTCTTGTGAGAGTGCGGTCTCTAAGTGTCTTGTGAGAGTGTCAGTCTCTAAGTGTCTTGTGAGAGTGCTGGTCTCTAAGTGTCTTGTGAGAGTGTTGGTCTCTAAGTGTCTTGTGAGAGTGTCGGTCTCTAAGTGTCTTGTGAGAGTGTTGGTCTCTAAGTGTCTTGTGAGAGTGTTGGTCTCTAAGTGTCTTGTGAGAGTGTCGGTCTCTAAGTGTCTTGTGAGAGTGTCGGTCTCTAAGTGTCTTGTGAGAGTGTCGGTCTCTAAGTGTCTTGTGAGAGTGCTGGTCTCTAAGTGTCTTGTGAGAGTGTTGGTCTCTAAGTGTCTTGTGAGAGTGTCGGTCTCTAAGTGTCTTGTGAGAGTGCTGGTCTCTAAGTGTCTTGTGAGAGTGTTGGTCTCTAAGTGTCTTGTGAGAGTGTTGGTCTCTAAGTGTCTTGTGAGAGTGTCGGTCTCTAAGTGTCTTGTGAGAGTGTCAGTCTCTAAGTGTCTTGTGAGAGTGTCAGTCTCTAAGTGTCTTGTGAGAGTGTCGGTCTCTAAGTGTCTTGTGAGAGTGTTGGTCTCTAAGTGTCTTGTGAGAGTGTCAGTCTCTAAGTGTCTTGTGAGAGTGTCGGTCTCTAAGTGTCTTGTGAGAGTGTCGGTCTCTAAGTGTCTTGTGAGAGTGTCGGTCTCTAAGTGTCTTGTGAGAGTGTCAGTCTCTAAGTGTCTTGTGAGAGTGTCGGTCTCTAAGTGTCTTGTGAGAGTGTTGGTCTCTAAGTGTCTTGTGAGAGTGTCGGTCTCTAAGTGTCTTGTGAGAGTGTCAGTCTCTAAGTGTCTTGTGAGAGTGTCAGTCTCTAAGTGTCTTGTGAGAGTGCTGGTCTCTAAGTGTCTTGTGAGAGTGCTGGTCTCTAAGTGTCTTGTGAGAGTGTCGGTCTCTAAGTGTCTTGTGAGAGTGCTGGTCTCTAAGTGTCTTGTGAGAGTGCTGGTCTCTAAGTGTCTTGTGAGAGTGTTGGTCTCTAAGTGTCTTGTGAGAGTGCTGGTCTCTAAGTGTCTTGTGAGAGTGCTGGTCTCTAAGTGTCTTGTGAGAGTGTCGGTCTCTAAGTGTCTTGTGAGAGTGCTGGTCTCTAAGTGTCTTGTGAGAGTGCTGGTCTCTAAGTGTCTTGTGAGAGTGCCGGTCTCTAAGTGTCTTGTGAGAGTGTTGGTCTCTAAGTGTCTTGTGAGAGTGCTGGTCTCTAAGTGTCTTGTGAGAGTGCTGGTCTCTAAGTGTCTTGTGAGAGTGTTGGTCTCTAAGTGTCTTGTGAGAGTGTTGGTCTCTAAGTGTCTTGTGAGAGTGTTGGTCTCTAAGTGTCTTGTGAGAGTGTCGGTCTCTAAGTGTCTTGTGAGAGTGTTGGTCTCTAAGTGTCTTGTGAGAGTGTCGGTCTCTAAGTGTCTTGTGAGAGTGCTGGTCTCTAAGTGTCTTGTGAGAGTGCTGGTCTCTAAGTGTCTGTGAGAGTGTGGTCTCTAAGTGTCTTGTGAGAGTGTGGTCTCTAAGTGTCTTGTGAGAGTGCTGGTCTCTAAGTGTCTTGTGAGAGTGTCGGTCTCTAAGTGTCTTGTGAGAGTGCTGGTCTCTAAGTGTCTTGTGAGAGTGTCGGTCTCTAAGTGTCTTGTGAGAGTGCTGGTCTCTAAGTGTCTTGTGAGAGTGCTGGTCTCTAAGTGTCTTGTGAGAGTGTTGGTCTCTAAGTGTCTTGTGAGAGTGCTGGTCTCTAAGTGTCTTGTGAGAGTGTCAGTCTCTAAGTGTCTTGTGAGAGTGCTGGTCTCTAAGTGTCTTGTGAGAGTGTCGGTCTCTAAGTGTCTTGTGAGAGTGCTGGTCTCTAAGTGTCTTGTGAGAGTGTTGGTCTCTAAGTGTCTTGTGAGAGTGTTGGTCTCTAAGTGTCTTGTGAGAGTGCTGGTCTCTAAGTGTCTTGTGAGAGTGCTGGTCTCTAAGTGTCTTGTGAGAGTGTTGGTCTCTAAGTGTCTTGTGAGAGTGTTGGTCTCTAAGTGTCTTGTGAGAGTGCTGGTCTCTAAGTGTCTTGTGAGAGTGTTGGTCTCTAAGTGTCTTGTGAGAGTGTTGGTCTCTAAGTGTCTTGTGAGAGTGCTGGTCTCTAAGTGTCTTGTGAGAGTGTCGGTCTCTAAGTGTCTTGTGAGAGTGCTGGTCTCTAAGTGTCTTGTGAGAGTGCTGGTCTCTAAGTGTCTTGTGAGAGTGCCGGTCTCTAAGTGTCTTGTGAGAGTGCCGGTCTCTAAGTGTCTTGTGAGAGTGCTGGTCTCTAAGTGTCTTGTGAGAGTGCCGGTCTCTAAGTGTCTTGTGAGAGTGCTGGTCTCTAAGTGTCTTGTGAGAGTGCCGGTCTCTAAGTGTCTTGTGAGAGTGCTGGTCTCTAAGTGTCTTGTGAGAGTGCCGGTCTCTAAGTGTCTTGTGAGAGTGCTGGTCTCTAAGTGTCTTGTGAGAGTGCGGTCTCTAAGTGTCTTGTGAGAGTGCTGGTCTCTAAGTGTCTTGTGAGAGTGCCGGTCTCTAAGTGTCTTGTGAGAGTGTCGGTCTCTAAGTGTCTTGTGAGAGTGTCGGTCTCTAAGTGTCTTGTGAGAGTGCTGGTCTCTAAGTGTCTTGTGAGAGTGTCGGTCTCTAAGTGTCTTGTGAGAGTGTTGGTCTCTAAGTGTCTTGTGAGAGTGCTGGTCTCTAAGTGTCTTGTGAGAGTGCTGGTCTCTAAGTGTCTTGTGAGAGTGCTGGTCTCTAAGTGTCTTGTGAGAGTGCCGGTCTCTAAGTGTCTTGTGAGAGTGCCGGTCTCTAAGTGTCTTGTGAGAGTGCTGGTCTCTAAGTGTCTTGTGAGAGTGCTGGTCTCTAAGTGTCTTGTGAGAGTGCTGGTCTCTAAGTGTCTTGTGAGAGTGTGGTCTCTAAGTGTCTTGTGAGAGTGTCGGTCTCTAAGTGTCTTGTGAGAGTGTGGTCTCTAAGTGTCTTGTGAGAGTGCTGGTCTCTAAGTGTCTTGTGAGAGTGTTGGTCTCTAAGTGTCTTGTGAGAGTGTCGGTCTCTAAGTGTCTTGTGAGAGTGCTGGTCTCTAAGTGTCTTGTGAGAGTGTCGGTCTCTAAGTGTCTTGTGAGAGTGTTGGTCTCTAAGTGTCTTGTGAGAGTGTCGGTCTCTAAGTGTCTTGTGAGAGTGTTGGTCTCTAAGTGTCTTGTGAGAGTGTCGGTCTCTAAGTGTCTTGTGAGAGTGTTGGTCTCTAAGTGTCTTGTGAGAGTGTCGGTCTCTAAGTGTCTTGTGAGAGTGGCGGTCTCTAAGTGTCTTGTGAGAGTGTTGGTCTCTAAGTGTCTTGTGAGAGTGTTGGTCTCTAAGTGTCTTGTGAGAGTGCGGTCTCTAAGTGTCTTGTGAGAGTGTTGGTCTCTAAGTGTCTTGTGAGAGTGTCGGTCTCTAAGTGTCTTGTGAGAGTGTTGGTCTCTAAGTGTCTTGTGAGAGTGTCGGTCTCTAAGTGTCTTGTGAGAGTGTTGGTCTCTAAGTGTCTTGTGAGAGTGTCGGTCTCTAAGTGTCTTGTGAGAGTGCTGGTCTCTAAGTGTCTTGTGAGAGTGTCGGTCTCTAAGTGTCTTGTGAGAGTGTTGGTCTCTAAGTGTCTTGTGAGAGTGCTGGTCTCTAAGTGTCTTGTGAGAGTGTTGGTCTCTAAGTGTCTTGTGAGAGTGTCGGTCTCTAAGTGTCTTGTGAGAGTGCTGGTCTCTAAGTGTCTTGTGAGAGTGCTGGTCTCTAAGTGTCTTGTGAGAGTGTTGGTCTCTAAGTGTCTTGTGAGAGTGCCGGTCTCTAAGTGTCTTGTGAGAGTGTGGTCTCTAAGTGTCTTGTGAGAGTGTCGGTCTCTAAGTGTCTTGTGAGAGTGCTGGTCTCTAAGTGTCTTGTGAGAGTGTCAGTCTCTAAGTGTCTTGTGAGAGTGTCGGTCTCTAAGTGTCTTGTGAGAGTGCCGGTCTCTAAGTGTCTTGTGAGAGTGCTGGTCTCTAAGTGTCTTGTGAGAGTGTCGGTCTCTAAGTGTCTTGTGAGAGTGTCGGTCTCTAAGTGTCTTGTGAGAGTGCCGGTCTCTAAGTGTCTTGTGAGAGTGCTGGTCTCTAAGTGTCTTGTGAGAGTGCGGTCTCTAAGTGTCTTGTGAGAGTGCTGGTCTCTAAGTGTCTTGTGAGAGTGTCGGTCTCTAAGTGTCTTGTGAGAGTGTCGGTCTCTAAGTGTCTTGTGAGAGTGCTGGTCTCTAAGTGTCTTGTGAGAGTGCTGGTCTCTAAGTGTCTTGTGAGAGTGCTGGTCTCTAAGTGTCTTGTGAGAGTGTCGGTCTCTAAGTGTCTTGTGAGAGTGCTGGTCTCTAAGTGTCTTGTGAGAGTGCTGGTCTCTAAGTGTCTTGTGAGAGTGCGGTCTCTAAGTGTCTTGTGAGAGTGCCGGTCTCTAAGTGTCTTGTGAGAGTGCCGGTCTCTAAGTGTCTTGTGAGAGTGCCGGTCTCTAAGTGTCTTGTGAGAGTGCCGGTCTCTAAGTGTCTTGTGAGAGTGCCGGTCTCTAAGTGTCTTGTGAGAGTGCCGGTCTCTAAGTGTCTTGTGAGAGTGCCGGTCTCTAAGTGTCTTGTGAGAGTGCTGGTCTCTAAGTGTCTTGTGAGAGTGTCGGTCTCTAAGTGTCTTGTGAGAGTGCTGGTCTCTAAGTGTCTTGTGAGAGTGCCGGTCTCTAAGTGTCTTGTGAGAGTGCCGGTCTCTAAGTGTCTTGTGAGAGTGTCGGTCTCTAAGTGTCTTGTGAGAGTGTCGGTCTCTAAGTGTCTTGTGAGAGTGCCGGTCTCTAAGTGTCTTGTGAGAGTGCTGGTCTCTAAGTGTCTTGTGAGAGTGCTGGTCTCTAAGTGTCTTGTGAGAGTGCTGGTCTCTAAGTGTCTTGTGAGAGTGTCGGTCTCTAAGTGTCTTGTGAGAGTGTCGGTCTCTAAGTGTCTTGTGAGAGTGCTGGTCTCTAAGTGTCTTGTGAGAGTGCTGGTCTCTAAGTGTCTTGTGAGAGTGTTGGTCTCTAAGTGTCTTGTGAGAGTGCTGGTCTCTAAGTGTCTTGTGAGAGTGTCGGTCTCTAAGTGTCTTGTGAGAGTGCTGGTCTCTAAGTGTCTTGTGAGAGTGTCGGTCTCTAAGTGTCTTGTGAGAGTGCTGGTCTCTAAGTGTCTTGTGAGAGTGTTGGTCTCTAAGTGTCTTGTGAGAGTGTTGGTCTCTAAGTGTCTTGTGAGAGTGCTGGTCTCTAAGTGTCTTGTGAGAGTGCTGGTCTCTAAGTGTCTTGTGAGAGTGTTGGTCTCTAAGTGTCTTGTGAGAGTGTTGGTCTCTAAGTGTCTTGTGAGAGTGCTGGTCTCTAAGTGTCTTGTGAGAGTGTTGGTCTCTAAGTGTCTTGTGAGAGTGTTGGTCTCTAAGTGTCTTGTGAGAGTGCTGGTCTCTAAGTGTCTTGTGAGAGTGTCGGTCTCTAAGTGTCTTGTGAGAGTGCTGGTCTCTAAGTGTCTTGTGAGAGTGCTGGTCTCTAAGTGTCTTGTGAGAGTGCCGGTCTCTAAGTGTCTTGTGAGAGTGCCGGTCTCTAAGTGTCTTGTGAGAGTGCTGGTCTCTAAGTGTCTTGTGAGAGTGCCGGTCTCTAAGTGTCTTGTGAGAGTGTCGGTCTCTAAGTGTCTTGTGAGAGTGTCGGTCTCTAAGTGTCTTGTGAGAGTGTGGTCTCTAAGTGTCTTGTGAGAGTGCCGGTCTCTAAGTGTCTTGTGAGAGTGCTGGTCTCTAAGTGTCTTGTGAGAGTGCTGGTCTCTAAGTGTCTTGTGAGAGTGCTGGTCTCTAAGTGTCTTGTGAGAGTGCGGTCTCTAAGTGTCTTGTGAGAGTGTCGGTCTCTAAGTGTCTTGTGAGAGTGTCGGTCTCTAAGTGTCTTGTGAGAGTGCTGGTCTCTAAGTGTCTTGTGAGAGTGTCGGTCTCTAAGTGTCTTGTGAGAGTGTTGGTCTCTAAGTGTCTTGTGAGAGTGCTGGTCTCTAAGTGTCTTGTGAGAGTGCTGGTCTCTAAGTGTCTTGTGAGAGTGCTGGTCTCTAAGTGTCTTGTGAGAGTGCCGGTCTCTAAGTGTCTTGTGAGAGTGCCGGTCTCTAAGTGTCTTGTGAGAGTGCTGGTCTCTAAGTGTCTTGTGAGAGTGCTGGTCTCTAAGTGTCTTGTGAGAGTGCTGGTCTCTAAGTGTCTTGTGAGAGTGTTGGTCTCTAAGTGTCTTGTGAGAGTGTCGGTCTCTAAGTGTCTTGTGAGAGTGTTGGTCTCTAAGTGTCTTGTGAGAGTGCTGGTCTCTAAGTGTCTTGTGAGAGTGTTGGTCTCTAAGTGTCTTGTGAGAGTGTCGGTCTCTAAGTGTCTTGTGAGAGTGCTGGTCTCTAAGTGTCTTGTGAGAGTGTCGGTCTCTAAGTGTCTTGTGAGAGTGTTGGTCTCTAAGTGTCTTGTGAGAGTGTCGGTCTCTAAGTGTCTTGTGAGAGTGTTGGTCTCTAAGTGTCTTGTGAGAGTGTCGGTCTCTAAGTGTCTTGTGAGAGTGCTGGTCTCTAAGTGTCTTGTGAGAGTGCTGGTCTCTAAGTGTCTTGTGAGAGTGCTGGTCTCTAAGTGTCTTGTGAGAGTGTCGGTCTCTAAGTGTCTTGTGAGAGTGTCGGTCTCTAAGTGTCTTGTGAGAGTGTCGGTCTCTAAGTGTCTTGTGAGAGTGCTGGTCTCTAAGTGTCTTGTGAGAGTGTCGGTCTCTAAGTGTCTTGTGAGAGTGCTGGTCTCTAAGTGTCTTGTGAGAGTGCTGGTCTCTAAGTGTCTTGTGAGAGTGTGGTCTCTAAGTGTCTTGTGAGAGTGTCGGTCTCTAAGTGTCTTGTGAGAGTGCTGGTCTCTAAGTGTCTTGTGAGAGTGTCGGTCTCTAAGTGTCTTGTGAGAGTGCTGGTCTCTAAGTGTCTTGTGAGAGTGCTGGTCTCTAAGTGTCTTGTGAGAGTGTCGGTCTCTAAGTGTCTTGTGAGAGTGTCGGTCTCTAAGTGTCTTGTGAGAGTGCTGGTCTCTAAGTGTCTTGTGAGAGTGCTGGTCTCTAAGTGTCTTGTGAGAGTGTCGGTCTCTAAGTGTCTTGTGAGAGTGTCGGTCTCTAAGTGTCTTGTGAGAGTGCTGGTCTCTAAGTGTCTTGTGAGAGTGCTGGTCTCTAAGTGTCTTGTGAGAGTGTGGTCTCTAAGTGTCTTGTGAGAGTGCGGTCTCTAAGTGTCTTGTGAGAGTGTTGGTCTCTAAGTGTCTTGTGAGAGTGTCGGTCTCTAAGTGTCTTGTGAGAGTGCTGGTCTCTAAGTGTCTTGTGAGAGTGTCGGTCTCTAAGTGTCTTGTGAGAGTGCTGGTCTCTAAGTGTCTTGTGAGAGTGCCGGTCTCTAAGTGTCTTGTGAGAGTGCTGGTCTCTAAGTGTCTTGTGAGAGTGCTGGTCTCTAAGTGTCTTGTGAGAGTGCTGGTCTCTAAGTGTCTTGTGAGAGTGTCGGTCTCTAAGTGTCTTGTGAGAGTGCTGGTCTCTAAGTGTCTTGTGAGAGTGCTGGTCTCTAAGTGTCTTGTGAGAGTGCCGGTCTCTAAGTGTCTTGTGAGAGTGCCGGTCTCTAAGTGTCTTGTGAGAGTGCCGGTCTCTAAGTGTCTTGTGAGAGTGCGGTCTCTAAGTGTCTTGTGAGAGTGTCGGTCTCTAAGTGTCTTGTGAGAGTGCGGTCTCTAAGTGTCTTGTGAGAGTGTCGGTCTCTAAGTGTCTTGTGAGAGTGCCGGTCTCTAAGTGTCTTGTGAGAGTGTTGGTCTCTAAGTGTCTTGTGAGAGTGCGGTCTCTAAGTGTCTTGTGAGAGTGCTGGTCTCTAAGTGTCTTGTGAGAGTGCTGGTCTCTAAGTGTCTTGTGAGAGTGCGGTCTCTAAGTGTCTTGTGAGAGTGCTGGTCTCTAAGTGTCTTGTGAGAGTGCTGGTCTCTAAGTGTCTTGTGAGAGTGCGGTCTCTAAGTGTCTTGTGAGAGTGTCGGTCTCTAAGTGTCTTGTGAGAGTGCTGGTCTCTAAGTGTCTTGTGAGAGTGTCGGTCTCTAAGTGTCTTGTGAGAGTGTCGGTCTCTAAGTGTCTTGTGAGAGTGTCGGTCTCTAAGTGTCTTGTGAGAGTGCCGGTCTCTAAGTGTCTTGTGAGAGTGTCGGTCTCTAAGTGTCTTGTGAGAGTGCCGGTCTCTAAGTGTCTTGTGAGAGTGTCGGTCTCTAAGTGTCTTGTGAGAGTGTCGGTCTCTAAGTGTCTTGTGAGAGTGCCGGTCTCTAAGTGTCTTGTGAGAGTGTGGTCTCTAAGTGTCTTGTGAGAGTGTCGGTCTCTAAGTGTCTTGTGAGAGTGTCGGTCTCTAAGTGTCTTGTGAGAGTGCCGGTCTCTAAGTGTCTTGTGAGAGTGTCGGTCTCTAAGTGTCTTGTGAGAGTGTCGGTCTCTAAGTGTCTTGTGAGAGTGCGGTCTCTAAGTGTCTTGTGAGAGTGTTGGTCTCTAAGTGTCTTGTGAGAGTGTTGGTCTCTAAGTGTCTTGTGAGAGTGCTGGTCTCTAAGTGTCTTGTGAGAGTGTCGGTCTCTAAGTGTCTTGTGAGAGTGCTGGTCTCTAAGTGTCTTGTGAGAGTGTCGGTCTCTAAGTGTCTTGTGAGAGTGCTGGTCTCTAAGTGTCTTGTGAGAGTGTCGGTCTCTAAGTGTCTTGTGAGAGTGTCGGTCTCTAAGTGTCTTGTGAGAGTGTCGGTCTCTAAGTGTCTTGTGAGAGTGTCGGTCTCTAAGTGTCTTGTGAGAGTGTCGGTCTCTAAGTGTCTTGTGAGAGTGTGGTCTCTAAGTGTCTTGTGAGAGTGCGGTCTCTAAGTGTCTTGTGAGAGTGCTGGTCTCTAAGTGTCTTGTGAGAGTGCTGGTCTCTAAGTGTCTTGTGAGAGTGTCGGTCTCTAAGTGTCTTGTGAGAGTGTCGGTCTCTAAGTGTCTTGTGAGAGTGTCGGTCTCTAAGTGTCTTGTGAGAGTGCTGGTCTCTAAGTGTCTTGTGAGAGTGTGGTCTCTAAGTGTCTTGTGAGAGTGCTGGTCTCTAAGTGTCTTGTGAGAGTGCTGGTCTCTAAGTGTCTTGTGAGAGTGTCGGTCTCTAAGTGTCTTGTGAGAGTGTCGGTCTCTAAGTGTCTTGTGAGAGTGTCGGTCTCTAAGTGTCTTGTGAGAGTGCCGGTCTCTAAGTGTCTTGTGAGAGTGTGGTCTCTAAGTGTCTTGTGAGAGTGTCGGTCTCTAAGTGTCTTGTGAGAGTGCGGTCTCTAAGTGTCTTGTGAGAGTGTTGGTCTCTAAGTGTCTTGTGAGAGTGTCGGTCTCTAAGTGTCTTGTGAGAGTGTCGGTCTCTAAGTGTCTTGTGAGAGTGCGGTCTCTAAGTGTCTTGTGAGAGTGCCGGTCTCTAAGTGTCTTGTGAGAGTGTTGGTCTCTAAGTGTCTTGTGAGAGTGTTGGTCTCTAAGTGTCTTGTGAGAGTGTCGGTCTCTAAGTGTCTTGTGAGAGTGTCGGTCTCTAAGTGTCTTGTGAGAGTGTGGTCTCTAAGTGTCTTGTGAGAGTGTTGGTCTCTAAGTGTCTTGTGAGAGTGTCGGTCTCTAAGTGTCTTGTGAGAGTGCCGGTCTCTAAGTGTCTTGTGAGAGTGCCGGTCTCTAAGTGTCTTGTGAGAGTGCTGGTCTCTAAGTGTCTTGTGAGAGTGCTGGTCTCTAAGTGTCTTGTGAGAGTGTCAGTCTCTAAGTGTCTTGTGAGAGTGCCGGTCTCTAAGTGTCTTGTGAGAGTGCCGGTCTCTAAGTGTCTTGTGAGAGTGTCGGTCTCTAAGTGTCTTGTGAGAGTGCTGGTCTCTAAGTGTCTTGTGAGAGTGTTGGTCTCTAAGTGTCTTGTGAGAGTGCTGGTCTCTAAGTGTCTTGTGAGAGTGTCGGTCTCTAAGTGTCTTGTGAGAGTGCTGGTCTCTAAGTGTCTTGTGAGAGTGTCGGTCTCTAAGTGTCTTGTGAGAGTGCGGTCTCTAAGTGTCTTGTGAGAGTGTGGTCTCTAAGTGTCTTGTGAGAGTGCTGGTCTCTAAGTGTCTTGTGAGAGTGTCGGTCTCTAAGTGTCTTGTGAGAGTGCTGGTCTCTAAGTGTCTTGTGAGAGTGTTGGTCTCTAAGTGTCTTGTGAGAGTGTCGGTCTCTAAGTGTCTTGTGAGAGTGCTGGTCTCTAAGTGTCTTGTGAGAGTGCTGGTCTCTAAGTGTCTTGTGAGAGTGCTGGTCTCTAAGTGTCTTGTGAGAGTGCTGGTCTCTAAGTGTCTTGTGAGAGTGCTGGTCTCTAAGTGTCTTGTGAGAGTGCTGGTCTCTAAGTGTCTTGTGAGAGTGTCGGTCTCTAAGTGTCTTGTGAGAGTGCGGTCTCTAAGTGTCTTGTGAGAGTGTCGGTCTCTAAGTGTCTTGTGAGAGTGCTGGTCTCTAAGTGTCTTGTGAGAGTGCTGGTCTCTAAGTGTCTTGTGAGAGTGCTGGTCTCTAAGTGTCTTGTGAGAGTGTCGGTCTCTAAGTGTCTTGTGAGAGTGTCGGTCTCTAAGTGTCTTGTGAGAGTGTCGGTCTCTAAGTGTCTTGTGAGAGTGCGGTCTCTAAGTGTCTTGTGAGAGTGCCGGTCTCTAAGTGTCTTGTGAGAGTGCCGGTCTCTAAGTGTCTTGTGAGAGTGCTGGTCTCTAAGTGTCTTGTGAGAGTGTGGTCTCTAAGTGTCTTGTGAGAGTGTCGGTCTCTAAGTGTCTTGTGAGAGTGTTGGTCTCTAAGTGTCTTGTGAGAGTGTCGGTCTCTAAGTGTCTTGTGAGAGTGTTGGTCTCTAAGTGTCTTGTGAGAGTGTCGGTCTCTAAGTGTCTTGTGAGAGTGTTGGTCTCTAAGTGTCTTGTGAGAGTGTGGTCTCTAAGTGTCTTGTGAGAGTGTCGGTCTCTAAGTGTCTTGTGAGAGTGTCGGTCTCTAAGTGTCTTGTGAGAGTGCTGGTCTCTAAGTGTCTTGTGAGAGTGTCGGTCTCTAAGTGTCTTGTGAGAGTGTTGGTCTCTAAGTGTCTTGTGAGAGTGTCGGTCTCTAAGTGTCTTGTGAGAGTGTTGGTCTCTAAGTGTCTTGTGAGAGTGTCGGTCTCTAAGTGTCTTGTGAGAGTGCTGGTCTCTAAGTGTCTTGTGAGAGTGCTGGTCTCTAAGTGTCTTGTGAGAGTGTGGTCTCTAAGTGTCTTGTGAGAGTGCTGGTCTCTAAGTGTCTTGTGAGAGTGTCGGTCTCTAAGTGTCTTGTGAGAGTGTGGTCTCTAAGTGTCTTGTGAGAGTGTGGTCTCTAAGTGTCTTGTGAGAGTGCTGGTCTCTAAGTGTCTTGTGAGAGTGTCGGTCTCTAAGTGTCTTGTGAGAGTGCCGGTCTCTAAGTGTCTTGTGAGAGTGCCGGTCTCTAAGTGTCTTGTGAGAGTGCCGGTCTCTAAGTGTCTTGTGAGAGTGCGGTCTCTAAGTGTCTTGTGAGAGTGCGGTCTCTAAGTGTCTTGTGAGAGTGTCGGTCTCTAAGTGTCTTGTGAGAGTGTCGGTCTCTAAGTGTCTTGTGAGAGTGCCGGTCTCTAAGTGTCTTGTGAGAGTGTGGTCTCTAAGTGTCTTGTGAGAGTGCCGGTCTCTAAGTGTCTTGTGAGAGTGCTGGTCTCTAAGTGTCTTGTGAGAGTGCTGGTCTCTAAGTGTCTTGTGAGAGTGCCGGTCTCTAAGTGTCTTGTGAGAGTGTCGGTCTCTAAGTGTCTTGTGAGAGTGCTGGTCTCTAAGTGTCTTGTGAGAGTGCTGGTCTCTAAGTGTCTTGTGAGAGTGCTGGTCTCTAAGTGTCTTGTGAGAGTGTCGGTCTCTAAGTGTCTTGTGAGAGTGTCAGTCTCTAAGTGTCTTGTGAGAGTGTCAGTCTCTAAGTGTCTTGTGAGAGTGCTGGTCTCTAAGTGTCTTGTGAGAGTGTCGGTCTCTAAGTGTCTTGTGAGAGTGCCGGTCTCTAAGTGTCTTGTGAGAGTGTCGGTCTCTAAGTGTCTTGTGAGAGTGTCGGTCTCTAAGTGTCTTGTGAGAGTGCGGTCTCTAAGTGTCTTGTGAGAGTGTGGTCTCTAAGTGTCTTGTGAGAGTGTCGGTCTCTAAGTGTCTTGTGAGAGTGTCGGTCTCTAAGTGTCTTGTGAGAGTGCGGTCTCTAAGTGTCTTGTGAGAGTGTCGGTCTCTAAGTGTCTTGTGAGAGTGTCGGTCTCTAAGTGTCTTGTGAGAGTGCCGGTCTCTAAGTGTCTTGTGAGAGTGTTGGTCTCTAAGTGTCTTGTGAGAGTGTGGTCTCTAAGTGTCTTGTGAGAGTGCTGGTCTCTAAGTGTCTTGTGAGAGTGTCGGTCTCTAAGTGTCTTGTGAGAGTGCTGGTCTCTAAGTGTCTTGTGAGAGTGTCGGTCTCTAAGTGTCTTGTGAGAGTGCTGGTCTCTAAGTGTCTTGTGAGAGTGTCGGTCTCTAAGTGTCTTGTGAGAGTGTCGGTCTCTAAGTGTCTTGTGAGAGTGTCAGTCTCTAAGTGTCTTGTGAGAGTGTCGGTCTCTAAGTGTCTTGTGAGAGTGCTGGTCTCTAAGTGTCTTGTGAGAGTGCTGGTCTCTAAGTGTCTTGTGAGAGTGCTGGTCTCTAAGTGTCTTGTGAGAGTGCCGGTCTCTAAGTGTCTTGTGAGAGTGCGGTCTCTAAGTGTCTTGTGAGAGTGTCGGTCTCTAAGTGTCTTGTGAGAGTGCTGGTCTCTAAGTGTCTTGTGAGAGTGTGGTCTCTAAGTGTCTTGTGAGAGTGCTGGTCTCTAAGTGTCTTGTGAGAGTGTGGTCTCTAAGTGTCTTGTGAGAGTGTCGGTCTCTAAGTGTCTTGTGAGAGTGTCGGTCTCTAAGTGTCTTGTGAGAGTGTCGGTCTCTAAGTGTCTTGTGAGAGTGCCGGTCTCTAAGTGTCTTGTGAGAGTGTTGGTCTCTAAGTGTCTTGTGAGAGTGTCGGTCTCTAAGTGTCTTGTGAGAGTGCGGTCTCTAAGTGTCTTGTGAGAGTGTGGTCTCTAAGTGTCTTGTGAGAGTGTCGGTCTCTAAGTGTCTTGTGAGAGTGTCGGTCTCTAAGTGTCTTGTGAGAGTGCCGGTCTCTAAGTGTCTTGTGAGAGTGCCGGTCTCTAAGTGTCTTGTGAGAGTGTTGGTCTCTAAGTGTCTTGTGAGAGTGTTGGTCTCTAAGTGTCTTGTGAGAGTGTCGGTCTCTAAGTGTCTTGTGAGAGTGCGGTCTCTAAGTGTCTTGTGAGAGTGCTGGTCTCTAAGTGTCTTGTGAGAGTGTTGGTCTCTAAGTGTCTTGTGAGAGTGTCGGTCTCTAAGTGTCTTGTGAGAGTGCCGGTCTCTAAGTGTCTTGTGAGAGTGCGGTCTCTAAGTGTCTTGTGAGAGTGTGGTCTCTAAGTGTCTTGTGAGAGTGTTGGTCTCTAAGTGTCTTGTGAGAGTGTCGGTCTCTAAGTGTCTTGTGAGAGTGCGGTCTCTAAGTGTCTTGTGAGAGTGCGGTCTCTAAGTGTCTTGTGAGAGTGTCGGTCTCTAAGTGTCTTGTGAGAGTGCTGGTCTCTAAGTGTCTTGTGAGAGTGTCGGTCTCTAAGTGTCTTGTGAGAGTGTCGGTCTCTAAGTGTCTTGTGAGAGTGTGGTCTCTAAGTGTCTTGTGAGAGTGTCGGTCTCTAAGTGTCTTGTGAGAGTGTTGGTCTCTAAGTGTCTTGTGAGAGTGCTGGTCTCTAAGTGTCTTGTGAGAGTGTCGGTCTCTAAGTGTCTTGTGAGAGTGTTGGTCTCTAAGTGTCTTGTGAGAGTGTCGGTCTCTAAGTGTCTTGTGAGAGTGCGGTCTCTAAGTGTCTTGTGAGAGTGTTGGTCTCTAAGTGTCTTGTGAGAGTGTCAGTCTCTAAGTGTCTTGTGAGAGTGTGGTCTCTAAGTGTCTTGTGAGAGTGTCGGTCTCTAAGTGTCTTGTGAGAGTGTTGGTCTCTAAGTGTCTTGTGAGAGTGCTGGTCTCTAAGTGTCTTGTGAGAGTGTGGTCTCTAAGTGTCTTGTGAGAGTGCCGGTCTCTAAGTGTCTTGTGAGAGTGCGGTCTCTAAGTGTCTTGTGAGAGTGCCGGTCTCTAAGTGTCTTGTGAGAGTGCTGGTCTCTAAGTGTCTTGTGAGAGTGCTGGTCTCTAAGTGTCTTGTGAGAGTGCTGGTCTCTAAGTGTCTTGTGAGAGTGCCGGTCTCTAAGTGTCTTGTGAGAGTGTGGTCTCTAAGTGTCTTGTGAGAGTGTCGGTCTCTAAGTGTCTTGTGAGAGTGTTGGTCTCTAAGTGTCTTGTGAGAGTGCTGGTCTCTAAGTGTCTTGTGAGAGTGTGGTCTCTAAGTGTCTTGTGAGAGTGTCGGTCTCTAAGTGTCTTGTGAGAGTGGCGGTCTCTAAGTGTCTTGTGAGAGTGCCGGTCTCTAAGTGTCTTGTGAGAGTGCTGGTCTCTAAGTGTCTTGTGAGAGTGCCGGTCTCTAAGTGTCTTGTGAGAGTGCTGGTCTCTAAGTGTCTTGTGAGAGTGTCGGTCTCTAAGTGTCTTGTGAGAGTGTCGGTCTCTAAGTGTCTTGTGAGAGTGTTGGTCTCTAAGTGTCTTGTGAGAGTGCGGTCTCTAAGTGTCTTGTGAGAGTGCCGGTCTCTAAGTGTCTTGTGAGAGTGTGGTCTCTAAGTGTCTTGTGAGAGTGCTGGTCTCTAAGTGTCTTGTGAGAGTGCGGTCTCTAAGTGTCTTGTGAGAGTGTTGGTCTCTAAGTGTCTTGTGAGAGTGCTGGTCTCTAAGTGTCTTGTGAGAGTGCTGGTCTCTAAGTGTCTTGTGAGAGTGCTGGTCTCTAAGTGTCTTGTGAGAGTGCCGGTCTCTAAGTGTCTTGTGAGAGTGCTGGTCTCTAAGTGTCTTGTGAGAGTGTGGTCTCTAAGTGTCTTGTGAGAGTGCTGGTCTCTAAGTGTCTTGTGAGAGTGTGGTCTCTAAGTGTCTTGTGAGAGTGCTGGTCTCTAAGTGTCTTGTGAGAGTGTCGGTCTCTAAGTGTCTTGTGAGAGTGTGGTCTCTAAGTGTCTTGTGAGAGTGTCGGTCTCTAAGTGTCTTGTGAGAGTGCTGGTCTCTAAGTGTCTTGTGAGAGTGTTGGTCTCTAAGTGTCTTGTGAGAGTGTGGTCTCTAAGTGTCTTGTGAGAGTGCTGGTCTCTAAGTGTCTTGTGAGAGTGTTGGTCTCTAAGTGTCTTGTGAGAGTGCTGGTCTCTAAGTGTCTTGTGAGAGTGTCGGTCTCTAAGTGTCTTGTGAGAGTGCTGGTCTCTAAGTGTCTTGTGAGAGTGCGGTCTCTAAGTGTCTTGTGAGAGTGCTGGTCTCTAAGTGTCTTGTGAGAGTGTGGTCTCTAAGTGTCTTGTGAGAGTGCTGGTCTCTAAGTGTCTTGTGAGAGTGCTGGTCTCTAAGTGTCTTGTGAGAGTGCTGGTCTCTAAGTGTCTTGTGAGAGTGCTGGTCTCTAAGTGTCTTGTGAGAGTGCTGGTCTCTAAGTGTCTTGTGAGAGTGTCGGTCTCTAAGTGTCTTGTGAGAGTGCTGGTCTCTAAGTGTCTTGTGAGAGTGTGGTCTCTAAGTGTCTTGTGAGAGTGCTGGTCTCTAAGTGTCTTGTGAGAGTGCGGTCTCTAAGTGTCTTGTGAGAGTGCGGTCTCTAAGTGTCTTGTGAGAGTGTCGGTCTCTAAGTGTCTTGTGAGAGTGCTGGTCTCTAAGTGTCTTGTGAGAGTGCCGGTCTCTAAGTGTCTTGTGAGAGTGCTGGTCTCTAAGTGTCTTGTGAGAGTGTCGGTCTCTAAGTGTCTTGTGAGAGTGGCGGTCTCTAAGTGTCTTGTGAGAGTGCCGGTCTCTAAGTGTCTTGTGAGAGTGTCGGTCTCTAAGTGTCTTG
Organism: Megaustenia siamemsis; assembly: GCA_032433765.1. Lineage (NCBI taxonomy): Eukaryota > Metazoa > Mollusca > Gastropoda > Stylommatophora > Ariophantidae > Megaustenia > Megaustenia siamemsis. The sequence goes on from JAVIAB010000008.1 coordinate 34,335,886, forward strand.
TGAGAGTGCGGTCTCTAAGTGTCTTGTGAGAGTGTCGGTCTCTAAGTGTCTTGTGAGAGTGTCGGTCTCTAAGTGTCTTGTGAGAGTGTCGGTCTCTAAGTGTCTTGTGAGAGTGCCGGTCTCTAAGTGTCTTGTGAGAGTGCCGGTCTCTAAGTGTCTTGTGAGAGTGTCGGTCTCTAAGTGTCTTGTGAGAGTGTCGGTCTCTAAGTGTCTTGTGAGAGTGCGGTCTCTAAGTGTCTTGTGAGAGTGTCGGTCTCTAAGTGTCTTGTGAGAGTGTCGGTCTCTAAGTGTCTTGTGAGAGTGCTGGTCTCTAAGTGTCTTGTGAGAGTGCGGTCTCTAAGTGTCTTGTGAGAGTGCCGGTCTCTAAGTGTCTTGTGAGAGTGCCGGTCTCTAAGTGTCTTGTGAGAGTGCGGTCTCTAAGTGTCTTGTGAGAGTGCCGGTCTCTAAGTGTCTTGTGAGAGTGCCGGTCTCTAAGTGTCTTGTGAGAGTGCCGGTCTCTAAGTGTCTTGTGAGAGTGCCGGTCTCTAAGTGTCTTGTGAGAGTGCGGTCTCTAAGTGTCTTGTGAGAGTGTCGGTCTCTAAGTGTCTTGTGAGAGTGTCGGTCTCTAAGTGTCTTGTGAGAGTGTGGTCTCTAAGTGTCTTGTGAGAGTGCCGGTCTCTAAGTGTCTTGTGAGAGTGCTGGTCTCTAAGTGTCTTGTGAGAGTGCCGGCTCTAAGTGTCTTGTGAGAGTGCGGTCTCTAAGTGTCTTGTGAGAGTGTGGTCTCTAAGTGTCTTGTGAGAGTGCGGTCTCTAAGTGTCTTGTGAGAGTGCGGTCTCTAAGTGTCTTGTGAGAGTGCTGGTCTCTAAGTGTCTTGTGAGAGTGTTGGTCTCTAAGTGTCTTGTGAGAGTGCTGGTCTCTAAGTGTCTTGTGAGAGTGTGGTCTCTAAGTGTCTTGTGAGAGTGCTGGTCTCTAAGTGTCTTGAGAGTGTTGGTCTCTAAGTGTCTTGTGAGAGTGCTGGTCTCTAAGTGTCTTGTGAGAGTGCCGGTCTCTAAGTGTCTTGTGAGAGTGCTGGTCTCTAAGTGTCTTGTGAGAGTGTGGTCTCTAAGTGTCTTGTGAGAGTGCTGGTCTCTAAGTGTCTTGTGAGAGTGTGGTCTCTAAGTGTCTTGTGAGAGTGTGTGGTCTCTAAGTGTCTTGTGAGAGTGCTGGTCTCTAAGTGTCTTGTGAGAGTGCTGGTCTCTAAGTGTCTTGTGAGAGTGCTGGTCTCTAAGTGTCTTGTGAGAGTGCTGGTCTCTAAGTGTCTTGTGAGAGTGCTGGTCTCTAAGTGTCTTGTGAGAGTGTGGTCTCTAAGTGTCTTGTGAGAGTGTCGGTCTCTAAGTGTCTTGTGAGAGTGCTGGTCTCTAAGTGTCTTGTGAGAGTGCTGGTCTCTAAGTGTCTTGTGAGAGTGCTGGTCTCTAAGTGTCTTGTGAGAGTGCGGTCTCTAAGTGTCTTGTGAGAGTGTCGGTCTCTAAGTGTCTTGTGAGAGTGCTGGTCTCTAAGTGTCTTGTGAGAGTGTGGTCTCTAAGTGTCTGTGAGAGTGCTGGTCTCTAAGTGTCTTGTGAGAGTGTCGGTCTCTAAGTGTCTTGTGAGAGTGCGGTCTCTAAGTGTCTTGTGAGAGTGTGGTCTCTAAGTGTCTTGTGAGAGTGTTGGTCTCTAAGTGTCTTGTGAGAGTGCTGGTCTCTAAGTGTCTTGTGAGAGTGTGGTCTCTAAGTGTCTTGTGAGAGTGCCGGTCTCTAAGTGTCTTGTGAGAGTGCTGGTCTCTAAGTGTCTTGTGAGAGTGTTGGTCTCTAAGTGTCTTGTGAGAGTGCTGGTCTCTAAGTGTCTTGTGAGAGTGCCGGTCTCTAAGTGTCTTGTGAGAGTGCTGGTCTCTAAGTGTCTTGTGAGAGTGTCGGTCTCTAAGTGTCTTGTGAGAGTGTGGTCTCTAAGTGTCTTGTGAGAGTGTGTGGTCTCTAAGTGTCTTGTGAGAGTGTGGTCTCTAAGTGTCTTGTGAGAGTGTGGTCTCTAAGTGTCTTGTGAGAGTGTCGGTCTCTAAGTGTCTTGTGAGAGTGTGGTCTCTAAGTGTCTTGTGAGAGTGCTGGGTCTCTAAGTGTCTTGTGAGAGTGCTGGTCTCTAAGTGTCTTGTGAGAGTGTGGTCTCTAAGTGTCTTGTGAGAGTGTCGGTCTCTAAGTGTCTTGTGAGAGTGCTGGTCTCTAAGTGTCTTGTGAGAGTGTCAGTCTCTAAGTGTCTTGTGAGAGTGGCTGGTCTCTAAGTGTCTTGTGAGAGTGGCGGTCTCTAAGTGTCTTGTGAGAGTGCTGGTCTCTAAGTGTCTTGTGAGAGTGCCGGTCTCTAAGTGTCTTGTGAGAGTGCCGGTCTCTAAGTGTCTTGTGAGAGTGTCGGTCTCTAAGTGTCTTGTGAGAGTGCTGGTCTCTAAGTGTCTTGTGAGAGTGCTGGTCTCTAAGTGTCTTGTGAGAGTGTCGGTCTCTAAGTGTCTTGTGAGAGTGTGGTCTCTAAGTGTCTTGTGAGAGTGTCGGTCTCTAAGTGTCTTGTGAGAGTGCTGGTCTCTAAGTGTCTTGTGAGAGTGTCGGTCTCTAAGTGTCTTGTGAGAGTGTGGTCTCTAAGTGTCTTGTGAGAGTGCTGGTCTCTAAGTGTCTTGTGAGAGTGCTGGTCTCTAAGTGTCTTGTGAGAGTGTCGGTCTCTAAGTGTCTTGTGAGAGTGCTGGTCTCTAAGTGTCTTGTGAGAGTGGGTCTCTAAGTGTCTTGTGAGAGTGTCGGTCTCTAAGTGTCTTGTGAGAGTGCTGGTCTCTAAGTGTCTGTGAGAGTGTCGGTCTCTAAGTGTCTTGTGAGAGTGCGGTCTCTAAGTGTCTTGTGAGAGTGCGGTCTCTAAGTGTCTTGTGAGAGTGCGGTCTCTAAGTGTCTTGTGAGAGTGTCGGTCTCTAAGTGTCTTGTGAGAGTGCTGGTCTCTAAGTGTCTTGTGAGAGTGTCGGTCTCTAAGTGTCTTGTGAGAGTGTCGGTCTCTAAGTGTCTTGTGAGAGTGCTGGTCTCTAAGTGTCTTGTGAGAGTGTCGGTCTCTAAGTGTTGTGAGAGTGTGGTCTCTAAGTGTCTTGTGAGAGTGCTGGTCTCTAAGTGTCTTGTGAGAGTGTCGGTCTCTAAGTGTCTTGTGAGAGTGCTGGTCTCTAAGTGTCTTGTGAGAGTGTCGGTCTCTAAGTGTCTTGTGAGAGTGCTGGTCTCTAAGTGTCTTGTGAGAGTGCTGGTCTCTAAGTGTCTTGTGAGAGTGCTGGTCTCTAAGTGTCTTGTGAGAGTGCTGTCTCTAAGTGTCTTGTGAGAGGTCTGGTCTCTAAGTGTCTTGTGAGAGTGCTGGTCTCTAAGTGTCTTGTGAGAGTGCTGGTCTCTAAGTGTCTTGTGAGAGTGCCGGTCTCTAAGTGTCTTGTGAGAGTGCTGGTCTCTAAGTGTCTTGTGAGAGTGTCGGTCTCTAAGTGTCTTGTGAGAGTGCGTCTCTAAGTGTCTTGTGAGAGTGTCGGTCTCTAAGTGTCTTGTGAGAGTGTCGGTCTCTAAGTGTCTGTGAGAGTGTCGGTCTCTAAGTGTCTGTGAGAGTGCCGGTCTCTAAGTGTCTTGTGAGAGTGCCGGTCTCTAAGTGTCTTGTGAGAGTGTCGGTCTCTAAGTGTCTTGTGAGAGTGCTGGTCTCTAAGTGTCTTGTGAGAGTGTCGGTCTCTAAGTGTCTTGTGAGAGTGTCGGTCTCTAAGTGTCTTGTGAGAGTGCCGGTCTCTAAGTGTCTTGTGAGAGTGTTGGTCTCTAAGTGTCTTGTGAGAGTGCGGTCTCTAAGTGTCTTGTGAGAGTGCCGGTCTCTAAGTGTCTTGTGAGAGTGCGGTCTCTAAGTGTCTTGTGAGAGTGCCGGTCTCTAAGTGTCTTGTGAGAGTGTCGGTCTCTAAGTGTCTTGTGAGAGTGTCGGTCTCTAAGTGTCTTGTGAGAGTGCCGGTCTCTAAGTGTCTTGTGAGAGTGTCGGTCTCTAGTGTCTGTGAGAGTGCCGGTCTCTAAGTGTCTTGTGAGGAGTGTTGGTCTAAGTGTCTTGTGAGAGTGCTGGTCTCTAGTGTCTTGTGAGAGTGTCGGTCTCTAAGTGTCTTGTGAGAGTGCTGGTCTCTAAGTGTCTTGTGAGAGTGTCGGTCTCTAAGTGTCTTGTGAGAGTGTCGGTCTCTAAGTGTCCTGTGAGAGTGTCGGTCTCTAAGTGTCTTGTGAGAGTGCTGGTCTCTAAGTGTCTTGTGAGAGTGTCGGTCTCTAAGTGTCTTGTGAGAGTGTCGGTCTCTAAGTGTCTTGTGAGAGTGCTGGTCTCTAAGTGTCTTGTGAGAGTGTCGGTCTCTAAGTGTCTTGTGAGAGTGTCGGTCTCTAAGTGTCTTGTGAGAGTGTCGGTCTCTAGTGTCTTGTGAGAGTGTCGGTCTCTAAGTGTCTTGTGAGAGTGTCGTCTCTAAGTGTCTTGTGAGAGTGTCGGTCTCTAAGTGTCTTGTGAGAGTGCTGGTCTCTAAGTGTCTTGTGAGAGTGCTGGTCTCTAAGTGTCTTGTGAGAGTGTGGTCTCTAAGTGTCTTGTGAGAGTGTTGGTCTCTAAGTGTCTTGTGAGAGTGTCGGTCTCTAAGTGTCTTGTGAGAGTGCTGGTCTCTAAGTGTCTTGTGAGAGTGCTGGTCTCTAAGTGTCTTGTGAGAGTGCTGGTCTCTAAGTGTCTTGTGAGAGTGCTGGTCTCTAAGTGTCTTGTGAGAGTGCTGGTCTCTAAGTGTCTTGTGAGAGTGTCGGTCTCTAAGTGTCTTGTGAGAGTGTCGTCTCTAAGTGTCTTGTGAGAGTGCTGGTCTCTAAGTGTCTTGTGAGAGTGCTGGTCTCTAAGTGTCTTGTGAGAGTGTGGTCTCTAAGTGTCTTGTGAGAGTGTCGGTCTCTAAGTGTCTTGTGAGAGTGCTGTCTCTAAGTGTCTTGTGAGAGTGTCGGTCTCTAAGTGTCTTGTGAGAGTGTCGGTCTCTAAGTGTCTTGTGAGAGTGTCGGTCTCTAAGTGTCTTGTGAGAGTGCTGGTCTCTAAGTGTCTTGTGAGAGTGCTGGTCTCTAAGTGTCTTGTGAGAGTGTCTCTCTAAGTGTCTTGTGAGAGTGCTGGTCTCTAAGTGTCTTGTGAGAGTGCTGGTCTCTAAGTGTCTTGTGAGAGTGTCGTCTCTAAGTGTCTTGTGAGAGTGCTGGTCTCTAAGTGTCTTGTGAGAGTGTCGGTCTCTAAGTGTCTTGTGAGAGTGTCGGTCTCTAAGTGTCTTGTGAGAGTGTCGGTCTCTAAGTGTCTTGTGAGAGTGTCGGTCTCTAAGTGTCTTGTGAGAGTGTCGGTCTCTAAGTGTCTTGTGAGAGTGTCGTCTCTAAGTGTCTTGTGAGAGTGTCGGTCTCTAAGTGTCTTGTGAGAGTGTCGGTCTCTAAGTGTCTTGTGAGAGTGTCGGTCTCTAAGTGTCTTGTGAGAGTGTCGGTCTCTAAGTGTCTTGTGAGAGTGTCGGTCTCTAAGTGTCTTGTGAGAGTGTCGGTCTCTAAGTGTCTTGTGAGAGTGTCGGTCTCTAAGTGTCTTGTGAGAGTGTCGGTCTCTAAGTGTCTTGTGAGAGTGTCGGTCTCTAAGTGTCTTGTGAGAGTGTCGGTCTCTAAGTGTCTTGTGAGAGTGTCGGTCTCTAAGTGTCTTGTGAGAGTGTCGGTCTCTAAGTGTCTTGTGAGAGTGTCGGTCTCTAAGTGTCTTGTGAGAGTGTCGGTCTCTAAGTGTCTTGTGAGAGTGTCGGTCTCTAAGTGTCTTGTGAGAGTGTCGGTCTCTAAGTGTCTTGTGAGAGTGTCGGTCTCTAAGTGTCTTGTGAGAGTGTCGGTCTCTAAGTGTCTTGTGAGAGTGTCGGTCTCTAAGTGTCTTGTGAGAGTGTCGGTCTCTAAGTGTCTTGTGAGAGTGTCGGTCTCTAAGTGTCTTGTGAGAGTGTCGGTCTCTAAGTGTCTTGTGAGAGTGTCGGTCTCTAAGTGTCTTGTGAGAGTGTCGGTCTCTAAGTGTCTTGTGAGAGTGTCGGTCTCTAAGTGTCTTGTGAGAGTGTCGGTCTCTAAGTGTCTTGTGAGAGTGTCGGTCTCTAAGTGTCTTGTGAGGTGTCGGTCTCTAAGTGTCTTGTGAGAGTGTCGGTCTCTAAGTGTCTTGTGAGAGTGTCGGTCTCTAAGTGTCTTGTGAGAGTGTCGGTCTCTAAGTGTCTTGTGAGAGTGTCGGTCTCTAAGTGTCTTGTGAGAGTGTCGGTCTCTAAGTGTCTTGTGAGAGTGTCGGTCTCTAAGTGTCTTGTGAGAGTGTCGGTCTCTAAGTGTCTTGTGAGAGTGTCGGTCTCTAAGTGTCTTGTGAGAGTGTCGGTCTCTAAGTGTCTTGTGAGAGTGTCGGTCTCTAAGTGTCTTGTGAGAGTGTCGGTCTCTAAGTGTCTTGTGAGAGTGTCGGTCTCTAAGTGTCTTGTGAGAGTGTCGGTCTCTAAGTGTCTTGTGAGAGTGTCGGTCTCTAAGTGTCTTGTGAGAGTGTCGGTCTCTAAGTGTCTTGTGAGAGTGTCGGTCTCTAAGTGTCTTGTGAGAGTGTCGGTCTCTAAGTGTCTTGTGAGAGTGTCGGTCTCTAAGTGTCTTGTGAGAGTGCGGTCTCTAAGTGTCTTGTGAGAGTGTCGGTCTCTAAGTGTCTTGTGAGAGTGTCGGTCTCTAAGTGTCTTGTGAGAGTGTCGGTCTCTAAGTGTCTTGTGAGAGTGTCGGTCTCTAAGTGTCTTGTGAGAGTGTCGGTCTCTAAGTGTCTTGTGAGAGTGTCGGTCTCTAAGTGTCTTGTGAGAGTGTCGGTCTCTAAGTGTCTTGTGAGAGTGTCGGTCTCTAAGTGTCTTGTGAGAGTGCGGTCTCTAAGTGTCTTGTGAGAGTGCTGGTCTCTAAGTGTCTTGTGAGAGTGTCGGTCTCTAAGTGTCTTGTGAGAGTGCTGGTCTCTAAGTGTCTTGTGAGAGTGTGGTCTCTAAGTGTCTTGTGAGAGTGCTGGTCTCTAAGTGTCTTGTGAGAGTGTCGGTCTCTAAGTGTCTTGTGAGAGTGCTGGTCTCTAAGTGTCTTGTGAGAGTGTCGGTCTCTAAGTGTCTTGTGAGAGTGCTGGTCTCTAAGTGTCTTGTGAGAGTGTCGGTCTCTAAGTGTCTTGTGAGAGTGCTGGTCTCTAAGTGTCTTGTGAGAGTGCTGGTCTCTAAGTGTCTTGTGAGAGTGCGGTCTCTAAGTGTCTTGTGAGAGTGCTGGTCTCTAAGTGTCTTGTGAGAGTGCTGGTCTCTAAGTGTCTTGTGAGAGTGCTGGTCTCTAAGTGTCTTGTGAGAGTGTTGGTCTCTAAGTGTCTTGTGAGAGTGCGGTCTCTAAGTGTCTTGTGAGAGTGCTGGTCTCTAAGTGTCTTGTGAGAGTGTCGGTCTCTAAGTGTCTTGTGAGAGTGCTGGTCTCTAAGTGTCTGTGAGAGTGTCGGTCTCTAAGTGTCTTGTGAGAGTGTCGGTCTCTAAGTGTCTTGTGAGAGTGCTGGTCTCTAAGTGTCTTGTGAGAGTGTGGTCTCTAAGTGTCTTGTGAGAGTGCTGGTCTCTAAGTGTCTTGTGAGAGTGTCGGTCTCTAAGTGTCTTGTGAGAGTGCGGTCTCTAAGTGTCTTGTGAGAGTGCTGGTCTCTAAGTGTCTTGTGAGAGTGTCGGTCTCTAAGTGTCTTGTGAGAGTGCTGGTCTCTAAGTGTCTTGTGAGAGTGTCGGTCTCTAAGTGTCTTGTGAGAGTGTCGGTCTCTAAGTGTCTTGTGAGAGTGCTGGTCTCTAAGTGTCTTGTGAGAGTGTCGTCTCTAAGTGTCTTGTGAGAGTGTCGGTCTCTAAGTGTCTTGTGAGAGTGCGGTCTCTAAGTGTCTTGTGAGAGTGTCGGTCTCTAAGTGTCTTGTGAGAGTGTGGTCTCTAAGTGTCTTGTGAGAGTGCTGGTCTCTAAGTGTCTTGTGAGAGTGTCGGTCTCTAAGTGTCTTGTGAGAGTGCTGGTCTCTAAGTGTCTTGTGAGAGTGTCGGTCTCTAAGTGTCTTGTGAGAGTGCTGGTCTCTAAGTGTCTTGTGAGAGTGTTGGTCTCTAAGTGTCTTGTGAGAGTGTCGGTCTCTAAGTGTCTTGTGAGAGTGTCGGTCTCTAAGTGTCTTGTGAGAGTGCTGGTCTCTAAGTGTCTTGTGAGAGTGTCGGTCTCTAAGTGTCTTGTGAGAGTGTGGTCTCTAAGTGTCTTGTGAGAGTGTCGGTCTCTAAGTGTCTTGTGAGAGTGCTGGTCTCTAAGTGTCTTGTGAGAGTGTCGGTCTCTAAGTGTCTTGTGAGAGTGTCGGTCTCTAAGTGTCTTGTGAGAGTGTCGGTCTCTAAGTGTCTTGTGAGAGTGTCGGTCTCTAAGTGTCTTGTGAGAGTGTCGGTCTCTAAGTGTCTTGTGAGAGTGCTGGTCTCTAAGTGTCTTGTGAGAGTGTCGGTCTCTAAGTGTCTTGTGAGAGTGCTGGTCTCTAAGTGTCTTGTGAGAGTGTCGGTCTCTAAGTGTCTTGTGAGAGTGCTGGTCTCTAAGTGTCTTGTGAGAGTGTCGGTCTCTAAGTGTCTTGTGAGAGTGTCGGTCTCTAAGTGTCTTGTGAGAGTGCTGGTCTCTAAGTGTCTTGTGAGAGTGCGGTCTCTAAGTGTCTTGTGAGAGTGTCGGTCTCTAAGTGTCTTGTGAGAGTGCTGGTCTCTAAGTGTCTTGTGAGAGTGCTGGTCTCTAAGTGTCTTGTGAGAGTGCTGGTCTCTAAGTGTCTTGTGAGAGTGTGGTCTCTAAGTGTCTTGTGAGAGTGCTGGTCTCTAAGTGTCTTGTGAGAGTGCGGTCTCTAAGTGTCTTGTGAGAGTGCTGGTCTCTAAGTGTCTTGTGAGAGTGCTGGTCTCTAAGTGTCTTGTGAGAGTGTCGGTCTCTAAGTGTCTTGTGAGAGTGTCGGTCTCTAAGTGTCTTGTGAGAGTGCTGGTCTCTAAGTGTCTTGTGAGAGTGCTGGTCTCTAAGTGTCTTGTGAGAGTGCTGGTCTCTAAGTGTCTTGTGAGAGTGTCGGTCTCTAAGTGTCTGTGAGAGTGCGGTCTCTAAGTGTCTTGTGAGAGTGTCGGTCTCTAAGTGTCTTGTGAGAGTGCTGGTCTCTAAGTGTCTTGTGAGAGTGTCGGTCTCTAAGTGTCTTGTGAGAGTGCGGTCTCTAAGTGTCTTGTGAGAGTGTCGTCTCTAAGTGTCTTGTGAGAGTGCTGGTCTCTAAGTGTCTTGTGAGAGTGTCGGTCTCTAAGTGTCTTGTGAGAGTGCTGGTCTCTAAGTGTCTTGTGAGAGTGCGGTCTCTAAGTGTCTTGTGAGAGTGTCGGTCTCTAAGTGTCTTGTGAGAGTGTCGGTCTCTAAGTGTCTTGTGAGAGTGTCGGTCTCTAAGTGTCTTGTGAGAGTGCGGTCTCTAAGTGTCTTGTGAGAGTGTCGGTCTCTAAGTGTCTTGTGAGAGTGTCGGTCTCTAAGTGTCTTGTGAGAGTGCTGGTCTCTAAGTGTCTTGTGAGAGTGTCGGTCTCTAAGTGTCTTGTGAGAGTGTCGGTCTCTAAGTGTCTTGTGAGAGTGTCGGTCTCTAAGTGTCTTGTGAGAGTGTCGGTCTCTAAGTGTCTTGTGAGAGTGTCGGTCTCTAAGTGTCTTGTGAGAGTGTCGGTCTCTAAGTGTCTTGTGAGAGTGCTGGTCTCTAAGTGTCTTGTGAGAGTGTCGGTCTCTAAGTGTCTTGTGAGAGTGCTGGTCTCTAAGTGTCTTGTGAGAGTGTCGGTCTCTAAGTGTCTTGTGAGAGTGCTGGTCTCTAAGTGTCTTGTGAGAGTGTGGTCTCTAAGTGTCTTGTGAGAGTGCGGTCTCTAAGTGTCTTGTGAGAGTGCTGGTCTCTAAGTGTCTTGTGAGAGTGCTGGTCTCTAAGTGTCTTGTGAGAGTGCGGTCTCTAAGTGTCTTGTGAGAGTGCTGGTCTCTAAGTGTCTTGTGAGAGTGCTGGTCTCTAAGTGTCTTGTGAGAGTGTCGGTCTCTAAGTGTCTTGTGAGAGTGTCGGTCTCTAAGTGTCTTGTGAGAGTGTCGGTCTCTAAGTGTCTTGTGAGAGTGTCGGTCTCTAAGTGTCTTGTGAGAGTGTCGGTCTCTAAGTGTCTTGTGAGAGTGCTGGTCTCTAAGTGTCTTGTGAGAGTGCTGGTCTCTAAGTGTCTTGTGAGAGTGTCGGTCTCTAAGTGTCTTGTGAGAGTGCTGGTCTCTAAGTGTCTTGTGAGAGTGCTGGTCTCTAAGTGTCTTGTGAGAGTGTGGTCTCTAAGTGTCTTGTGAGAGTGTCGGTCTCTAAGTGTCTTGTGAGAGTGTCGGTCTCTAAGTGTCTTGTGAGAGTGTCGGTCTCTAAGTGTCTTGTGAGAGTGTCGGTCTCTAAGTGTCTTGTGAGAGTGCTGGTCTCTAAGTGTCTTGTGAGAGTGTCGTCTCTAAGTGTCTTGTGAGAGTGTCGGTCTCTAAGTGTCTTGTGAGAGTGCTGGTCTCTAAGTGTCTTGTGAGAGTGTCGGTCTCTAAGTGTCTTGTGAGAGTGTCGGTCTCTAAGTGTCTTGTGAGAGTGTCGGTCTCTAAGTGTCTTGTGAGAGTGTCGGTCTCTAAGTGTCTTGTGAGAGTGTCGGTCTCTAAGTGTCTTGTGAGAGTGTTGGTCTCTAAGTGTCTTGTGAGAGTGTGGTCTCTAAGTGTCTTGTGAGAGTGTCGGTCTCTAAGTGTCTTGTGAGAGTGCTGGTCTCTAAGTGTCTTGTGAGAGTGCTGGTCTCTAAGTGTCTTGTGAGAGTGCTGGTCTCTAAGTGTCTTGTGAGAGTGTCGGTCTCTAAGTGTCTTGTGAGAGTGCTGGTCTCTAAGTGTCTTGTGAGAGTGTCGGTCTCTAAGTGTCTTGTGAGAGTGTCGGTCTCTAAGTGTCTTGTGAGAGTGCTGGTCTCTAAGTGTCTTGTGAGAGTGTCGGTCTCTAAGTGTCTTGTGAGAGTGCTGGTCTCTAAGTGTCTTGTGAGAGTGTCGGTCTCTAAGTGTCTTGTGAGAGTGTGGTCTCTAAGTGTCTTGTGAGAGTGTCGGTCTCTAAGTGTCTTGTGAGAGTGTCGGTCTCTAAGTGTCTTGTGAGAGTGTCGGTCTCTAAGTGTCTTGTGAGAGTGTCGGTCTCTAAGTGTCTTGTGAGAGTGTCGGTCTCTAAGTGTCTTGTGAGAGTGTCGGTCTCTAAGTGTCTTGTGAGAGTGTCGTCTCTAAGTGTCTTGTGAGAGTGCGGTCTCTAAGTGTCTTGTGAGAGTCGGTCTCTAAGTGTCTTGTGAGAGTGTCGGTCTCTAAGTGTCTTGTGAGAGTGTGGTCTCTAAGTGTCTTGTGAGAGTGCTGGTCTCTAAGTGTCTTGTGAGAGTGTCGGTCTCTAAGTGTCTTGTGAGAGTGTCGGTCTCTAAGTGTCTTGTGAGAGTGCTGGTCTCTAAGTGTCTTGTGAGAGTGCTGGTCTCTAAGTGTCTTGTGAGAGTGCTGGTCTCTAAGTGTCTTGTGAGAGTGTGGTCTCTAAGTGTCTTGTGAGAGTGCTGGTCTCTAAGTGTCTTGTGAGAGTGCTGGTCTCTAAGTGTCTTGTGAGAGTGCTGGTCTCTAAGTGTCTTGTGAGAGTGCTGGTCTCTAAGTGTCTTGTGAGAGTGCTGGTCTCTAAGTGTCTTGTGAGAGTGTCGGTCTCTAAGTGTCTTGTGAGAGTGCTGGTCTCTAAGTGTCTTGTGAGAGTGCTCTAAGGTCTTGTGAGAGTGGGTCTCTAAGTGTCTTGTGAGAGTGTCGGTCTCTAAGTGTCTTGTGAGAGTGTCGGTCTCTAAGTGTCTTGTGAGAGTGCTGGTCTCTAAGTGTCTTGTGAGAGTGTCGGTCTCTAAGTGTCTTGTGAGAGTGTCGGTCTCTAAGTGTCTTGTGAGAGTGTGGTCTCTAAGTGTCTTGTGAGAGTGTCGGTCTCTAAGTGTCTTGTGAGAGTGTCGGTCTCTAAGTGTCTTGTGAGAGTGTCGGTCTCTAAGTGTCTTGTGAGAGTGTCGGTCTCTAAGTGTCTTGTGAGAGTGCTGGTCTCTAAGTGTCTTGTGAGAGTGTCGGTCTCTAAGTGTCTTGTGAGAGTGTCGGTCTCTAAGTGTCTTGTGAGAGTGCTGGTCTCTAAGTGTCTTGTGAGAGTGTCGGTCTCTAAGTGTCTTGTGAGAGTGTCGGTCTCTAAGTGTCTTGTGAGAGTGCTGGTCTCTAAGTGTCTTGTGAGAGTGTCGGTCTCTAAGTGTCTTGTGAGAGTGTGGTCTCTAAGTGTCTTGTGAGAGTGTCTGGTCTCTAAGTGTCTTGTGAGAGTGCTGGTCTCTAAGTGTCTTGTGAGAGTGTCGGTCTCTAAGTGTCTTGTGAGAGTGCTGGTCTCTAAGTGTCTTGTGAGAGTGTCGGTCTCTAAGTGTCTTGTGAGAGTGTCGGTCTCTAAGTGTCTTGTGAGAGTGTCGGTCTCTAAGTGTCTTGTGAGAGTGTCGGTCTCTAAGTGTCTTGTGAGAGTGTCGGTCTCTAAGTGTCTTGTGAGAGTGTCGGTCTCTAAGTGTCTTGTGAGAGTGTCGGTCTCTAAGTGTCTTGTGAGAGTGTCGGTCTCTAAGTGTCTTGTGAGAGTGCGGTCTCTAAGTGTCTTGTGAGAGTGCGGTCTCTAAGTGTCTTGTGAGAGTGCTGGTCTCTAAGTGTCTTGTGAGAGTGTCGGTCTCTAAGTGTCTTGTGAGAGTGTCGGTCTCTAAGTGTCTTGTGAGAGTGTCGGTCTCTAAGTGTCTTGTGAGAGTGCTGGTCTCTAAGTGTCTTGTGAGAGTGTCGGTCTCTAAGTGTCTTGTGAGAGTGTCGGTCTCTAAGTGTCTTGTGAGAGTGTCGGTCTCTAAGTGTCTTGTGAGAGTGTCGGTCTCTAAGTGTCTTGTGAGAGTGTCGGTCTCTAAGTGTCTTGAGAGTGCTGGTCTCTAAGTGTCTTGTGAGAGTGCTGGTCTCTAAGTGTCTTGTGAGAGTGTCGGTCTCTAAGTGTCTTGTGAGAGTGTCGGTCTCTAAGTGTCTTGTGAGAGTGTCGGTCTCTAAGTGTCTTGTGAGAGTGCTGGTCTCTAAGTGTCTTGTGAGAGTGTCGGTCTCTAAGTGTCTTGTGAGAGTGTCGGTCTCTAAGTGTCTTGTGAGAGTGTCGGTCTCTAAGTGTCTTGTGAGAGTGCTGGTCTCTAAGTGTCTTGTGAGAGTGTCGGTCTCTAAGTGTCTTGTGAGAGTGCTGGTCTCTAAGTGTCTTGTGAGAGTGCTGTCTCTAAGTGTCTTGTGAGAGTGTCGGTCTCTAAGTGTCTTGTGAGAGTGCTGTCTCTAAGTGTCTTGTGAGAGTGCTGGTCTCTAAGTGTCTTGTGAGAGTGCTGTCTCTAAGTGTCTTGTGAGAGTGCTGGTCTCTAAGTGTCTTGTGAGAGTGTCGGTCTCTAAGTGTCTTGTGAGAGTGTCGGTCTCTAAGTGTCTTGTGAGAGTGCTGGTCTCTAAGTGTCTTGTGAGAGTGCTGGTCTCTAAGTGTCTTGTGAGAGTGTCGGTCTCTAAGTGTCTTGTGAGAGTGTCGGTCTCTAAGTGTCTTGTGAGAGTGTCGGTCTCTAAGTGTCTTGTGAGAGTGCTGGTCTCTAAGTGTCTTGTGAGAGTGTCGGTCTCTAAGTGTCTTGTGAGAGTGTCGGTCTCTAAGTGTCTTGTGAGAGTGTCGGTCTCTAAGTGTCTTGTGAGAGTGTCGGTCTCTAAGTGTCTTGTGAGAGTGCTGGTCTCTAAGTGTCTTGTGAGAGTGTCGGTCTCTAAGTGTCTTGTGAGAGTGCTGGTCTCTAAGTGTCTTGTGAGAGTGTCGTCTCTAAGTGTCTTGTGAGAGTGTCGGTCTCTAAGTGTCTTGTGAGAGTGCTGGTCTCTAAGTGTCTTGTGAGAGTGTCGGTCTCTAAGTGTCTTGTGAGAGTGCTGGTCTCTAAGTGTCTTGTGAGAGTGCTGGTCTCTAAGTGTCTTGTGAGAGTGTCGGTCTCTAAGTGTCTTGTGAGAGTGCTGGTCTCTAAGTGTCTTGTGAGAGTGCTGGTCTCTAAGTGTCTTGTGAGAGTGTCGGTCTCTAAGTGTCTTGTGAGAGTGTCGGTCTCTAAGTGTCTTGTGAGAGTGCTGGTCTCTAAGTGTCTTGTGAGAGTGCTGGTCTCTAAGTGTCTTGTGAGAGTGTCGGTCTCTAAGTGTCTTGTGAGAGTGCTGGTCTCTAAGTGTCTTGTGAGAGTGCTGGTCTCTAAGTGTCTTGTGAGAGTGCTGGTCTCTAAGTGTCTTGTGAGAGTGTCGGTCTCTAAGTGTCTTGTGAGAGTGCTGGTCTCTAAGTGTCTTGTGAGAGTGCTGGTCTCTAAGTGTCTTGTGAGAGTGCTGGTCTCTAAGTGTCTTGTGAGAGTGCTGGTCTCTAAGTGTCTTGTGAGAGTGCTGGTCTCTAAGTGTCTTGTGAGAGTGCTGGTCTCTAAGTGTCTTGTGAGAGTGTCGGTCTCTAAGTGTCTTGTGAGAGTGCTGGTCTCTAAGTGTCTTGTGAGAGTGCTGGTCTCTAAGTGTCTTGTGAGAGTGCTGGTCTCTAAGTGTCTTGTGAGAGTGCTGGTCTCTAAGTGTCTTGTGAGAGTGCTGGTCTCTAAGTGTCTTGTGAGAGTGCTGGTCTCTAAGTGTCTTGTGAGAGTGTCGGTCTCTAAGTGTCTTGTGAGAGTGCTGGTCTCTAAGTGTCTTGTGAGAGTGTCGGTCTCTAAGTGTCTTGTGAGAGTGCTGGTCTCTAAGTGTCTTGTGAGAGTGTCGGTCTCTAAGTGTCTTGTGAGAGTGCTGTCTCTAAGTGTCTTGTGTCAGTGTGTTAAGTGTGAGTTTGGTCTTGTGAGAGTGTCTGTCTCTAAGTGTCTTGTGAGAGTGCTGGTCTCTAAGTGTCTTGTGAGAGTGCTGGTCTCTAAGTGTCTTGTGAGAGTGCTGTCTCTAAGTGTCTTGTGAGAGTGTCGTCTCTAAGTGTCTTGTGAGAGTGCTGGTCTCTAAGTGTCTTGTGAGAGTGTCGGTCTCTAAGTGTCTTGTGAGAGTGTCGGTCTCTAAGTGTCTTGTGAGAGTGCTGGTCTCTAAGTGTCTTGTGAGAGTGTCGGTCTCTAAGTGTCTTGTGAGAGTGTCGGTCTCTAAGTGTCTTGTGAGAGTGTGGTCTCTAAGTGTCTTGTGAGAGTGCTGGTCTCTAAGTGTCTTGTGAGAGTCGGTCTCTAAGTGTCTTGTGAGAGTGCTGTCTCTAAGTGTCTTGTGAGAGTGCTGGTCTCTAAGTGTCTTGTGAGAGTGCTGGTCTCTAAGTGTCTTGTGAGAGTGCTGGTCTCTAAGTGTCTTGTGAGAGTGCTGGTCTCTAAGTGTCTTGTGAGAGTGCTGGTCTCTAAGTGTCTTGTGAGAGTGCTGGTCTCTAAGTGTCTTGTGAGAGTGCTGGTCTCTAAGTGTCTTGTGAGAGTGCTGGTCTCTAAGTGTCTTGTGAGAGTGCTGGTCTCTAAGTGTCTTGTGAGAGTGCTGGTCTCTAAGTGTCATGTGAGAGTGTCGGTCTCTAAGTGTCTTGTGAGAGTGCTGGTCTCTAAGTGTCTTGTGAGAGTGCTGGTCTCTAAGTGTCTTGTGAGAGTGTCGGTCTCTAAGTGTCTTGTGAGAGTGTCGGTCTCTAAGTGTCTTGTGAGAGTGCTGTCTCTAAGTGTCTTGTGAGAGTGTCGGTCTCTAAGTGTCTTGTGAGAGTGTCGGTCTCTAAGTGTCTTGTGAGAGTGTCGGTCTCTAAGTGTCTTGTGAGAGTGTCGGTCTCTAAGTGTCTTGTGAGAGTGTCGGTCTCTAAGTGTCTTGTGAGAGTGTCGGTCTCTAAGTGTCTTGTGAGAGTGTCGGTCTCTAAGTGTCTTGTGAGAGTGCTGGTCTCTAAGTGTCTTGTGAGAGTGTCGGTCTCTAAGTGTCTTGTGAGAGTGTCGGTCTCTAAGTGTCTTGTGAGAGTGCTGGTCTCTAAGTGTCTTGTGAGAGTGTCGGTCTCTAAGTGTCTTGTGAGAGTGTCGGTCTCTAAGTGTCTTGTGAGAGTGCTGGTCTCTAAGTGTCTTGTGAGAGTGTCGGTCTCTAAGTGTCATGTGAGAGTGCTGGTCTCTAAGTGTCTTGTGAGAGTGCTGGTCTCTAAGTGTCTTGTGAGAGTGCTGGTCTCTAAGTGTCTTGTGAGAGTGTCGGTCTCTAAGTGTCTTGTGAGAGTGCTGGTCTCTAAGTGTCTTGTGAGAGTGTCGGTCTCTAAGTGTCTTGTGAGAGTGTCGGTCTCTAAGTGTCTTGTGAGAGTGCTGGTCTCTAAGTGTCTTGTGAGAGTGTCGGTCTCTAAGTGTCTTGTGAGAGTGTCGGTCTCTAAGTGTCTTGTGAGAGTGTCGGTCTCTAAGTGTCTTGTGAGAGTGTCGGTCTCTAAGTGTCTTGTGAGAGTGCTGGTCTCTAAGTGTCTTGTGAGAGTGTCGGTCTCTAAGTGTCTTGTGAGAGTGCTGGTCTCTAAGTGTCTTGTGAGAGTGTCGGTCTCTAAGTGTCTTGTGAGAGTGTCGGTCTCTAAGTGTCTTGTGAGAGTGTCTGGTCTCTAAGTGTCTTGTGAGAGTGTCGGTCTCTAAGTGTCTTGTGAGAGTGCTGGTCTCTAAGTGTCTTGTGAGAGTGCTGGTCTCTAAGTGTCTTGTGAGAGTGTCGGTCTCTAAGTGTCTTGTGAGAGTGCGGTCTCTAAGTGTCTTGTGAGAGTGCTGGTCTCTAAGTGTCTTGTGAGAGTGTCGGTCTCTAAGTGTCTTGTGAGAGTGTCGGTCTCTAAGTGTCTTGTGAGAGTGCTGGTCTCTAAGTGTCTTGTGAGAGTGCTGGTCTCTAAGTGTCTTGTGAGAGTGTCGGTCTCTAAGTGTCTTGTGAGAGTGTGGTCTCTAAGTGTCTTGTGAGAGTGCTGGTCTCTAAGTGTCTTGTGAGAGTGCTGGTCTCTAAGTGTCTTGTGAGAGTGTCGGTCTCTAAGTGTCTTGTGAGAGTGCTGGTCTCTAAGTGTCTTGTGAGAGTGCTGGTCTCTAAGTGTCTTGTGAGAGTGCTGGTCTCTAAGTGTCTTGTGAGAGTGCTGGTCTCTAAGTGTCTTGTGAGAGTGCTGGTCTCTAAGTGTCTTGTGAGAGTGCTGGTCTCTAAGTGTCTTGTGAGAGTGTCGGTCTCTAAGTGTCTTGTGAGAGTGTCGGTCTCTAAGTGTCTTGTGAGTGCTGGTCTCTAAGTGTCTTGTGAGAGTGCTGGTCTCTAAGTGTCTTGTGAGAGTGCTGGTCTCTAAGTGTCTTGTGAGAGTGCTGGTCTCTAAGTGTCTTGTGAGAGTGCCGGTCTCTAAGTGTCTTGTGAGAGTGTCGGTCTCTAAGTGTCTTGTGAGAGTGCTGGTCTCTAAGTGTCTTGTGAGAGTGCTGGTCTCTAAGTGTCTTGTGAGAGTGCTGGTCTCTAAGTGTCTTGTGAGAGTGTCGGTCTCTAAGTGTCTTGTGAGAGTGCTGGTCTCTAAGTGTCTTGTGAGAGTGCTGGTCTCTAAGTGTCTTGTGAGAGTGCTGGTCTCTAAGTGTCTTGTGAGAGTGCTGGTCTCTAAGTGTCTTGTGAGAGTGTCGGTCTCTAAGTGTCTTGTGAGAGTGCTGGTCTCTAAGTGTCTTGTGAGAGTGTCGGTCTCTAAGTGTCTTGTGAGAGTGTCGGTCTCTAAGTGTCTTGTGAGAGTGTCTGGTCTCTAAGTGTCTTGTGAGAGTGTCGTCTCTAAGTGTCTTGTGAGAGTGTCGGTCTCTAAGTGTCTTGTGAGAGTGCTGGTCTCTAAGTGTCTTGTGAGAGTGCTGGTCTCTAAGTGTCTTGTGAGAGTGTCGGTCTCTAAGTGTCTTGTGAGAGTGCTGGTCTCTAAGTGTCTTGTGAGAGTGCTGTCTCTAAGTGTCTTGTGAGAGTGCTGGTCTCTAAGTGTCTTGTGAGAGTGCTGGTCTCTAAGTGTCTTGTGAGAGTGCTGTCTCTAAGTGTCTTGTGAGAGTGCTGGTCTCTAAGTGTCTTGTGAGAGTGCTGGTCTCTAAGTGTCTTGTGAGAGTGCTGGTCTCTAAGTGTCTTGTGAGAGTGCTGGTCTCTAAGTGTCTTGTGAGAGTGCTGGTCTCTAAGTGTCATGTGAGAGTGCTGGTCTCTAAGTGTCTTGTGAGAGTGCTGGTCTCTAAGTGTCTTGTGAGAGTGCTGGTCTCTAAGTGTCTTGTGAGAGTGCTGGTCTCTAAGTGTCTTGTGAGAGTGCTGGTCTCTAAGTGTCTTGTGAGAGTGCTGTCTCTAAGTGTCTTGTGAGAGTGCTGGTCTCTAAGTGTCTTGTGAGAGTGCTGGTCTCTAAGTGTCTTGTGAGAGTGCTGGTCTCTAAGTGTCTTGTGAGAGTGCTGGTCTCTAAGTGTCTTGTGAGAGTGCTGGTCTCTAAGTGTCTTGTGAGAGTGCTGGTCTCTAAGTGTCTTGTGAGAGTGTCGGTCTCTAAGTGTCTTGTGAGAGTGCTGGTCTCTAAGTGTCTTGTGAGAGTGCTGGTCTCTAAGTGTCTTGTGAGAGTGTCGGTCTCTAAGTGTCTTGTGAGAGTGCTGGTCTCTAAGTGTCTTGTGAGAGTGCTGGTCTCTAAGTGTCTTGTGAGAGTGCTGGTCTCTAAGTGTCTTGTGAGAGTGCTGGTCTCTAAGTGTCTTGTGAGAGTGCTGGTCTCTAAGTGTCTTGTGAGAGTGTCGGTCTCTAAGTGTCTTGTGAGAGTGCTGGTCTCTAAGTGTCTTGTGAGAGTGTCGGTCTCTAAGTGTCTTGTGAGAGTGCTGGTCTCTAAGTGTCTTGTGAGAGTGCTGGTCTCTAAGTGTCATGTGAGAGTGTCGGTCTCTAAGTGTCTTGTGAGAGTGCTGGTCTCTAAGTGTCTTGTGAGAGTGCTGGTCTCTAAGTGTCTTGTGAGAGTGTCGGTCTCTAAGTGTCTTGTGAGAGTGCTGGTCTCTAAGTGTCTTGTGAGAGTGCTGGTCTCTAAGTGTCATGTGAGAGTGTCGGTCTCTAAGTGTCTTGTGAGAGTGCTGGTCTCTAAGTGTCTTGTGAGAGTGCTGGTCTCTAAGTGTCTGTGAGAGTGCTGGTCTCTAAGTGTCTTGTGAGAGTGCTGGTCTCTAAGTGTCTTGTGAGAGTGTCGGTCTCTAAGTGTCATGTGAGAGTGCTGTCTCTAAGTGTCTTGTGAGAGTGCTGGTCTCTAAGTGTCTTGTGAGAGTGCTGGTCTCTAAGTGTCTTGTGAGAGTGCTGTCTCTAAGTGTCTTGTGAGAGTGTCGGTCTCTAAGTGTCTTGTGAGAGTGCTGGTCTCTAAGTGTCTTGTGAGAGTGCTGGTCTCTAAGTGTCTTGTGAGAGTGCTGGTCTCTAAGTGTCTTGTGAGAGTGTCGGTCTCTAAGTGTCTTGTGAGAGTGCTGGTCTCTAAGTGTCTTGTGAGAGTGTCGGTCTCTAAGTGTCTTGTGAGAGTGCTGGTCTCTAAGTGTCTTGTGAGAGTGTCGGTCTCTAAGTGTCTTGTGAGAGTGCTGTCTCTAAGTGTCTTGTGAGAGTGTGGTCTCTCTAAGTGTCTTGTGAGAGTGCTGGTCTCTAAGTGTCTTGTGAGAGTGCTGGTCTCTAAGTGTCTTGTGAGAGTGCTGGTCTCTAAGTGTCTTGTGAGAGTGCTGGTCTCTAAGTGTCTTGTGAGAGTGCTGGTCTCTAAGTGTCTTGTGAGAGTGCTGGTCTCTAAGTGTCTTGTGAGAGTGTCGGTCTCTAAGTGTCTTGTGAGAGTGCTGGTCTCTAAGTGTCATGTGAGAGTGCTGGTCTCTAAGTGTCTTGTGAGAGTGCTGTCTCTAAGTGTCTTGTGAGAGTGCTGGTCTCTAAGTGTCTTGTGAGAGTGTCGTCTCTAAGTGTCTTGTGAGAGTGCTGGTCTCTAAGTGTCTTGTGAGTGCTGGTCTCTAAGTGTCTTGTGAGAGTGCTGGTCTCTAAGTGTCTTGTGAGAGTGCTGGTCTCTAAGTGTCTTGTGAGAGTGCTGGTCTCTAAGTGTCTTGTGAGAGTGTCGGTCTCTAAGTGTCTTGTGAGAGTGTCGGTCTCTAAGTGTCTTGTGAGAGTGCTGGTCTCTAAGTGTCTTGTGAGAGTGTCGGTCTCTAAGTGTCTTGTGAGAGTGTCGGTCTCTAAGTGTCTTGTGAGAGTGTCGGTCTCTAAGTGTCTTGTGAGAGTGCTGGTCTCTAAGTGTCTTGTGAGAGTGTCGGTCTCTAAGTGTCTTGTGAGAGTGTCGTCTCTAAGTGTCTTGTGAGAGTGCTGGTCTCTAAGTGTCTTGTGAGAGTGTCGGTCTCTAAGTGTCTTGTGAGAGTGCGGTCTCTAAGTGTCTTGTGAGAGTGTCGGTCTCTAAGTGTCTTGTGAGAGTGCTGGTCTCTAAGTGTCTTGTGAGAGTGTCGGTCTCTAAGTGTCTTGTGAGAGTGTCGGTCTCTAAGTGTCTTGTGAGAGTGTCGGTCTCTAAGTGTCTTGTGAGAGTGTCGGTCTCTAAGTGTCTTGTGAGAGTGTCGGTCTCTAAGTGTCTTGTGAGAGTGTCGGTCTCTAAGTGTCTTGTGAGAGTGCTGGTCTCTAAGTGTCTTGTGAGAGTGTCGGTCTCTAAGTGTCTTGTGAGAGTGCTGGTCTCTAAGTGTCTTGTGAGAGTGTCGGTCTCTAAGTGTCTTGTGAGAGTGCTGGTCTCTAAGTGTCTTGTGAGAGTGCTGGTCTCTAAGTGTCTTGTGAGAGTGCTGGTCTCTAAGTGTCTTGTGAGAGTGTCGGTCTCTAAGTGTCTTGTGAGAGTGTCGGTCTCTAAGTGTCTTGTGAGAGTGTCGGTCTCTAAGTGTCTTGTGAGAGTGTCGGTCTCTAAGTGTCTTGTGAGAGTGTCGGTCTCTAAGTGTCTTGTGAGAGTGTCGGTCTCTAAGTGTCTTGTGAGAGTGTCGGTCTCTAAGTGTCTTGTGAGATGTCGGTCTCTAAGTGTCTTGTGAGAGTGTCGGTCTCTAAGTGTCTTGTGAGAGTGTCGGTCTCTAAGTGTCTTGTGAGAGTGCTGGTCTCTAAGTGTCTTGTGAGAGTGTCGGTCTCTAAGTGTCTTGTGAGAGTGCTGGTCTCTAAGTGTCTTGTGAGAGTGTCGGTCTCTAAGTGTCTTGTGAGAGTGCTGGTCTCTAAGTGTCTTGTGAGAGTGTCGGTCTCTAAGTGTCTTGTGAGAGTGCTGGTCTCTAAGTGTCTTGTGAGAGTGCTGGTCTCTAAGTGTCTTGTGAGAGTGCTGGTCTCTAAGTGTCTTGTGAGAGTGCTGGTCTCTAAGTGTCTTGTGAGAGTGCTGGTCTCTAAGTGTCTTGTGAGAGTGTCGGTCTCTAAGTGTCTTGTGAGAGTGCTGGTCTCTAAGTGTCTTGTGAGAGTGCTGGTCTCTAAGTGTCTTGTGAGAGTGCTGGTCTCTAAGTGTCTTGTGAGAGTGCTGGTCTCTAAGTGTCTTGTGAGAGTGTCGGTCTCTAAGTGTCTTGTGAGAGTGTCGTCTCTAAGTGTCTTGTGAGAGTGTCGTCTCTAAGTGTCTTGTGAGAGTGCTGGTCTCTAAGTGTCTTGTGAGAGTGTCGTCTCTAAGTGTCTTGTGAGAGTGCTGGTCTCTAAGTGTCTTGTGAGAGTGTCGGTCTCTAAGTGTCTTGTGAGAGTGCTGGTCTCTAAGTGTCTTGTGAGAGTGCTGGTCTCTAAGTGTCTTGTGAGAGTGCTGGTCTCTAAGTGTCTTGTGAGAGTGCTGGTCTCTAAGTGTCTTGTGAGAGTGCTGGTCTCTAAGTGTCTTGTGAGAGTGCTGGTCTCTAAGTGTCTTGTGAGAGTGCTGGTCTCTAAGTGTCTTGTGAGAGTGCTGGTCTCTAAGTGTCTTGTGAGAGTGTCGGTCTCTAAGTGTCTTGTGAGAGTGTCGGTCTCTAAGTGTCTTGTGAGAGTGTCGGTCTCTAAGTGTCTTGTGAGAGTGCCGGTCTCTAAGTGTCTTGTGAGAGTGTCGGTCTCTAAGTGTCTTGTGAGAGTGCTGGTCTCTAAGTGTCTTGTGAGAGTGTCGGTCTCTAAGTGTCTTGTGAGAGTGTCGGTCTCTAAGTGTCTTGTGAGAGTGTCGGTCTCTAAGTGTCTTGTGAGAGTGTCGGTCTCTAAGTGTCTTGTGAGAGTGCCGGTCTCTAAGTGTCTTGTGAGAGTGTCGGTCTCTAAGTGTCTTGTGAGAGTGTCGGTCTCTAAGTGTCTTGTGAGAGTGTCGGTCTCTAAGTGTCTTGTGAGAGTGTCGGTCTCTAAGTGTCTTGTGAGAGTGTCGGTCTCTAAGTGTCTTGTGAGAGTGCTGGTCTCTAAGTGTCTTGTGAGAGTGTCGGTCTCTAAGTGTCTTGTGAGAGTGTCGGTCTCTAAGTGTCTTGTGAGAGTGCTGGTCTCTAAGTGTCTTGTGAGAGTGCTGTCTCTAAGTGTCTTGTGAGAGTGCTGGTCTCTAAGTGTCTTGTGAGAGTGCTGGTCTCTAAGTGTCTTGTGAGAGTGCTGGTCTCTAAGTGTCTTGTGAGAGTGCTGTCTCTAAGTGTCTTGTGAGAGTGCTGGTCTCTAAGTGTCTTGTGAGAGTGCTGGTCTCTAAGTGTCTTGTGAGAGTGCTGGTCTCTAAGTGTCTTGTGAGAGTGCTGGTCTCTAAGTGTCTTGTGAGAGTGCTGGTCTCTAAGTGTCTTGTGAGAGTGCTGGTCTCTAAGTGTCTTGTGAGAGTGCTGGTCTCTAAGTGTCTTGTGAGAGTGCTGGTCTCTAAGTGTCTTGTGAGAGTGCTGGTCTCTAAGTGTCTTGTGAGAGGTCTGGTCTCTAAGTGTCTTGTGAGAGTGTCGGTCTCTAAGTGTCTTGTGAGAGTGCTGGTCTCTAAGTGTCTTGTGAGAGTGTCGGTCTCTAAGTGTCTTGTGAGAGTGTCGGTCTCTAAGTGTCTTGTGAGAGTGCTGGTCTCTAAGTGTCTTGTGAGAGTGTCGGTCTCTAAGTGTCTTGTGAGAGTGTCGGTCTCTAAGTGTCTTGTGAGAGTGCTGGTCTCTAAGTGTCGTGAGAGTGTCGGTCTCTAAGTGTCTTGTGAGAGTGCTGTCTCTAAGTGTCTTGTGAGAGTGTCGGTCTCTAAGTGTCTTGTGAGAGTGTCGGTCTCTAAGTGTCTTGTGAGAGTGTCGGTCTCTAAGTGTCTTGTGAGAGTGTCGGTCTCTAAGTGTCTTGTGAGAGTGCTGGTCTCTAAGTGTCTTGTGAGAGTGCTGGTCTCTAAGTGTCTTGTGAGAGTGTCGGTCTCTAAGTGTCTTGTGAGAGTGTCGGTCTCTAAGTGTCTTGTGAGAGTGTCGTCTCTAAGTGTCTTGTGAGAGTGTCGGTCTCTAAGTGTCTTGTGAGAGTGTCGGTCTCTAAGTGTCTTGTGAGAGTGCTGGTCTCTAAGTGTCTTGTGAGAGTGTCGGTCTCTAAGTGTCTTGTGAGAGTGCTGGTCTCTAAGTGTCTTGTGAGAGTGCTGGTCTCTAAGTGTCTTGTGAGAGTGCTGGTCTCTAAGTGTCTTGTGAGAGTGCTGGTCTCTAAGTGTCTTGTGAGAGTGCTGGTCTCTAAGTGTCTTGTGAGAGTGCTGGTCTCTAAGTGTCTTGTGAGAGTGCTGGTCTCTAAGTGTCTTGTGAGAGTGCTGGTCTCTAAGTGTCTTGTGAGAGTGTCGTCTCTAAGTGTCTTGTGAGAGTGTCGGTCTCTAAGTGTCTGTGAGAGTGTCGGTCTCTAAGTGTCTTGTGAGAGTGCTGGTCTCTAAGTGTCTTGTGAGAGTGCTGGTCTCTAAGTGTCTTGTGAGAGTGTCGGTCTCTAAGTGTCTTGTGAGAGTGCTGTCTCTAAGTGTCTTGTGAGAGTGCTGGTCTCTAAGTGTCTTGTGAGAGTGCTGTCTCTAAGTGTCTTGTGAGAGTGCTGGTCTCTAAGTGTCTTGTGAGAGTGCTGGTCTCTAAGTGTCTTGTGAGAGTGTCGGTCTCTAAGTGTCTTGTGAGAGTGCTGGTCTCTAAGTGTCTTGTGAGAGTGCTGGTCTCTAAGTGTCTTGTGAGAGTGCTGTCTCTAAGTGTCTTGTGAGAGTGCTGGTCTCTAAGTGTCTTGTGAGAGTGCGGTCTCTAAGTGTCTTGTGAGAGTGCTGGTCTCTAAGTGTCTTGTGAGAGTGCTGGTCTCTAAGTGTCTTGTGAGAGTGCTGGTCTCTAAGTGTCTTGTGAGAGTGCTGGTCTCTAAGTGTCTTGTGAGAGTGCTGGTCTCTAAGTGTCTTGTGAGAGTGTGGTCTCTAAGTGTCTTGTGAGAGTGTCGGTCTCTAAGTGTCTTGTGAGAGTGTCGGTCTCTAAGTGTCTTGTGAGAGTGTCGGTCTCTAAGTGTCTTGTGAGAGTGTCGGTCTCTAAGTGTCTTGTGAGAGTGTCGTCTCTAAGTGTCTTGTGAGAGTGCTGTCTCTAAGTGTCTTGTGAGAGTGTCGTCTCTAAGTGTCTTGTGAGAGTGCTGGTCTCTAAGTGTCTTGTGAGAGTGTGGTCTCTAAGTGTCTGTGTTGAGAGTGTCGGTCTCTAAGTGTCTTGTGAGAGTGCTGGTCTCTAAGTGTCTTGTGAGGTGAGAGTGCTGTCTCTAAGTGTCTTGTGAGAGTGCTGGTCTCTAAGTGTCTTGTGAGAGTGCTGGTCTCTAAGTGTCTTGTGAGAGTGCTGGTCTCTAAGTGTCTTGTGAGAGTGCTGGTCTCTAAGTGTCTTGTGAGAGTGCTGGTCTCTAAGTGTCTTGTGAGAGTGCTGGTCTCTAAGTGTCTTGTGAGAGTGCTGGTCTCTAAGTGTCTTGTGAGAGTGCTGGTCTCTAAGTGTCTTGTGAGAGTGCTGGTCTCTAAGTGTCTTGTGAGAGTGCTGGTCTCTAAGTGTCTTGTGAGAGTGCTGGTCTCTAAGTGTCTTGTGAGAGTGTCGGTCTCTAAGTGTCTTGTGAGAGTGCCGGTCTCTAAGTGTCTTGTGAGAGTGCTGGTCTCTAAGTGTCTTGTGAGAGTGCTGGTCTCTAAGTGTCTTGTGAGAGTGCTGGTCTCTAAGTGTCTTGTGAGAGTGCTGGTCTCTAAGTGTCTTGTGAGAGTGCTGGTCTCTAAGTGTCTTGTGAGAGTGCTGGTCTCTAAGTGTCTTGTGAGAGTGTCGGTCTCTAAGTGTCTTGTGAGAGTGCTGGTCTCTAAGTGTCTTGTGAGAGTGTCGGTCTCTAAGTGTCTTGTGAGAGTGCTGGTCTCTAAGTGTCTTGTGAGAGTGTCGGTCTCTAAGTGTCTTGTGAGAGTGCTGGTCTCTAAGTGTCTTGTGAGAGTGCTGGTCTCTAAGTGTCTTGTGAGAGTGCTGGTCTCTAAGTGTCTTGTGAGAGTGCTGGTCTCTAAGTGTCTTGTGAGAGTGCTGGTCTCTAAGTGTCTTGTGAGAGTGCTGGTCTCTAAGTGTCTTGTGAGAGTGCTGGTCTCTAAGTGTCTTGTGAGAGTGCTGGTCTCTAAGTGTCTTGTGAGAGTGTCGGTCTCTAAGTGTCTGTGAGAGTGCTGGTCTCTAAGTGTCTTGTGAGAGTGTGGTCTCTAAGTGTCTTGTGAGAGTGCTGGTCTCTAAGTGTCTTGTGAGAGTGCTGGTCTCTAAGTGTCTTGTGAGAGTGCTGGTCTCTAAGTGTCTTGTGAGAGCTGTCTCTAAGTGTCTTGTGAGAGTGTCGGTCTCTAAGTGTCTTGTGAGAGTGTGGTCTCTAAGTGTCTTGTGAGAGTGCTGGTCTCTAAGTGTCTTGTGAGAGTGCTGGTCTCTAAGTGTCTTGTGAGAGTGCTGGTCTCTAAGTGTCTTGTGAGAGTGTCGGTCTCTAAGTGTCTTGTGAGAGTGCTGGTCTCTAAGTGTCTTGTGAGAGTGCTGGTCTCTAAGTGTCTTGTGAGAGTGTCGTCTCTAAGTGTCTTGTGAGAGTGCTGGTCTCTAAGTGTCTGTGAGAGTGCTGGTCTCTAAGTGTCTTGTGAGAGTGCTGGTCTCTAAGTGTCTTGTGAGAGTGCTGGTCTCTAAGTGTCTTGTGAGAGTGCTGGTCTCTAAGTGTCTTGTGAGAGTGCTGGTCTCTAAGTGTCTTGTGAGAGTGTCGGTCTCTAAGTGTCTTGTGAGAGTGCTGGTCTCTAAGTGTCTTGTGAGAGTGCTGGTCTCTAAGTGTCTTGTGAGAGTGCTGGTCTCTAAGTGTCTTGTGAGAGTGCTGTCTCTAAGTGTCTTGTGAGAGTGCTGGTCTCTAAGTGTCTTGTGAGAGTGCTGGTCTCTAAGTGTCTTGTGAGAGTGCTGGTCTCTAAGTGTCTTGTGAGAGTGCTGTCTCTAAGTGTCTTGTGAGAGTGCTGGTCTCTAAGTGTCTTGTGAGAGTGCTGGTCTCTAAGTGTCTTGTGAGAGTGCTGGTCTC
This sequence comes from Megaustenia siamemsis, assembly GCA_032433765.1. Taxonomy (NCBI): domain Eukaryota; kingdom Metazoa; phylum Mollusca; class Gastropoda; order Stylommatophora; family Ariophantidae; genus Megaustenia; species Megaustenia siamemsis. The sequence goes on from JAVIAB010000008.1 coordinate 34,362,156, forward strand.
TAAGTGTCTTGTGAGAGTGTCGTCTCTAAGTGTCTTGTGAGAGTGTCGGTCTCTAAGTGTCTTGTGAGAGTGCTGGTCTCTAAGTGTCTTGTGAGAGTGCTGGTCTCTAAGTGTCTTGTGAGAGTGCTGGTCTCTAAGTGTCTTGTGAGAGTGTCGGTCTCTAAGTGTCTTGTGAGAGTGCTGGTCTCTAAGTGTCTTGTGAGAGAGTGCTGGTCTCTAAGTGTCTTGTGAGAGTGCTGGTCTCTAAGTGTCTTGTGAGAGTGCTGGTCTCTAAGTGTCTTGTGAGAGTGCTGGTCTCTAAGTGTCTTGTGAGAGTGCTGTCTCTAAGTGTCTTGTGAGAGTGTCGTCTCTAAGTGTCTTGTGAGAGTGCTGGTCTCTAAGTGTCTTGTGAGAGTGCTGGTCTCTAAGTGTCTTGTGAGAGTGCTGGTCTCTAAGTGTCTTGTGAGAGTGTCGGTCTCTAAGTGTCTTGTGAGAGTGTCGGTCTCTAAGTGTCTTGTGAGAGTGTCGGTCTCTAAGTGTCTTGTGAGAGTGCTGGTCTCTAAGTGTCTTGTGAGAGTGTCGGTCTCTAAGTGTCTTGTGAGAGTGTCGGTCTCTAAGTGTCTTGTGAGAGTGTCGGTCTCTAAGTGTCTTGTGAGAGTGCTGGTCTCTAAGTGTCTTGTGAGAGTGCTGGTCTCTAAGTGTCTTGTGAGAGTGTCGGTCTCTAAGTGTCTTGTGAGAGTGCGGTCTCTAAGTGTCTTGTGAGAGTGCTGGTCTCTAAGTGTCTTGTGAGAGTGTCGGTCTCTAAGTGTCTTGTGAGAGTGCTGGTCTCTAAGTGTCTTGTGAGAGTGCTGGTCTCTAAGTGTCTTGTGAGAGTGTCGGTCTCTAAGTGTCTTGTGAGAGTGTCGGTCTCTAAGTGTCTTGTGAGAGTGTCGGTCTCTAAGTGTCTTGTGAGAGTGTCTGGTCTCTAAGTGTCTTGTGAGAGTGTCGGTCTCTAAGTGTCTTGTGAGAGTGTCGGTCTCTAAGTGTCTTGTGAGAGTGTCGGTCTCTAAGTGTCTTGTGAGAGTGTCGGTCTCTAAGTGTCTTGTGAGAGTGCTGGTCTCTAAGTGTCTTGTGAGAGTGTCGGTCTCTAAGTGTCTTGTGAGAGTGCTAGTCTCTAAGTGTCTTGTGAGAGTGTCGGTCTCTAAGTGTCTTGTGAGAGTGCTAGTCTCTAAGTGTCTTGTGAGAGTGTCGGTCTCTAAGTGTCTGTGAGAGTGCTGGTCTCTAAGTGTCTTGTGAGAGTGTCGGTCTCTAAGTGTCTTGTGAGAGTGCTGGTCTCTAAGTGTCTTGTGAGAGTGTTGGTTCTAAGTGTCTTGTGAGAGTGCTGGTCTCTAAGTGTCTTGTGAGAGTGTCGGTCTCTAAGTGTCTTGTGAGAGTGCTGGTCTCTAAGTGTCTTGTGAGAGTGTCGGTCTCTAAGTGTCTTGTGAGAGTGCTGGTCTCTAAGTGTCTTGTGAGAGTGTCGGTCTCTAAGTGTCTTGTGAGAGTGCTGGTCTCTAAGTGTCTTGTGAGAGTGTCGGTCTCTAAGTGTCTTGTGAGAGTGCTGGTCTCTAAGTGTCTTGTGAGAGTGTTGGTCTCTAAGTGTCTTGTGAGAGTGTGGTCTCTAAGTGTCTTGTGAGAGTGTGGTCTCTAAGTGTCTTGTGAGAGTGCTGGTCTCTAAGTGTCTTGTGAGAGTGCTGGTCTCTAAGTGTCTTGTGAGAGTGTTGGTCTCTAAGTGTCTTGTGAGAGTGCTGGTCTCTAAGTGTCTTGTGAGAGTGTTGGTCTCTAAGTGTCTTGTGAGAGTGCTGGTCTCTAAGTGTCTTGTGAGAGTGCTGGTCTCTAAGTGTCTTGTGAGAGTGCTGGTCTCTAAGTGTTTGTGAGAGGGGTGAGTGTTGGTCTCTAAGTGTCTTGTGAGAGTGCTGGTCTCTAAGTGTCTTGTGAGAGTGCTAGTCTCTAAGTGTCTTGTGAGAGTGTCGGTCTCTAAGTGTCTTGTGAGAGTGCTGGTCTCTAAGTGTCTTGTGAGAGTGTCGGTCTCTAAGTGTCTTGTGAGAGTGCTGGTCTCTAAGTGTCTTGTGAGAGTGCTGGTCTCTAAGTGTCTTGTGAGAGTGTCGGTCTCTAAGTGTCTTGTGAGAGTGCTGTCTCTAAGTGTCTTGTGAGAGTGTCGGTCTCTAAGTGTCTTGTGAGAGTGCTGGTCTCTAAGTGTCTTGTGAGAGTGCTAGTCTCTAAGTGTCTTGTGAGAGTGTCGGTCTCTAAGTGTCTTGTGAGAGTGCGGTCTCTAAGTGTCTTGTGAGAGTGCTGGTCTCTAAGTGTCTTGTGAGAGTGTCGGTCTCTAAGTGTCTTGTGAGAGTGCTGGTCTCTAAGTGTCTTGTGAGAGTGCTGGTCTCTAAGTGTCTTGTGAGAGTGTCGGTCTCTAAGTGTCTTGTGAGAGTGCTGTCTCTAAGTGTCTTGTGAGAGTGCTGGTCTCTAAGTGTCTTGTGAGAGTGTCGGTCTCTAAGTGTCTTGTGAGAGTGTCGGTCTCTAAGTGTCTTGTGAGAGTGCTGGTCTCTAAGTGTCTTGTGAGAGTGTCGGTCTCTAAGTGTCTTGTGAGAGTGCTGGTCTCTAAGTGTCTTGTGAGAGTGGCGGTCTCTAAGTGTCTTGTGAGAGTGTCGGTCTCTAAGTGTCTTGTGAGAGTGCTGGTCTCTAAGTGTCTTGTGAGAGTGTGGTCTCTAAGTGTCTTGTGAGAGTGTCGGTCTCTAAGTGTCTTGTGAGAGTGTCGGTCTCTAAGTGTCTTGTGAGAGTGTGCGGTCTCTAAGTGTCTTGTGAGAGTGTCGGTCTCTAAGTGTCTTGTGAGAGTGCCGGTCTCTAAGTGTCTTGTGAGAGTGTCGGTCTCTAAGTGTCTTGTGAGAGTGTCGGTCTCTAAGTGTCTTGTGAGAGTGCTGGTCTCTAAGTGTCTTGTGAGAGTGTCGGTCTCTAAGTGTCTTGTGAGAGTGTCGGTCTCTAAGTGTCTTGTGAGAGTGTCGGTCTCTAAGTGTCTTGTGAGAGTGTCGGTCTCTAAGTGTCTTGTGAGAGTGTGGTCTCTAAGTGTCTTGTGAGAGTGGCGGTCTCTAAGTGTCTTGTGAGAGTGCTCAGTCTCTAAGTGTCTTGTGAGAGTGTCGGTCTCTAAGTGTCTTGTGAGAGTGCTGGTCTCTAAGTGTCTTGTGAGAGTGTCGTCTCTAAGTGTCTTGTGAGAGTGCGGTCTCTAAGTGTCTTGTGAGAGTGCTGGTCTCTAAGTGTCTTGTGAGAGTGCTGGTCTCTAAGTGTCTTGTGAGAGTGCTGGTCTCTAAGTGTCTTGTGAGAGTGCTGGTCTCTAAGTGTCTTGTGAGAGTGTCGGTCTCTAAGTGTCTTGTGAGAGTGCTGGTCTCTAAGTGTCTTGTGAGAGTGCTGTCTCTAAGTGTCTTGTGAGAGTGCTGGTCTCTAAGTGTCTTGTGAGAGTGTCGGTCTCTAAGTGTCTTGTGAGAGTGCTGGTCTCTAAGTGTCTTGTGAGAGTGCTGGTCTCTAAGTGTCTTGTGAGAGTGCTGGTCTCTAAGTGTCTTGTGAGAGTGCTGGTCTCTAAGTGTCTTGTGAGAGTGCTGGTCTCTAAGTGTCTTGTGAGAGTGCTGGTCTCTAAGTGTCTTGTGAGAGTGCTGGTCTCTAAGTGTCTTGTGAGAGTGCTGGTCTCTAAGTGTCTTGTGAGAGTGCGGTCTCTAAGTGTCTTGTGAGAGTGCAGTCTCTAAGTGTCTTGTGAGAGTGTCTGGTCTCTAAGTGTCTTGTGAGAGTGCCGGTCTCTAAGTGTCTTGTGAGAGTGTCGGTCTCTAAGTGTCTTGTGAGAGTGCTGGTCTCTAAGTGTCTTGTGAGAGTGCTGGTCTCTAAGTGTCTTGTGAGAGTGGCGGTCTCTAAGTGTCTTGTGAGAGTGCCGGTCTCTAAGTGTCTTGTGAGAGTGTCGGTCTCTAAGTGTCTTGTGAGAGTGCGGTCTCTAAGTGTCTTGTGAGAGTGTCGGTCTCTAAGTGTCTTGTGAGAGTGTCGGTCTCTAAGTGTCTTGTGAGAGTGCCGGTCTCTAAGTGTCTTGTGAGAGTGGCGGTCTCTAAGTGTCTTGTGAGAGTGCCGGTCTCTAAGTGTCTTGTGAGAGTGCGGTCTCTAAGTGTCTTGTGAGAGTGTCGGTCTCTAAGTGTCTTGTGAGAGTGTCGGTCTCTAAGTGTCTTGTGAGAGTGCGGTCTCTAAGTGTCTTGTGAGAGTGCGGTCTCTAAGTGTCTTGTGAGAGTGCCGGTCTCTAAGTGTCTTGTGAGAGTGCTGGTCTCTAAGTGTCTTGTGAGAGTGCTGGTCTCTAAGTGTCTTGTGAGAGTGCTGGTCTCTAAGTGTCTTGTGAGAGTGCTGGTCTCTAAGTGTCTTGTGAGAGTGCCGGTCTCTAAGTGTCTTGTGAGAGTGCTGGTCTCTAAGTGTCTTGTGAGAGTGCTGGTCTCTAAGTGTCTTGTGAGAGTGCTGGTCTCTAAGTGTCTTGTGAGAGTGGCGGTCTCTAAGTGTCTTGTGAGAGTGCTGGTCTCTAAGTGTCTTGTGAGAGTGCTGGTCTCTAAGTGTCTTGTGAGAGTTGGTCTCTAAGTGTCTTGTGAGAGTGGCGGTCTCTAAGTGTCTTGTGAGAGTGCTGGTCTCTAAGTGTCTTGTGAGAGTGTCTGGTCTCTAAGTGTCTTGTGAGAGTGTCGGTCTCTAAGTGTCTTGTGAGAGTGTCGGTCTCTAAGTGTCTTGTGAGAGTGTCGGTCTCTAAGTGTCTTGTGAGAGTGCTGGTCTCTAAGTGTCTTGTGAGAGTGTCGGTCTCTAAGTGTCTTGTGAGAGTGCTGGCCTCTAAGTGTCTTGTGAGAGTGCTGGTCTCTAAGTGTCTTGTGAGAGTGCTGGTCTCTAAGTGTCTTGTGAGAGTGTCGGTCTCTAAGTGTCTTGTGAGAGTGCTGGTCTCTAAGTGTCTTGTGAGAGTGCTGGTCTCTAAGTGTCTTGTGAGAGTGCTGGTCTCTAAGTGTCTTGTGAGAGTGCTGGTCTCTAAGTGTCTTGTGAGAGTGCTGTCTCTAAGTGTCTTGTGAGAGTGCTGGTCTCTAAGTGTCTTGTGAGAGTGTGGTCTCTAAGTGTCTTGTGAGAGTGCTGGTCTCTAAGTGTCTTGTGAGAGTGTCGGTCTCTAAGTGTCTTGTGAGAGTGCTGGTCTCTAAGTGTCTTGTGAGAGTGCTGGTCTCTAAGTGTCTTGTGAGAGTGCTGGTCTCTAAGTGTCTTGTGAGAGTGTCGGTCTCTAAGTTCTTGTGAGAGTGTCGGTCTCTAAGTGTCTTGTGAGAGTGTCGGTCTCTAAGTGTCTTGTGAGAGTGTCGGTCTCTAAGTGTCTTGTGAGAGTGTCGGTCTCTAAGTGTCTTGTGAGAGTGTCGGTCTCTAAGTGTCTTGTGAGAGTGTCGGTCTCTAAGTGTCTTGTGAGAGTGTCGGTCTCTAAGTGTCTTGTGAGAGTGTCGGTCTCTAAGTGTCTTGTGAGAGTGGCGGTCTCTAAGTGTCTTGTGAGAGTGTCAGTCTCTAAGTGTCTTGTGAGAGTGTCGGTCTCTAAGTGTCTTGTGAGAGTGCTGGTCTCTAAGTGTCTTGTGAGAGTGTGGTCTCTAAGTGTCTTGTGAGAGTGTCAGTCTCTAAGTGTCTTGTGAGAGTGCTGGTCTCTAAGTGTCTTGTGAGAGTGCTGGTCTCTAAGTGTCTTGTGAGAGTGTCGGTCTCTAAGTGTCTTGTGAGAGTGCTGGTCTCTAAGTGTCTTGTGAGAGTGCTGGTCTCTAAGTGTCTTGTGAGAGTGTCGGTCTCTAAGTGTTCTTGGAGAGTGTCAGTCTCTAAGTCGTTGTGAGAGTGGCGGTCTCTAAGTGTCTTGTGAGAGTGCTGGTCTCTAAGTGTCGTGTGAGAGTGTCGGTCTCTAAGTGTCTTGTGAGAGTGCAGTCTCTAAGTGTCTTGTGAGAGTGGTCGGTCTCTAAGTGTCTTGTGAGAGTGTGGTCTCTAAGTGTCTTGTGAGAGTGCTGGTCTCTAAGTGTCTTGTGAGAGTGTCAGTCTCTAAGTGTCTGTGAGAGTGGCGGTCTCTAAGTGTCTTGTGAGAGTGGCGGTCTCTAAGTGTCTTGTGAGAGTGTCAGTCTCTAAGTGTCTTGTGAGAGTGCAGTCTCTAAGTGTCTTGTGAGAGTGGCGGTCTCTAAGTGTCTTGTGAGAGTGTCGGTCTCTAAGTGTCTTGTGAGAGTGCTGGTCTCTAAGTGTCTTGTGAGAGTAGTGTCAGTCTCTAAGTGTCTTGTGAGAGTGCTGGTCTCTAAGTGTCTTGTGAGAGTGTCAGTCTCTAGAGTGTCTTGTGAGAGTGTCAGTCTAAGTGTCTTGTGAGAGTGTCAGTCTCTAAGTGTCTTGTGAGAGTGTCAGTCTCTAAGTGTCGTGTGAGAGTGTCAGTCTCTAAGTGTCTTGTGAGAGTGCTGGTCTCTAAGTGTCTTGTGAGAGTGCTGGTCTCTAAGTGTCTTGTGAGAGTGCTGGTCTCTAAGTGTCTGTGAGAGTGCTGGTCTCTAAGTGTCTTGTGAGAGTGCTGGTCTCTAAGTGTCTTGTGAGAGTGCTGGTCTCTAAGTGTCTTGTGAGAGTGCTGGTCTCTAAGTGTCTTGTGAGAGTGTCGTCTCTAAGTGTCTTGTGAGAGTGCTGGTCTCTAAGTGTCTTGTGAGAGTGCTGGTCTCTAAGTGTCTTGTGAGAGTGGCGGTCTCTAAGTGTCGTTGTGAGAGTGCTGGTCTCTAAGTGTCTTGTGAGAGTGTCAGTCTCTAAGTGTCTTGTGAGAGTGCCGGTCTCTAAGTGTCTTGTGAGAGTGGCGGTCTCTAAGTGTCTTGTGAGAGTGCTGGTCTCTAAGTGTCTTGTGAGAGTGCTGGTCTCTAAGTGTCTTGTGAGAGTGCAGGTCTCTAAGTGTCTTGTGAGAGTGCTGGTCTCTAAGTGTCTTGTGAGAGTGCTGGTCTCTAAGTGTCTTGTGAGAGTGTCGGTCTCTAAGTGTCTTGTGAGAGTGCCGGTCTCTAAGTGTCTTGTGAGAGTGTCGGTCCTCTAAGTGTCTTGTGAGAGTGCTGGTCTCTAAGTGTCTTGTGAGAGTGCTGGTCTCTAAGTGTCTTGTGAGAGTGTCGGTCTCTAAGTGTCTTGTGAGAGTGTCGGTCTCTAAGTGTCTTGTGAGAGTGTCGGTCTCTAAGTGTCTTGTGAGAGTGTCGGTCTCTAAGTGTCTTGTGAGAGTGCCGGTCTCTAAGTGTCTTGTGAGAGTGCTGGTCTCTAAGTGTCTTGTGAGAGTGCTGGTCTCTAAGTGTCTTGTGAGAGTGCTGGTCTCTAAGTGTCTTGTGAGAGTGTCAGTCTCTAAGTGTCATGTGAGAGTGCTGGTCTCTAAGTGTCATGTGAGAGTGTCGGTCTCTAAGTGTCTTGTGAGAGTGCTGGTCTCTAAGTGTCTTGTGAGAGTGCTGGTCTCTAAGTGTCTGTGAGAGTGTCGGTCTCTAAGTGTCTTGTGAGAGTGCTGGTCTCTAAGTGTCTTGTGAGAGTGCCGGTCTCTAAGTGTCTTGTGAGAGTGCTGGTCTCTAAGTGTCTTGTGAGAGTGCTGGTCTCTAAGTGTCTTGTGAGAGTGCTGGTCTCTAAGTGTCTTGTGAGAGTGTCGTCTCTAAGTGTCTTGTGAGAGTGCTGGTCTCTAAGTGTCTTGTGAGAGTGTGGTCTCTAAGTGTCTTGTGAGAGTGCTGGTCTCTAAGTGTCTTGTGAGAGTGTCAGTCTCTAAGTGTCTTGTGAGAGTGCCGGTCTCTAAGTGTCTTGTGAGAGTGCCGGTCTCTAAGTGTCTTGTGAGAGTGTCGGTCCTCTAAGTGTCTTGTGAGAGTGCTGGTCTCTAAGTGTCTTGTGAGAGTGCTGGTCTCTAAGTGTCTTGTGAGAGTGTCGGTCTCTAAGTGTCTTGTGAGAGTGTCGGTCTCTAAGTGTCTTGTGAGAGTGCTGGTCTCTAAGTGTCTTGTGAGAGTGCTGGTCTCTAAGTGTCTTGTGAGAGTGTCGGTCTCTAAGTGTCTTGTGAGAGTGCCGGTCTCTAAGTGTCTTGTGAGAGTGCTGGTCTCTAAGTGTCTTGTGAGAGTGTCGGTCTCTAAGTGTCTTGTGAGAGTGCTGGTCTCTAAGTGTCTTGTGAGAGTGCTGGTCTCTAAGTGTCTTGTGAGAGTGTCGGTCTCTAAGTGTCTTGTGAGAGTGTCGTCTCTAAGTGTCTTGTGAGAGTGCTGGTCTCTAAGTGTCTTGTGAGAGTGTCGGTCTCTAAGTGTCTTGTGAGAGTGTCGGTCTCTAAGTGTCTTGTGAGAGTGTCGGTCTCTAAGTGTCTTGTGAGAGTGTCGGTCTCTAAGTGTCTTGTGAGAGTGTCAGTCTCTAAGTGTCTTGTGAGAGTGCCAGTCTCTAAGTGTCTTGTGAGAGTGTCAGTCTCTAAGTGTCTTGTGAGAGTGTCAGTCTCTAAGTGTCTGTGAGAGTGTCAGTCTCTAAGTGTCTTGTGAGAGTGTCAGTCTCTAAGTGTCGTGTGAGAGTGCCAGTCTCTAAGTGTCTTGTGAGAGTGTCGGTCTCTAAGTGTCTTGTGAGAGTGTCGGTCTCTAAGTGTCTTGTGAGAGTGTCGGTCTCTAAGTGTCTTGTGAGAGTGCCGGTCTCTAAGTGTCTTGTGAGAGTGTCGGTCTCTAAGTGTCTTGTGAGAGTGTGGTCTCTAAGTGTCTTGTGAGAGTGCTGGTCTCTAAGTGTCTTGTGAGAGTGCGGTCTCTAAGTGTCTTGTGAGAGTGTGGTCTCTAAGTGTCTTGTGAGAGTGTGGTCTCTAAGTGTCTTGTGAGAGTGTCGGTCTCTAAGTGTCTTGTGAGAGTGCCGGTCTCTAAGTGTCTTGTGAGAGTGCTGGTCTCTAAGTGTCTTGTGAGAGTGCTGGTCTCTAAGTGTCTTGTGAGAGTGCTGGTCTCTAAGTGTCTTGTGAGAGTGCTGGTCTCTAAGTGTCTTGTGAGAGTGCTGGTCTCTAAGTGTCTTGTGAGAGTGCTGGTCTCTAAGTGTCTTGTGAGAGTGCTGGTCTCTAAGTGTCTTGTGAGAGTGCTGGTCTCTAAGTGTCTTGTGAGAGTGCTGGTCTCTAAGTGTCTTGTGAGAGTGCTGGTCTCTAAGTGTCTTGTGAGAGTGCTGGTCTCTAAGTGTCTTGTGAGAGTGTCGGTCTCTAAGTGTCTTGTGAGAGTGTCGGTCTCTAAGTGTCTTGTGAGAGTGCTGGTCTCTAAGTGTCTTGTGAGAGTGCTGGTCTCTAAGTGTCTTGTGAGAGTGCTGGTCTCTAAGTGTCTTGTGAGAGTGTCGGTCTCTAAGTGTCTTGTGAGAGTGCTGGTCTCTAAGTGTCTTGTGAGAGTGTCGGTCTCTAAGTGTCTTGTGAGAGTGTCGGTCTCTAAGTGTCTTGTGAGAGTGTCGGTCTCTAAGTGTCTTGTGAGAGTGTCTCTGTGAGAGTGCTGTGTCTCTAAGTGTCTTGTGAGAGTGTCGTCTCTAAGTGTCTTGTGAGAGTGGCGGTCTCTAAGTGTCTTGTGAGAGTGGCGGTCTCTAAGTGTCTTGTGAGAGTGCTGGTCTCTAAGTGTCTTGTGAGAGTGCTGGTCTCTAAGTGTCTTGTGAGAGTGTCGGTCTCTAAGTGTCTTGTGAGAGTGCCGGTCTCTAAGTGTCTTGTGAGAGTGCTGGTCTCTAAGTGTCTTGTGAGAGTGCTGGTCTCTAAGTGTCTTGTGAGAGTGCTGGTCTCTAAGTGTCTTGTGAGAGTGCTGGTCTCTAAGTGTCTTGTGAGAGTGCTGGTCTCTAAGTGTCTTGTGAGAGTGCTGGTCTCTAAGTGTCTTGTGAGAGTGCTGGTCTCTAAGTGTCTTGTGAGAGTGCTGGTCTCTAAGTGTCTTGTGAGAGTGCTGGTCTCTAAGTGTCTTGTGAGAGTGCTGGTCTCTAAGTGTCTTGTGAGAGTGCTGGTCTCTAAGTGTCTTGTGAGAGTGTCGGTCTCTAAGTGTCTTGTGAGAGTGTCGGTCCTCTAAGTGTCTTGTGAGAGTGCTGGTCTCTAAGTGTCTTGTGAGAGTGTCGGTCTCTAAGTGTCTTGTGAGAGTGTCGGTCTCTAAGTGTCTTGTGAGAGTGCTGGTCTCTAAGTGTCTTGTGAGAGTGTCGGTCTCTAAGTGTCTTGTGAGAGTGCTGGTCTCTAAGTGTCTTGTGAGAGTGTCGGTCTCTAAGTGTCTTGTGAGAGTGCTGGTCTCTAAGTGTCTTGTGAGAGTGCTGGTCTCTAAGTGTCTTGTGAGAGTGTCGGTCCTCTAAGTGTCTTGTGAGAGTGTCGGTCTCTAAGTGTCTTGTGAGAGTGCTGGTCTCTAAGTGTCTTGTGAGAGTGTCGGTCTCTAAGTGTCTTGTGAGAGTGTCGGTCTCTAAGTGTCTTGTGAGAGTGCTGGTCTCTAAGTGTCTTGTGAGAGTGTCGGTCTCTAAGTGTCTTGTGAGAGTGCTGGTCTCTAAGTGTCTTGTGAGAGTGTCGGTCTCTAAGTGTCTTGTGAGAGTGTCGGTCTCTAAGTGTCTTGTGAGAGTGCTGGTCTCTAAGTGTCTTGTGAGAGTGTCAGTCTCTAAGTGTCGTGTGAGAGTGCTGGTCTCTAAGTGTCTTGTGAGAGTGCTGGTCTCTAAGTGTCTTGTGAGAGTGTCAGTCTCTAAGTGTCTTGTGAGAGTGTCAGTCTCTAAGTGTCGTGTGAGAGTGCTGGTCTCTAAGTGTCTTGTGAGAGTGCTGGTCTCTAAGTGTCTTGTGAGAGTGCTGGTCTCTAAGTGTCTTGTGAGAGTGTCAGTCTCTAAGTGTCTTGTGAGAGTGCCGGTCTTTAAGTGTCTTGTGAGAGTGTCGGTCTCTAAGTGTCTTGTGAGAGTGTCGGTCTCTAAGTGTCTTGTGAGAGTGCTGGTCTCTAAGTGTCTTGTGAGAGTGCTGGTCTCTAAGTGTCGTGTGAGAGTGCTGGTCTCTAAGTGTCTTGTGAGAGTGTCAGTCTCTAAGTGTCGTGTGAGAGTGCTGGTCTCTAAGTGTCTTGTGAGAGTGTCAGTCTCTAAGTGTCTTGTGAGAGTGCGGTCTCTAAGTGTCGTGTGAGAGTGCTGGTCTCTAAGTGTCTTGTGAGAGTGCTGGTCTCTAAGTGTCTTGTGAGAGTGCTGGTCTCTAAGTGTCGTGTGAGAGTGCTGGTCTCTAAGTGTCGTGTGAGAGTGTCAGTCTCTAAGTGTCTTGTGAGAGTGTCAGTCTCTAAGTGTCGTGTGAGAGTGCTGGTCTCTAAGTGTCGTGTGAGAGTGCTGGTCTCTAAGTGTCTTGTGAGAGTGCTGGTCTCTAAGTGTCGTGTGAGAGTGTCAGTCTCTAAGTGTCTTGTGAGAGTGTCAGTCTCTAAGTGTCGTGTGAGAGTGTCAGTCTCTAAGTGTCTTGTGAGAGTGTCAGTCTCTAAGTGTCGTGTGAGAGTGTCAGTCTCTAAGTGTCGTGTGAGAGTGCTGGTCTCTAAGTGTCTTGTGAGAGTGCTGGTCTCTAAGTGTCTTGTGAGAGTGTCAGTCTCTAAGTGTCTTGTGAGAGTGTCAGTCTCTAAGTGTCGTGTGAGAGTGGCGGTCTCTAAGTGTCTTGTGAGAGTGCTGGTCTCTAAGTGTCTTGTGAGAGTGCTGGTCTCTAAGTGTCTTGTGAGAGTGCTGGTCTCTAAGTGTCGTGTGAGAGTGTCAGTCTCTAAGTGTCGTGTGAGAGTGCTGGTCTCTAAGTGTCTTGTGAGAGTGCTGGTCTCTAAGTGTCTTGTGAGAGTGTCAGTCTCTAAGTGTCTTGTGAGAGTGTCGGTCTCTAAGTGTCTTGTGAGAGTGTCAGTCTCTAAGTGTCTTGTGAGAGTGCTGGTCTCTAAGTGTCTTGTGAGAGTGCTGGTCTCTAAGTGTCTTGTGAGAGTGTCAGTCTCTAAGTGTCTTGTGAGAGTGTCGGTCTCTAAGTGTCTTGTGAGAGTGTCAGTCTCTAAGTGTCTTGTGAGAGTGTCAGTCTCTAAGTGTCGTGTGAGAGTGCTGGTCTCTAAGTGTCTTGTGAGAGTGCTGGTCTCTAAGTGTCTTGTGAGAGTGTCGGTCTCTAAGTGTCTTGTGAGAGTGCTGGTCTCTAAGTGTCGTGTGAGAGTGTCGGTCTCTAAGTGTCTTGTGAGAGTGTCGGTCTCTAAGTGTCTTGTGAGAGTGTCGGTCTCTAAGTGTCTTGTGAGAGTGCTGGTCTCTAAGTGTCTTGTGAGAGTGCTGGTCTCTAAGTGTCTTGTGAGAGTGTCAGTCTCTAAGTGTCTTGTGAGAGTGCTGGTCTCTAAGTGTCTTGTGAGAGTGTCAGTCTCTAAGTGTCGTGTGAGAGTGCTGGTCTCTAAGTGTCGTGTGAGAGTGTCAGTCTCTAAGTGTCTTGTGAGAGTGCTGGTCTCTAAGTGTCGTGTGAGAGTGTCAGTCTCTAAGTGTCGTGTGAGAGTGTCAGTCTCTAAGTGTCGTGTGAGAGTGCTGGTCTCTAAGTGTCTTGTGAGAGTGCTGGTCTCTAAGTGTCTTGTGAGAGTGTCGGTCTCTAAGTGTCTTGTGAGAGTGCCGGTCTCTAAGTGTCTTGTGAGAGTGCTGGTCTCTAAGTGTCTTGTGAGAGTGCTGGTCTCTAAGTGTCTTGTGAGAGTGCTGGTCTCTAAGTGTCTTGTGAGAGTGCCGGTCTCTAAGTGTCTTGTGAGAGTGCTGGTCTCTAAGTGTCTTGTGAGAGTGTCGGTCTCTAAGTGTCTTGTGAGAGTGTCGGTCTCTAAGTGTCTTGTGAGAGTGCTGGTCTCTAAGTGTCTTGTGAGAGTGTCAGTCTCTAAGTGTCTTGTGAGAGTGCCAGTCTCTAAGTGTCTTGTGAGAGTGTCGGTCTCTAAGTGTCTTGTGAGAGTGTCGGTCTCTAAGTGTCTTGTGAGAGTGTCGGTCTCTAAGTGTCTTGTGAGAGTGTCGGTCTCTAAGTGTCTTGTGAGAGTGTCGGTCTCTAAGTGTCTTGTGAGAGTGTCGGTCTCTAAGTGTCTTGTGAGAGTGTCGGTCTCTAAGTGTCTTGTGAGAGTGTCGGTCTCTAAGTGTCTTGTGAGAGTGGCGGTCTCTAAGTGTCTTGTGAGAGTGGCGGTCTCTAAGTGTCTTGTGAGAGTGGCGGTCTCTAAGTGTCTTGTGAGAGTGTCGGTCTCTAAGTGTCTTGTGAGAGTGTCGGTCTCTAAGTGTCTTGTGAGAGTGGCGGTCTCTAAGTGTCTTGTGAGAGTGTCGGTCTCTAAGTGTCTTGTGAGAGTGCTGGTCTCTAAGTGTCGTGTGAGAGTGTCGGTCTCTAAGTGTCTTGTGAGAGTGTCGGTCTCTAAGTGTCTTGTGAGAGTGCCGGTCTCTAAGTGTCTTGTGAGAGTGCTGGTCTCTAAGTGTCTTGTGAGAGTGCCGGTCTCTAAGTGTCTTGTGAGAGTGTCGGTCTCTAAGTGTCTTGTGAGAGTGCCGGTCTCTAAGTGTCTTGTGAGAGTGCCGGTCTCTAAGTGTCTTGTGAGAGTGCTGGTCTCTAAGTGTCTTGTGAGAGTGCCGGTCTCTAAGTGTCTTGTGAGAGTGTCGGTCTCTAAGTGTCTTGTGAGAGTGTCGGTCTCTAAGTGTCTTGTGAGAGTGCCGGTCTCTAAGTGTCTTGTGAGAGTGCCGGTCTTTAAGTGTCTGTGAGAGTGCCGGTCTCTAAGTGTCTTGTGAGAGTGCCGGTCTTTAAGTGTCTGTGAGAGTGCCGGTCTCTAAGTGTCTTGTGAGAGTGGCGGTCTCTAAGTGTCTGTGAGAGTGGCGGTCTCTAAGTGTCTTGTGAGAGTGTCGGTCTCTAAGTGTCTTGTGAGAGTGCCGGTCTCTAAGTGTCTTGTGAGAGTGTCGGTCTCTAAGTGTCTTGTGAGAGTGCTGGTCTCTAAGTGTCGTGTGAGAGTGTCGGTCTCTAAGTGTCTTGTGAGAGTGTCGGTCTCTAAGTGTCTTGTGAGAGTGCGGTCTCTAAGTGTCTTGTGAGAGTGGCGGTCTCTAAGTGTCTTGTGAGAGTGCTGGTCTCTAAGTGTCTTGTGAGAGTGCCGGTCTCTAAGTGTCGTGTGAGAGTGTCGGTCTCTAAGTGTCTTGTGAGAGTGCTGGTCTCTAAGTGTCTTGTGAGAGTGCTGGTCTCTAAGTGTCTTGTGAGAGTGCTGGTCTCTAAGTGTCTTGTGAGAGTGCCGGTCTCTAAGTGTCGTGTGAGAGTGTCGGTCTCTAAGTGTCTTGTGAGAGTGTCGGTCTCTAAGTGTCTTGTGAGAGTGCCGGTCTTTAAGTGTCTGTGAGAGTGCCGGTCTCTAAGTGTCTTGTGAGAGTGTCGGTCTCTAAGTGTCTTGTGAGAGTGCCGGTCTTTAAGTGTCTGTGAGAGTGCCGGTCTCTAAGTGTCTTGTGAGAGTGGCGGTCTCTAAGTGTCTTGTGAGAGTGTCGGTCTCTAAGTGTCGTGTGAGAGTGCCGGTCTCTAAGTGTCTTGTGAGAGTGTCGGTCTCTAAGTGTCTTGTGAGAGTGCTGGTCTCTAAGTGTCGTGTGAGAGTGTCGGTCTCTAAGTGTCTTGTGAGAGTGTCGGTCTCTAAGTGTCTTGTGAGAGTGCCGGTCTTTAAGTGTCTTGTGAGAGTGGCGGTCTCTAAGTGTCTTGTGAGAGTGTCGGTCTCTAAGTGTCGTGTGAGAGTGCCGGTCTCTAAGTGTCTTGTGAGAGTGTCGGTCTCTAAGTGTCTTGTGAGAGTGCTGGTCTCTAAGTGTCGTGTGAGAGTGTCGGTCTCTAAGTGTCTTGTGAGAGTGTCGGTCTCTAAGTGTCTTGTGAGAGTGCCGGTCTTTAAGTGTCTGTGAGAGTGCCGGTCTCTAAGTGTCTTGTGAGAGTGTCGGTCTCTAAGTGTCTTGTGAGAGTGCTGGTCTCTAAGTGTCTTGTGAGAGTGTCGGTCTCTAAGTGTCTTGTGAGAGTGCCGGTCTCTAAGTGTCTTGTGAGAGTGTCGGTCTCTAAGTGTCTTGTGAGAGTGCTGGTCTCTAAGTGTCTTGTGAGAGTGCTGGTCTCTAAGTGTCTTGTGAGAGTGTCGGTCTCTAAGTGTCTTGTGAGAGTGCTGGTCTCTAAGTGTCTTGTGAGAGTGCTGGTCTCTAAGTGTCTTGTGAGAGTGCTGGTCTCTAAGTGTCTTGTGAGAGTGCCGGTCTCTAAGTGTCTTGTGAGAGTGCTGGTCTCTAAGTGTCTTGTGAGAGTGCTGGTCTCTAAGTGTCTTGTGAGAGTGTCGGTCCTCTAAGTGTCTTGTGAGAGTGTCGGTCTCTAAGTGTCTTGTGAGAGTGCTGGTCTCTAAGTGTCTTGTGAGAGTGCTGGTATCTAAGTGTCTTGTGAGAGTGCTGGTCTCTAAGTGTCTTGTGAGAGTGCTGGTCTCTAAGTGTCTTGTGAGAGTGTCAGTCTCTAAGTGTCTTGTGAGAGTGCTGGTCTCTAAGTGTCTTGTGAGAGTGGCGGTCTCTAAGTGTCTTGTGAGAGTGTCGGTCCTCTAAGTGTCTTGTGAGAGTGTCGGTCTCTAAGTGTCTTGTGAGAGTGCTGGTCTCTAAGTGTCTTGTGAGAGTGCTGGTATCTAAGTGTCTTGTGAGAGTGCTGGTCTCTAAGTGTCTTGTGAGAGTGCTGGTCTCTAGGTGTCTTGTGAGAGTGTCAGTCTCTAAGTGTCTTGTGAGAGTGCTGGTCTCTAAGTGTCTTGTGAGAGTGGCGGTCTCTAAGTGTCTTGTGAGAGTGTCGGTCTCTAAGTGTCTTGTGAGAGTGTCGGTCTCTAAGTGTCTTGTGAGAGTGGCGGTCTCTAAGTGTCTTGTGAGAGTGTCGGTCTCTAAGTGTCTTGTGAGAGTGTCGGTCTCTAAGTGTCTTGTGAGAGTGGCGGTCTCTAAGTGTCTTGTGAGAGTGTCGGTCTCTAAGTGTCTTGTGAGAGTGGCGGTCTCTAAGTGTCTTGTGAGAGTGCTGGTCTCTAAGTGTCTTGTGAGAGTGCTGGTCTCTAAGTGTCTTGTGAGAGTGCTGGTCTCTAAGTGTCTTGTGAGAGTGCTGGTCTCTAAGTGTCTTGTGAGAGTGCTGGTCTCTAAGTGTCTTGTGAGAGTGCTGGTCTCTAAGTGTCTTGTGAGAGTGCTGGTCTCTAAGTGTCTTGTGAGAGTGCTGGTCTCTAAGTGTCTTGTGAGAGTGCTGGTCTCTAAGTGTCTTGTGAGAGTGCTGGTCTCTAAGTGTCTTGTGAGAGTGCTGGTCTCTAAGTGTCGTGTGAGAGTGTCAGTCTCTAAGTGTCTTGTGAGAGTGTCGGTCTCTAAGTGTCTTGTGAGAGTGCTGGTCTCTAAGTGTCTTGTGAGAGTGGCGGTCTCTAAGTGTCTTGTGAGAGTGTCGGTCTCTAAGTGTCTTGTGAGAGTGTCGGTCTCTAAGTGTCTTGTGAGAGTGTCGGTCCTCTAAGTGTCTTGTGAGAGTGTCGGTCCTCTAAGTGTCTTGTGAGAGTGGCGGTCTCTAAGTGTCTTGTGAGAGTGTCAGTCTCTAAGTGTCTTGTGAGAGTGTCAGTCTCTAAGTGTCTTGTGAGAGTGTCAGTCTCTAAGTGTCTTGTGAGAGTGTCGGTCTCTAAGTGTCTTGTGAGAGTGCTGGTCTCTAAGTGTCTTGTGAGAGTGTCGGTCTCTAAGTGTCTTGTGAGAGTGTCAGTCTCTAAGTGTCTTGTGAGAGTGTCGGTCTCTAAGTGTCTTGTGAGAGTGTCAGTCTCTAAGTGTCTTGTGAGAGTGCTGGTCTCTAAGTGTCTTGTGAGAGTGGCGGTCTCTAAGTGTCTTGTGAGAGTGTCGGTCTCTAAGTGTCTTGTGAGAGTGTCAGTCTCTAAGTGTCTTGTGAGAGTGCTGGTCTCTAAGTGTCTTGTGAGAGTGGCGGTCTCTAAGTGTCTTGTGAGAGTGCTGGTCTCTAAGTGTCTTGTGAGAGTGGCGGTCTCTAAGTGTCTTGTGAGAGTGTCGGTCTCTAAGTGTCTTGTGAGAGTGTCAGTCTCTAAGTGTCTTGTGAGAGTGCTGGTCTCTAAGTGTCTTGTGAGAGTGGCGGTCTCTAAGTGTCTTGTGAGAGTGTCGGTCCTCTAAGTGTCTTGTGAGAGTGTCGGTCCTCTAAGTGTCTTGTGAGAGTACTGGTCTCTAAGTGTCTTGTGAGAGTACTGGTCTCTAAGTGTCTTGTGAGAGTACTGGTCTCTAAGTGTCTTGTGAGAGTACTGGTCTCTAAGTGTCTTGTGAGAGTACTGGTCTCTAAGTGTCTTGTGAGAGTGCTGGTCTCTAAGTGTCTTGTGAGAGTGTCGGTCTCTAAGTGTCTTGTGAGAGTGCTGGTCTCTAAGTGTCTTGTGAGAGTACTGGTCTCTAAGTGTCTTGTGAGAGTGCTGGTCTCTAAGTGTCTTGTGAGAGTGCTGGTCTCTAAGTGTCTTGTGAGAGTGTCAGTCTCTAAGTGTCTTGTGAGAGTGTCAGTCTCTAAGTGTCTTGTGAGAGTGTCAGTCTCTAAGTGTCTTGTGAGAGTGTCAGTCTCTAAGTGTCTTGTGAGAGTGTCAGTCTCTAAGTGTCTTGTGAGAGTGCTGGTCTCTAAGTGTCTTGTGAGAGTGTCGGTCTCTAAGTGTCTTGTGAGAGTGTCAGTCTCTAAGTGTCTTGTGAGAGTGTCAGTCTCTAAGTGTCTTGTGAGAGTGCTGGTCTCTAAGTGTCTTGTGAGAGTGGCGGTCTCTAAGTGTCTTGTGAGAGTGTCAGTCTCTAAGTGTCTTGTGAGAGTGTCAGTCTCTAAGTGTCTTGTGAGAGTGCTGGTCTCTAAGTGTCTTGTGAGAGTGGCGGTCTCTAAGTGTCTTGTGAGAGTGTCAGTCTCTAAGTGTCTTGTGAGAGTGTCAGTCTCTAAGTGTCTTGTGAGAGTGCTGGTCTCTAAGTGTCTTGTGAGAGTGTCGGTCTCTAAGTGTCTTGTGAGAGTGCCGGTCTCTAAGTGTCTTGTGAGAGTGCCGGTCTCTAAGTGTCTTGTGAGAGTGTCAGTCTCTAAGTGTCTTGTGAGAGTGTCAGTCTCTAAGTGTCTTGTGAGAGTGTCAGTCTCTAAGTGTCTTGTGAGAGTGCCGGTCTCTAAGTGTCTTGTGAGAGTGTCAGTCTCTAAGTGTCTTGTGAGAGTGTCAGTCTCTAAGTGTCGTGTGAGAGTGTCAGTCTCTAAGTGTCTTGTGAGAGTGTCAGTCTCTAAGTGTCGTGTGAGAGTGTCAGTCTCTAAGTGTCTTGTGAGAGTGTCGGTCTCTAAGTGTCTTGTGAGAGTGTCGGTCTCTAAGTGTCTTGTGAGAGTGCCGGTCTCTAAGTGTCTTGTGAGAGTGCCGGTCTCTAAGTGTCTTGTGAGAGTGCTGGTCTCTAAGTGTCTTGTGAGAGTGTCGGTCTCTAAGTGTCTTGTGAGAGTGGCGGTCTCTAAGTGTCTTGTGAGAGTGCCGGTCTCTAAGTGTCTTGTGAGAGTGGCGGTCTCTAAGTGTCTTGTGAGAGTGCCGTTCTCTAAATGTCGTATGAGAGTGCCGGTCTCTAAATGTCGTGTGAGAGTACCGGTCTCTAAATGTCGTGTGAGAGTACCGGTCTCTAAATGTCGTGTGAGAGTACCGGTCTCTAAATGTCGTGTGAGAGTGCCGTTCTCTAAATGTCGTGTGAGAGTGCCGTTCTCTAAATGTCGTATGAGAGTGCCGGTCTCTAAATGTCGTGTGAGAGTACGGTCTCTAAATGTCGTGTGAGAGTACCGGTCTCTAAATGTCGTGTGAGAGTGCCGTTCTCTAAATGTCGTATGAGAGTACCGGTCTCTAAATGTCGTGTGAGAGTGCCGTTCTCTAAATGTCGTGTGAGAGTACCGGTCTCTAAATGTCGTGTGAGAGTGCCGTTCTCTAAATGTCGTGTGAGAGTACCGGTCTCTAAATGTCGTGTGAGAATGCCGTTCTCTAAATGTCGTGTGAAAGTACCGGTCTCTAAATGTCGTGTGAGAGTACCGGTCTCTAAATGTCGTGTGAGAGTACCGGTCTCTAAATGTCGTGTGAGAGTGCCGTTCTCTAAATGTCGCGTGAGAGTGCCGAACTCTAAGCGTTCCGCTTCTAAGTATCTCTCTTAGCTTAGTGTCATTTCGATGTCTATCTCTTCTCTCGTCCCTCTCTCTCGGCTCATCTGTTCTCTCGTCTTAGCTTGATGCCCTTTCGGTGTCTATCACGGCTCTCGCCTCTCTCTCTCTCTCTCTCACCTCATCTGTCTGGCCTGGGAGTAGGATTTCCTTTTTCATATGTCCACCACTTCCGGCTACTGTCATTGTCTAACCAATCCCTCATATTGTTTTGTTTATGTCTGCTTCCTACGCAGTCTGGTCACTCCTAACTTATATTTTAAAACATTTTCACGCCTATGCATGACTCTGACCTTGTTGTTGGCCCTGTGTTTTAACATCTTGCTCTTCCTGTTTATAGCACGTGCGCGTGTGTCCTGATTTTTCTTATATAAAAAGATACCATGGCTGAAACACCTCGTCTTCGGCAGGCCAGATCTGTCCAGGATTCTATGCCTTATCCTTCAGCACGTGACGTTGCAGCAAAATTGGTTGTTAGTACTCGTCATCAGCCCCCCCCCCCCCCGTTAAAAGAACTGTGATTGTTAGTAGGCACACATGCACACATACAATGAATAGATCCAGCGCCGATATAGATATTTATTATTCTGCCTCTCTCTCTCTCTCTCTCTCTCTCTCTCTCTCTAGCAAGTAGAGAGACCAATTGTGACAGTTTCGTTGGTGAAGCCCAACAAATTGTAGCAACAGCGGGCGTTGCAATATTTTGATAATATCATCTTTGATTGATATCAAATTGAATATAATTAAATCGTTGATATAACGTTGAGTATAAATAAAATCACCCATCAGATGGGAGATGCAACACAGAAATAAAAAGCAGAATAGCTCAGGCCAAAATAGCATTTCAGAAAATGAAAAATATCTTGTGCAACAAATCTATGTCAATAAAAATGAGAAAGAAAGTTCATCGATGCTATATAGAACCAATTATGACCTATGGAAGCGAATCATGGACAATAGTCAAGCAAATGGAAAGACGATTAGAGGCCACAGAGATGGGATTTCTCAGAAGAATGTTGAAAGTTCCCTGGACAGCTAAAAAGACCAATGAGAAAGTTCTCAAAGAGGCCAACACAAAAAGGGAGCACTTAAAAAACATCAGAAAGAAACAATCAACATTTTTCGAGCACATCATGAGAAGAGGAAAGTTGGAATACTTGGTTACAACTGGCAAAATAAAAGGAAAAAGAGATCGCGGACGACAAAGAGACAAAATACTGGATAGCTTGGTGTCATGGCACAGAAAACAGTCAACAACAGAACTCATACGATGCACAGTGGATAGAAGATTGTGGAAGGACATGATCGCCAACGCCAACCGGTACGGCACATGATGATGATGATTATAAATATAAACCAGATCTAATCTTTTGTATGGTAATGGCCAAACAAGGGGCGAGTTTTTTGTGATACAGAAACAAATCGATACAGAGTTCGAAGCAAACTCAGACTAGACTAAATTTGAGTACCGACATCAGAGGAACTGTAGAACAGCATCAATTTGTTGATGGCTGAGATTGCCAGGAGATGAAGAACCAGAACTTTGTATCACCTTCGACACTTGAAGAAGTAAACAATCGGAAGACAATAAGAAAGAAGAGGAAGCAGGAGAGGAAAAAGAAGAAAAAAGAAAGTCAGATCTTTATTTTTTCCTTCCTTCCTTCCTTCCTTCCTTCCTTCCTTCCTTCCTTCCTTCCTTCCTTCCTTCCTTCCTTCCTTCCTTCCTTCCTTCCTTCCTTCCTTCCTTCCTTCCTTCCTTCCTTCCTTCCTTCCTTCCTTCCCTCCCTTCCTTCCTTCCCTCCCTCCCTCCCTCCCTCCCTTCCTTCCTTCCTTCCTTCCCTCCCTCCCTTTCTTCTTCCTTCCTTCCCTTCCTCCCTTCCCTCCCTCCCTTCCTTCCCTCTCTCCCTCCCTTCCTTCCCTCTATCTTTCTTTCTCTCTATCTTTTTGTGTGTTTCTATGATATAAAATGGAATAAGTTGTCATCCGTGAAGCGAAGCGAGATGACAAAGCTAAATATAGGTCGACAAACTGTCCGCTCTTGAAACAGCCATCTACAGGTTTATTACAGTTCCATGTTAAATCTACAGTAGGCTGTAGCTCTCGGTCCTGTTGCTGTCACTGAATGTGTAACTAGGAGTTTCCGCTTGAGGTCACACTGTTTCAGGTCAGTGAGATCTTGAGCGACCTCGTCATTTGTTTTCTTGGTCGTTTGGCCTAGGTGTCCTCTATAGAGATTTTGTTTTGAGTTGGCGTCTCCGCATAGAAAAGGTTAAAGGGTAAAATTGACCCCCATAGCAATTGCTGTTGGGTAATGAAGTGATAGTGACTTCATTGTACTACGCCTCTGCTTTATCACGTGGGGTTGCCAGCACCCTTCCTCGCGTTCTTTCTTTCCGAGACAATACCTCTGGTACCTATTTAAATCTATGTCAATAGAAGTGAGAATAAGAGTTCAAAGGTGCTTTAAAAGAGCCAATTCTAACCTATGGAAGCGAATCATAGACCGTAAACAAACAAATGAATAGACGATTAGAGGTCACAGAGAAGGGATTTCTCAGAAGAATGTTGAAAGTTCCCTGGACAGCTAAAAAGACCAATGAGGAAGTTCTCAAAGAGGCCAACACAAAAAGGGAACTCCTAAGAAACATCAGAAAGAAACAATCAACATTTTTCAGGCACATCATGAGAAGAAGAAAGTTGGAATACTTGGTTACAACTGGCAAAATGAAAGAAAAGAGAGATCGCGAACGATGAAGAAAGACAATACTGGATAGCTTGGGTGTCATGGCATAGAAAACAGTCAACAACAGAACTGATACGATGCACTGTAGATAGAAGATTGTGGAAGGATATGATCGCTTACGCCAACCGGTATGGCACATGATGATGATGATGACATATTTAAAGAGGCTGGGTGGACACACGAAGCTTTTAAAGTCTTTCCGCATAGAACGTTGACTATAAGGTATACCGCACGTCGTCTGCTGGTATTATATGTTATATCAGGTAGACTCGCAAGCTGCCTAGCTGAGAATTCAACTCGAGCCCTCATGAAATTCACCCACTTGCCTCCAACGTCTGTAATATCATCATCATTAACATGTGCATACCGGTTGACGTAGGCGACCATGTCCTCCCACAATATTCTATCCACCGTGCATCGTATCAGTTCTGTTGTTGATTATTTCCTATGCCATGACACAAAGCTATCCAGTAATTTCTGTCTTTGTCGTCCACGATTTCTCTTTCCATGTATTTTGCCAGTTTTAACCAACTATTCCAACTTTCCTCTTCTTATGATGTGCCTGAAAAATGTTGATTGTTTCTTTTTGTTGTTTTTTTAGGAGCTCTCTTTCTGTGTTTGCCTCTTTGAGAATTTCCTCTTTGGACTTTTTAGCTGTCCAGGGAACTTTGAACATTATTCTGAGAAATTCCATCTCTGTGGCCTCTAATAGTCTATTCATGTGTTTGTGTACTGTCCATGATTTGCTTTCATAGGTCAGAATTGGTTCTATATGGCACCAATGAACTCTTTTTCTCATTTCTATTGACATAGACTTGTTGCATAAAACGTTTTTTTCATTAGGAGGCTTCGGTAGCTAGTTGAGAAAACAACTCGTATGGGCTACCGACATTCGGACAAACCGTGTTCGATTCCCGGTGAAAGCAGTGTGTGAATTGTACTCGTGGTTGGGAAGAAATACCCCCGGTCTAACCTACAGAAGTCTCCGAACACTTCTTGATAGGCGGCTGAGTACATATGGGTGAAAACTATCGTGCCAAGTCGCCTATTCAAGGCTCGTACTTTACTTTTCCATTTTACGATTTTTAATTTCTGAAATGCTATTCTGCCTGAGCTATTTTCCTTTTTTTTTTTCTGTTCTGCATCTTTTATCTGATGTTATTATTGTGTCCAGGTATCTGACCCTTTGCACTTGTTTCAGATTTGTCCTGTTTATTTTTATGTTGCATGCTTGTGATGATTGTTTCTTTGATGTGACAATTACTTCTATTTTCTTACAACTCAGACTGATACCTTTCTTGTTGCTTTCTTTTATTGGTTAGATTTTGATTTAAAAATGCTTAAAGCCATTTCGTTAGTTTTTTTAGTTTTTTTTTTAAATATCAAAGTGCTTAAAGCCATTTGTTGATTAAACAAACTAATCGTGTTATGTTGATGCGAACCAAATGTTACCAGAAACACTGAAACCATTACTCACAAATTTATTTGCCGCATAATTTATTCGTGCAGGTGTTCTATATTTTAAACAAAATATTATCTCTAAATAAAAAGTCAAAATTGAGTAGGTTTTTATCTGTTTATATGTTAGTTCAGTTTATTCATATGTTGCATATACATATTGGAGCCGCGATAGCTCAGTGGTTAGTGACATGGACTACAAAGGACAAGAGGTAGGGATCGATCCCAACTGACGGCTTCCGATTACCCAGCCTTTAATGGGTACCTGATTTGTTTCTGGGAAAGTAAAGCGGCACGGACGTAATACCGACCAATTTACCCCCAAAATCATGTGCCGAAAGTCTGTAAAATTTATGGTCACTAACACCATATTCCCTATACGTCACTTGACGTGACGGGGGCACTTCTTGGGTGTCGTCTTACAGATCCGTCTGTATAGATGACTGCATCTTTTTCATCGGTGTTATCGCAGATGAGACCGTTGACCTCAGCATTAACCACGACCGGGTTCTGTTCCCTACTTTTCCTGTCGAGTGTGACAATACACGAGAAAGTCCCCATTGAATGACGTAGGCACCGGTATCCACTCCTCACCAACGCTGATATTGGTAAGCCCACAGACCTGTTTGATGACATTTTCTGCTCGGCCTACCCATGATTTGCCTCTTTTTAGCCTGGCACCTTTCCCTGTGTTTAGCACGTGGTGCAATGGATGCTCTTTATCTGTACTAATCTTCGGGTATGCTCGTGCTCTCCAGATCTTGATTCTGTCATCCATGGTTGGAAAGTCAAGAAGATACCTCATTGCTACACAGGGAGTGTCCCTTGTATATCCCAGGATAATGCGCACGGCTTCATTTTGTATTTTCTCCAGCCTATCAATTTGAGTCGTACTGACAGTAAGAATTGCCAGGGCATACTCGATTGGTGCGAGGACTAATCCCTGGAACAGAAGAGTAAGTAGCCTCTGCTCGATGTTGGCAGCTGCCATGACCTTCAAGGCGGCTAATCCTTTGCGGGATTTTGTTATCACATGGTCAACGTGGTCCTGAAAACACAGGCTGCGATCAAACTTAACTCCGAGGTATGTCATCAACTTGTCTCTGGTCACCTCATCAGTTCCCATTCGTACTACCGGTGTGGTCATATTAACGAAATGATTGTTAAGGGAAAAACATGAAACTGATGCTTTATTAGGATTAACCAAGGCACCTGAAACCCCACACCAGGAAGAAATGCAATCGAGTTCGTTGTGCATTGTGGAGGCGATTCCCCGTCTGTCTCTTCCCTGTCGATATACCAGAATATCATCAGCAAAAGTCATAGTTCTTCCCCTCCCATCCAGTTGTTCCGTGATCGTTATTGTGTACACGTAAATAGAACTGGTGACAATGGTGAGCCTTGTGGCAGCCCTGGACAAATGGATGTTGGCTTGGAAGACCAACTTCCACATATGAGTATCACCTTCCTCTGAAACAGTGCCGCAGCGATCCATCTAATGAGGAAGGGGTGCACCGCCAGTTTGAGGAGCATATGCATGAGGTATGCAAATGGTACCCTGTTATATGCATCCTCTAGCTCTATAGCAGCGGCACATGTCTCCTCTCGTCTGTGGAAGCCTTCGGAGACGTCATAGGCAAAGACTGCAGCATTTAGCCATGTCTCTTTGTTATATCTATAACCTCCGAGTATGGGTGGGAATACGCGTTTCTGTTCGAGGTGACATGTGAGGACACAGGCAACCATTTTCTCCAGCAGCTTGCCCGCAGTTTTCTGCATTGTGATGGTTCTGTAGGCAATGATCTGAGAATGGTCCTTGCTTGGCTTCGATAGCGGTAGTAAGTAGTTGTGTAGCCACTCCTACTTAATCTTGCCACTCTGAATGCTGATATTAAACTCATTGGCTAGTTTTGTCAAGTCTTCGTCAGCTAAATCGCCTATGTCATCGTACCGATCACCATCTGGACTAGGAGCAGTGTTGTGTGACCTTTTAAGTGTTGTCCAAATGGTATCCGTTGTGATTGTGAGATCTTCTTCCAACCCTACATCCTTACACAATTTTGACAGCGATCCCCGTATCCTCATTCTTACAGCCTCATTTCTTTGGTCCCTCTGCTCAATCAGATTGCTCTCATCAGATTTGTGCCATATCCGGCCTGTGCTCTGAAGGTCTGGTATGCCTCTGTGTCGTGTTGTGCCATTCATGCTCTGATGAAGGCGCCAGAATGTGGTTTTGTGGTATGTATATGTAAACAATCATCATTTTTTGGCCGTGTAATGAGAAGAGAACAACTGGAATATATTGTAACAAATGAGAAAATTGAGGACGAAGAGATAGAGGAAAAATAAAGGAAAGAAAGAGGAAGAGAAAAAAATACTACACAGCTTAAGAGAATGGGGGAGCCGCGATAGCTCAGTGGTTAGTGAACTGGACTACAAAGGACAAGGGGTAGGGTTCGATCCCAACTGACGGCATTCGGGTTCACCCAGCCTTAAATGGGTACCGGAATTATTTTCTGGGAAAGTAAAGCGGCACGGGCGTAATACCGACCACATTTATCCAAAAAATTACGTGCTGAAGGTCTGTAAAATTTATGGTCACTAACACCATATTCCCTATACACCACTTGGCGTGACGTGGGTACTTTACTTTTTTTTTTACTTTAAGAGAATGGCTTGACAGAAGGTCAACAACAGAAATGATAAATAACTGTCGAGATCTAAAGTTGTGGAGAGACATGATCACCTATGCCAGCAGGCCCAGTACTTGATGATGATGATGATGATGATGATGTATGTCGAGAAGCTTGCAAATTCAATACGACTGAAATGCTGACCAAGGCTGTGTTATCGAGAAATCAAGGTTATAATCATCTGACAATTTTGAAGGCGAAGGCGTCTTCCAGCACCAGAGCTGGAAGTTGTCAGAGACCCACAGCTGATAGCTTGCGTCAGGATCGGTGAACCAGAACCATCGAGACCCTGTTCCACTCTCCGTGGTGCCTCCAGTAACAGACTAACCTGTCTAGTATGGTCAAGCGAGTAGGTATCGAAGAGGGACGACAAAATGCCGGTGCTAAAAAATGTCGTACTGAAGTCGGATGTGTTGGGTCGAAAGGCCCAAATATCACAGTTACCCTGCAAACCACAACACAACGTAGACACACCCACTTAACGTCCTTTAAAGGTAGATTTTGAGAATGTGCATTCCTTTAGTCATCGGGCGAACATAAGCAAGCAAGCATCCGTAAATGTGCAGCCATGTCGTGACTCCCGGATCTTCATGTTGGTCAAAAGGGACGTTGTCTGAATTCAGGAGAGCTACGAGGAGAAATGGGGGAGACTATGAACCAGTTTATCGTTTCACACGGCGGGATTTGATGAGGAGGAGGTCTGAGCAATTATGGATCGTTGTTCGATGTGCAATGAGGATAATCCGACGACTAACTTATAATCATATATCTTGTCAGTAGTGTATATTCAGTGATAGATGCAACAAATGTTCCTCCATGTACCGGTAGACTATTTATATAAGGAATTATGTGCCTCCAGAAGGACATTTGTTGCATCTATCACTGAATATACACTACTCTTGTCGCTGTTGGAACAAGGCTTTGGCCAGTGTTGGGTTATTAAAGTAAAAGTAAAGAGCCCCGTCACGCCAAGTGGCGTATAGGGAATAGGGTGTTAGTGACCATCATTTTTACAGACCTGCAGCACATGATTCTTGGGGTAATGTGGTCGGTATTACGTCCGTGCCGCTTTACTTTCCCAGAAAACAAATCCGGTACCCATTAAAGGCTGGGTGAACCTGGAAGCCCTTGATCAGGATCGAACCCGACCTTTTGTCCTTTGTAGTCCAGTTCTCTAAAATGAGCTACAGTGGCCCCCATGTTGGGTTATTAAGGAAGGATTAAGGTGGCTCTCATAATCACCTAACTCTTCCTTGTTGGAACCTGGCTTCCATGATAGCTAAGGTACCCCAACCCCCTAAACCCCATTAAAAAAAAAAATGTATCAATGAAGGGAGTTAAGTGACAGAAAAACCTCACAGCGCTGTACACACACACAAAAAAAAGTTTCGTGTTAAGGTTATTATTTTTTGTTCACCTTGTTATGCATATAAAAAAATTCGTTGTTACTAAAGATCAAAATAAAGTTGGTAGAAGAACGTGTTTACAACCGATATCTCTCGATTGCTTAGTCAGCTTCTGTACACATGTTATTAGATGGTGTCATTTGGTGAAAAACAGCTGTGTATAAATGGAAATTGTGCAACATATTGGGTCCACAAAATATATGTATCTGCGGAAATATATCAGCAAATGTTTTGTGTGGAGCAAAAAGCAGATTTATAATTACGAAACAGTGGTCCTTGAACACTTAGTTAAGATGGTTAGTTTAGTTTAGTTTAGTTTAGTTTAGTTTAGTTTAGTTTAGTTTAGTTTAGTTTAGTTTAGTTTAGTTTAGTTTAGTTTAGTTTAGTTTAGTTTAGTTTAGTTTAGTTTAGTTTAGTTTAGTTAGTTTAGTTTAGTTTAGTTTAGTTTAGTTTAGTTAGTTTAGTTTAGTTTAGTTTAGTTTAGTTTAGTTTAGTTTAGTTTAGTTTAGTTTAGTTTAGTTTAGTTTAGTTTAGTTTAGTTTAGTTTAGTTTAGTTTAGTTTAGTTTAGTTTAGTTTAGTTTAGTTTAGTTTAGTTTAGTTTAGTTTAGTTTAGTTTAGTTTAGTTTAGTTTAGTTTAGTTTAGTTTAGTTTAGTTTAGTTTAGTTTAGTTTAGTTTAGTTTAGTTTAGTTTAGTTTAGTTTAGTTTAGTTTAGTTTAGTTTAGTTTAGTTTAGTTTAGTTTAGTTTAGTTTAGTTTAGTTTAGTTTAGTTTAGTTTAGTTTAGTTTAGTTTAGTTTAGTTTAGTTTAGTTTAGTTTAGTTTAGTTTAGTTTAGTTTAGTTTAGTTTAGTTTAGTTTAGTTTAGTTTAGTTTAGTTTAGTTTAGTTTAGTTTAGTTTAGTTTAGTTTAGTTTAGTTTAGTTTAGTTTAGTTTAGTTTAGTTTAGTTTAGTTTAGTTTAGTTTAGTTTAGTTTAGTAGTCGAATTAATACTCATCTCACATCAAACAACTTCCCACAAGTGTTCAGATCACCATCCCCAGAAAATCCTGCAGTGTGAACAGATGTGGGTTGGAATGTTGAGGCTTCCCACATTGAACACACAACGAACACGGAGAAGCTTTTTCCCCCTGAATATGTTCCTGTAACTTACAGTCGTCAATTACTATTTTTGAATTATTGTACCGTCGCTACTGCTAACCTGTGGTTAATGACGAGTTACATCTTCTCTCAATCCCATGTTCAGGCTGTTGGTGTTTTACTCCTCTCGACTCCTTGTTACTTCAAATGTGTGCTTTTTTAGAGTGCTAAATGAACTACCTATAATTATTATTATAATTGTTAAAATAAAGGACTCAGCCTTAATAGCAAAAAGACAGAGGTAATGGTAACAACAAAGAAAAAGACATCACCTCAGTGCGAAATAAAAACAAGTGGAACAATATTAAAACAGGTAAATGAATTTAAATATTTGGGAACTTTGTTAACCTTAGACGGAAGATGTACAAAAGAGGTGAGTTGCAGAATGGCTCAGGCAAAAGCAGCTTTCCAAAAAATGAGGAAGATACTATGCAATCCATTTTTGACAATAGAAACAAGAAAAAGAGTTCTTAAATGTTACGTAGAGCCAGTCTTAACATATGGATGCGAATCATGGACAATAGGATAACAGACAAGAAAATCACTGGAGTCTGTAGAAAAGTCTGTAGAAATGTGGTTTTACAGAAGAATGTGAGAGTACCATGAACAGCTAAGAAGATAAATGAAGATGTTCTGAGAGAGGTCAAAGCAAAAAGAGAGCTAATTTCCAATATTAGGAAGAAACAATCATCATTTTTTGGCCATGTAATGAGAAGAGAACAACTGGAATATATTGTAACAGGTGGAAAAATTAACGGACGAAGAGATAGAGGGAAGCAAAGAGAGAAAATAACAGACAGCATAAGAGAATGGCTTGGCAGAAGGTCAACAACAGAGATGATAAATAGCTGCCGAAATCGAAAGTTGTGGAGAGACATGATCACCTACGCCAGCAGGCATGGTACTTGATGATGATAATTGTTATTTAAACAGCAGCTATCCCAAAGCTACTTCTGCATCCATTGAGATAAGTGAACTAAGTTCCTATCTGAAGACTCTTCGTTCATTCAAGCTGCTGGAGGCTATGACTACATCATTAGTTGTTTTCTGTTCTTACGTTAAAGAGGGCAGTTTATGTGTTTGATTATTAGGTGATGTTTTAGTAAGCTCTCTAGAGAAAAGCTGTTGAGTTAACCCCCTCCAGGCGGACGATGGAAGTGGGACCATGTTGTGAAAGATTCCACGTCATTTTATTTATTAGTTTTGTTCTTGTTCAGGAATACTTGAGGCTTGAACAAGTAAAACTTTCAATGATTCACGCTGTGAAAGATTCAAAGATTCGCGCTATGAAAGATTCAAAGATTCACGATATGAAAGGTTTAAAGATTCATGTTATGCTAGTGCACAAGTCTAGAGTAATGAGAGGACATTTAACAGCTGAACTTTTTTTTTCGGTTGTACTTTTCGTATTACTGTTTTCTATTAATCGTTTAAAATAATATTTTAATGCATTTTTTCTGTCTTTTAGCTTTTCTCATACCCTACTAGCACCTCGTGTATATTGAGTTATTGAGTTATTGAGTTATTGACTTATTGAGTTATTGAGTTATTGAGCTAGTTGCGGGTCAACATCACTGCACTCCGAACTTGTCAATAGGTGCTCAAATCCCTTCCTCAGCAGGCCCCGCAGTGTCCAGCGACTGACGACTCCAGTTCCTCGTGTATATATAACAGGTAAATGAGCTGTGGGGCCACAGATGCATATAATCAGAAATCTCCACCTCTCTCCCTCTTTCTTGGCTTATATAGAATAAAGAAAGCCACCCATTGTCCATTCTTATGTTTTCTCTTCTCTTCCCGTCTCTTACTTGTTCTTCCTTTTGATCCAATTTCCTCTCACAGAATCGTGTACTGTTGTTTATCAAGCCCTGATGAATAAGTCACGTGGCGATACCGTGTGTGTTTACGTTCCGTGTTCTGTAATAACACGATATAATCACGTTGTCCAAAAGCTTCCTCACTTCTCACGGCTGTTTGCTTTGATCATAAAGTAGTATTTTAGTAACCTCAGATATGCTGATGATCCTGTATTACTAGCAGAAAATCCTAAAGATCTACAGTAATTACTTAATGAGATAAACATGACAAGCAAAAAATATGGATTAGACATGAATATCAAAAAGACTAAAACTATGATAATAAACAAAGATAAAACTCAAAATGTACAAGTGGGTATCAAAGTTGAAGGAATAGACCTGGAGACATTTTAGTGCTAGAACAACCTCGAACATATTATAACCAGTGATGGAAAATGTGAACATGAAATAAACAAAAGAATAGGTATGGTAAAAATATGGAGCTCCTAAAAACATCAGAAAGAAACAATCAACTTTTTAGTTTGAGCACATTATCTATCTATCTTTCGTTCGCCTGAAGTATTGTCTATATCTGCAATGTCGTTTCCTGTATAAATTTTACTGTCTTTTGTAATTCTTGCAGTGGCCCATATAGTTTTGTCTGTAGTGTTGTATCTATGGGCCAATGGATTTTCCTCAGTCTACTATATTCAGTGCAGTCTTGAAGTATGTGTTCAGCAGTCTGGGGTGCCTGTCCACATGTACAAGTAGTTGATGTGCCGATCTTGAATTTTGTATACATGTGACTATGGAGTCGATTGTGTCCTGTTCTTAGGCGTATAATGATAACTTGTTCATATCTATTCACATTATGAAAGGCATCCTGATTTGGGGCTTGTGGTCCTCTGATTGATTTGATTATCTGTTTCTTATGATGGTATGTAACTGGTGTATCTAGTTGTGTGCCTGTTGAACCTTCCTTTGCCAACTGATCTGCTTTCTCATTTCCTGGTATTCCACAGTGAGACGGGATCCACTGCAGGGCAACCCTGTGATGCTTGCAGAGTTCAGTCAATAAGGTCTGCAGATGTGGTAATTTTCTGGATTGTAGTGCCTGGAGTACTGATCTTGCATCTGTCAAAAACACTACAGGCTGTGGGCTAAGATTACTGTTCAGCAGTTTTCTATTGCCAACTTTATTGCTTGTATTTCTGCATCATAATTGTGACAATATTTCCCTGTTGCTATTTTATTCATATCCCTAGTGTTATTTGGGTACTCTATATATGCACCTGCTCCCCCATTCTTTACTGCATTCTGTGCTGATCCATCTGTGTACACACGAATCCATAGGTCTTGTGGGTATTCTTCATCCAGGAAACTGAGAGCTATTGTTTTTCGCTGTAGACTATTTTGTTCCTCTTTGTCAACTATTCCTTTCACTTCTGTCCGTATTTGAACTGATAATCCTGATTCATCTGTCCAGGGAGTCTGTTCTGGTATGGGCAGAAGGGGTTTAACAACTCTTGGCATGTCTGGTGTTTGTCTACTAATACGCTTGGCTTGGTGGATAAAGCTGCTTCTCTTAAGTCGTCCCAATGCAAGATTTTGGAATCTGTCCTTCATTGGATGTCTCGGCATGCATACAAATTTTTCTGCCTGTATCAGCACCTTTGTGTCTCTCCGTTCTCTCAGTGCTGGTATCCTCCACAATTTCTCCATCTCCAATATTGGTGTTGATTTCATTGCTCCTGTGATGACCCTAAGTGCCTGGTTTTGTACTTTATCCAGTTCTTGCAATGTGGTGTTTGATGCTGAGCACCATGCGGATGATCCATATTCTAAATGTGGGCGTATACTCTGTTGGTAAACTTTACTGAGTATTTTCCCACTCGCACCCCATGTGGTTCCACACAACTTTCTTAGAATAGCCAATTTTCTCCTTGCTTTTTTGGTTGCCTTATTTATCTGCTGTTTCCAAGATAGTTTGTTATCAAATGTAACTCCGAGATATGTAGCTTGTATGTCTTCTTTCACAGGCTCATTGTTTATGTAGATGGCTCCTGCTTTTTGTTTTGGGGAGAGTGTGAAAAGTGTAGTACGGCATTTGTCTGTATTGATGCTGATACACCATCTATTTGTCCATGAATTCAGTGCATTCATAGCTCTTTGTAGCAATTTGGAGGCCACTGTTGCATACTCCTCTGTGCACCACATTACCAAGTCATCTGCATACATTGCCACTTTGATGCCATGTGGTAGTTCAGTAACTAGGTCATTGATGTAGATCAGAAAAAGTGTTGGAGATAGTACCCCTCCTTGTGGAACGCCCTGGCGCAATAAGACCTTCTTACTCTTAAGACCATCCAGTTGCACTCTGGCTCTCCTGTTATGCAGGTATGCTTTGACCCATTTGTACATCCTGCCATTTACTCCATAATTTCTCAGTTTCTTCAGAAGCCCTTCCTTCCATACCTTATCAAATGCTTTCTTTAGGTCTATCCATGCTGCTAGTACCAGCTTCTTTTCTTGAAACGCATCTTCGATTTCCTGGGAAAGATAGGTTGTTTGATCTTCGGTAGAGTAACACTGTCTAAAGCCTGGCCAGTCTTAGTTTTCAGTCCCTGGTGACTGTTAAGCCCCATCCCCACGACAAGGAGCTGGCCTTGATGAGGTGAGCACATTATGAGAAGAGGACAATTGGAATACTTGGTTACAACTGGCAAAATACAGGAAACAAGAGATCACGGATGACAAAGAGAGTATAGTCTAGATAGCTTGGTGTCATGGCATGGAAAACAGTCAACATAATTGATACGATGCACGGTGGATAGAAGATTGTGGATGACATGATCGACTGCGCCAACCGGTACGGCACATGATGATGCATGCCACTGTGCTAGATTTTCCAAGCGTCGGATTTTAGACTGGCAGAGATAGTCTCAGGGGTGGTATAGTCTAATAAAGTTTAATTCTTTTTTTTTTTGCCAGAGTATACGGGTGTAAGAGGTCGCGAGCGTGCTGATAGACTTGCCAGTTTGAATGAAATTGAGTGCGGACGTGCAATGTATCGTGGTGACATTCTGAATGCCCTCAGGGACGTGCGACGAAAAAACTCAATAAAAAAAGACACTGAATCCGCAACCATGAACAAACTTCACGAATATCTTGTCGAGGTGGAAGATGTCAGGCAGGAGCGCTAAGCAGGGATGCAAAGAAGACTTGCCAACCAACACAACACTAGTGTTGTTGGTGCTGAGCACTGATGTCCAAAGTGTAATAGAGATGGATGTCTGTCGACTAAACTAAACTAAACTAAACTAAACTAAACTAAACTAAACTAAACTTAGCCAAGCTAAGCTAAACTAATCGACTACTGACAAGAAGCGGTAATTTTCGTGGCAAGGCGCTGTGCCGCTGAGTACGGGTTCGATCCTGCCTTGGTCCATATTTTTTTCTGTTGTTGATTATTTGTCATTTTTTCCGAGTGCTGTAAACATACCTCTTCCTCTGAATTAATTCACTGATTATCGCCTCGGAAGTTTCCCTCTATAATAATATTCATTTATTATTATTTGTCTAAAGTGTCCAGTGCACTGGTCAACTAAGAGGGTGGTTGATGTTGTTCGACTCTCATTTAAGACTTATTCTCTCTCCCCCTCTCCTTTCTCTCTCTCTTCTTGAAATCTCGGGTGCACCAAACCTTAGAAAATTATTAATTATTATCTCTGGAAAAATGGAATAGTCTGAGTGGTGCTGATAACAGCAGTACATATATGTCCTAGGTTATGATACGATTTGGGCACTAATACCAATTTTTTGTTGTGCTCCAATAGCGTGACTAGCTCGCTCTACTTATTTATTTCCTAACTTCTAATTGGCTGAATGTTCTCACTATCCAACTCAAGCACGCACTGCTGGTTAATCTCAGTTTCGAAACTGAAAAGATCTATTATACAGTTAAGTCCTGGAGGCGAAGGCGCGCCTCCCAGCACCAGAGCTGGAAGTTGTCAGCGACCCACAGCTGATGGCTTGCGCCAGGATCGGTGAACCAAAACCATCCAGACCCTGCTCCACTCTCAGCGGTGCCTCCAGTAACAGACTAACCTGTCTAGTCTGGCCAAGAGTGCAAGGATCGAAGAGGGAAGACAACCCGGTACTAAAAAATGTCGTACTGAAGTCGAATGTGTCGGGCCGAAAGGCGCAAATTTAACAGTTATACTGCAAACCACAACACAACGCAGACACGTCCACTACGTCCTTGTAAGGGCGGATGATGAAGAGTAATATTCTAGACTACTACGATACTTTATAATACTTTAGTCATCGGGCAAACGCAACCAACCAACCATACAGTTAAGTCCTAACGCAGTGTTAAATGGTCCATAACTGCATGTTTATATAGGGAAACAAAAAGCGTAATTTCGCTATTAATTAAATGATAGCATCAGTAATTATGCCTGCTTTAGTGATTCTGTAACAAGATAGCTATGGCTGGTAGATCGGTTTATAAAGCCAGAGGGTAATTTCATGGCTGCTTGGGTATTTCAACTCAATCATTTAGTAATTTTCTCCCCATTTCTGTCATAAAAAATAACAATTAAAGCGCAATTAAAATTGTTTCTTTCTTTCTTTCTTTCTTTCTTTCTTTCTTTCTTTCTTTCCTTCTTGCATTCACCCGATGACAACTAATAGAACTGATAAACCTCATCGTAATCGACCTTAGAAGGAAATTAAGTGGGCGTAGAAGTGTTGTCTTGTGGTTTATTTTGCACTTTATGGCCCAACATATCCGACTTCAGCACTGCATTTTTGAGTACCGCATTGCCTTCCCTGCTCGATCACTACTTGCTTGAACAGGCTGGACAGCATATTTCCTGGAGCACCACTGAAAGGTGGAGCAGGGTCTTGATCTGTTCTTGACATGCAGTCAGCTATGGGTCGCTGACTGCACCTTGCTCAATTGCTAGGTGAGCGTTTTACCCACACCTCCCCCCCCCCCAATAAAGTGATAATCAAGTCAGTAAACGACACCCTTTACGCCTGTTTCGTATGATGAATATGGTTGTAGCGCATATATTGTTCCATATTATCAGCACATTTAAGGGACAATGTGGTCAGGTTTTAGCGCTAGGCCACTCGATACTACCAGACAAAATTATAAACGTTTTGGAATAAGTGAGAGGAATAAGTGAGAGGAATAAGTGAGAGGAATAAGTGAGAGGAATAAGTGAGAGGAATTAGTATAAGGAATAAGTGAGAGGAATAAGTGAGAGGAATAAGTGAGAGGAATAAGTATAAGGAATAAGTGAGAGGAATAAGTGAGAGGAATAAGTGAGAGGAATAAGTGAGAGGAATAAGTATAAGGAATAAGTATAAGGAATAAGTATAAGGAATAAGTGAGAGGAATAAGTGAGAGGAATAAGTATAAGGAATAAGTATAAGGAATAAGTGAGAGGAATAAGTATAAGGAATAAGTGAGAGGAATAAGTATAAGGAATAAGTATAAGGAATAAGTGAGAGGAATAAGTATAAGGAATAAGTGAGAGGAATAAGTATAAGGAATAAGTATAAGGAATAAGTGAGAGGAATAAGTGAGAGGAATAAGTCTAGCTGTTTCACGTCAGTTTCTACACCTTATTGTACTTTGGCTTCATTTAATATTGCTCTTCACATCTCACTTTCTATCAGAGTTTCGACGTCTTTTCCACTGTCGTTTTCTGCTTCTTCATTTTCTCATCCAATTTTTTTTATGTTTTCTACTGTAAATTTCCGAATCTCCAATTTCTCATCATTCGGCTCCCTCAATGAGATAGAGCTGCTTGCACAGAACAGAGACAAATGGCGAGATTTGATAAAATATCTTTAAAAGAATTTAAAACTGCTAGAACAAAAATTCAGATAAGAGAAGGAGTATCTTGGTCTACGCCCTATGGGCCGGCTACGGCTCGAAAGGTCAATAGATAGAATTTCTCATCATGAAGTAGGGAGAGAGGAAGAAAGAAAGAGAATAGATGAGGGGAGAGAATGACAAAGAGAATAAAGGGAAGGAGTGAGGAAAATAAGGGAGAAGGGTAAGTAACAAATCAGGTAGAGAGAGTGAAAGACGAGAGAAAGTCGTGGAAGACGAGAGAAAGGCATGAAAGTTGAGAGAAAGAGGGAACGTGAAATCAGCTCATGGGACTAAGTGACTCTCGAGAATTGCGAGAGAGTCACGTGTAACGAGAGGCAGAAGGAAAGATAGGGTTTGAAATATAATCAGAGTTGATCTAGCGGTGGGCCTGTAGAGAGGTTCCGCCGTGGGCCTGTAGAGAGGTCCCGCCGAATGGCGATAGCCTCTTTTGGCTAACAACCGTTAAAAGAGTATTGTAAATAGTTGTTTTTTGTTATGCGAGCCAGTTGGTTGCCAGTCCTTGAACGACAAGGTTGTCAGATTTTCAGTTGGGACACCAGTGGTTACCAGAGGATACAGTTGTTTAGTCATAGTGTTAAGTATCATGGGCCGGAGAAGTTGCCCACCACTGGTGATCAGTGACAGTTATTAGTGAATTCACTGAGCTTCAAGTCGTGGTGAGTAGTCACCAATGTTCTATTGTTCGTTTAGAAATTCATAATCACACCTGAATTAGTTTTGCGTGATAACCGCTTGTTATTTTGCTTTCATATTTTGCATGCAATCTTAGAATATTGATGACGCAAAGATTTTGGTATTTTTTATTCCACAAACACAACAGATTTTGCACATCAGCGAATTCCTTTGATCTTTTATGACGATATCACACAAGTTGGATTCAAATTGTAGAGTTTACAGTAATCGTGTTAACTTGTCCAGTTTACTGCAATTCTTGTCAGAGGCGTATCTACATAGTGCTTAATTTTGGGTGTTGTTCGTTATGTGTATTTGCAAACATGAATTCAATTGGTTACAATTAGTCTTGTCTTTCGGTCACCATTAGACCCCAGGACGTCCTAACTGCAGCTGGAATTGAATTCATCTTAATTTTAATCATTCCGAAACTGATGATTCCAAGAGGTTGATAATCATTACTGGCTGGACAAATAGTAATCCATCTCGTTTCCAGTACTCATCTTCCACCCGCAGCACATGTTCAACACACTTCTTCCAGAACGGAATGTCTATTTTTGAGAGAGACTCGCGTGTCAGAACTTCAACATCACACATTTTAAACGTCCTGTTCTGTTCTGCAACTTGTCCTTTGACGTGAGCCCAAACAAGTTCGATTGGATTAAGGTGCGCATGATATGCAAGGAGTCGAAGAGAGGTGTGGCCGTATTTCTCAATGATTTTGTCAACATGGTACACCTTTTTCTTATTCGTATTCTTCACAAGTTGTAACAATTCGGGTTTTAAATATGTGTCGTCAAATTTGACATTTTCATTCGCAAGCCATGTCCTAATTTGCTCTTTTGTATTTGATGCAGTATGCACTTTGTCTTCCTCTGATACGACATTGTGGTATGATGCATTATCCATGACTATGCATGAAGGTCTCTCCAGGATTGGTAAAAGATCGTTCTCCAACCAGTGCCTGAAAATGTTTCGATTCATTTCAGTATGGTAGTCCCTACCGTCGGTACTTTTTGATTGGAAAATAAGTCCCGCATCATGGATAAGGCCGTTTTCAGTGCTTCCACGTTAATATAATGCGCTGGCCTTTGCTGCTCGGAATTGTTCTTTTGAGTTTGAATTTCAAATTCCTGAGAGTAACAAGTACATTATTAGCAAACATTTTCAACATCTCACGTTTTATGACATCCATGTCAAAGCTGTCGACTTTCCTTTTCCTTCCTTGATTGACATGAGTGCACTCTGAGTCTTTTTTCTGAGTTTTCCAAGTGTGGAGCATGAAAGAGAAGATAATGTCATTAAAAAGTTGGCAGACACTTGACTACTGACACATACCAGTTTTTGTGTGCACTGATCAAGTTTTCCAAGTGTGGAGCATGAAAGAGAAGATAATGTCATTAATAAGTTGGCAGACACAGGGCTGCCAACAAGTAACAGTTTTTGTGTGCACTGATAAAGTTTTCCAAGTGTGGAGCGGGGAAGGAGACATCCTGTTGGTACGAGGTGGCAAACACAGGGCTGCTAATGAGTAATAAAGTGTGTGTTCATTTGTTAAACTCTTTCATGCGTGAAGCGGGAGAGAAATAGAAGTCATTGAAAAGCAAGCAGTCAGAAAAGCCGCTGGCGTGGTGAAATGTGTAACTTTGTGATATACAGTTTTGTTCATGATATGAGTGTAAATGGACATTGTATGATTTTATCGAGGTGAGACAATTCTTGCTGGATCACGGGAGTGATCTATTTGGAGGTGGTGTGTACCAATAAAGTTGACATTGTTTGCACAGTATTAGTCTTGTTATGTGTTGACATTGTTTGCACAGTATTAGTCTTGTTATGTGTTGACATTGTTTGCACAGTATTAGTCTTGTTATGTGTTGACATTGTTTACACAGTATTAGTCTTGTTATGTGTTGACATTGTTTGCACAGTATTAGTCTTCTTATGTGTTGACATTGTTTACACAGTATTAGTCTTGTTATGTGTTGACATTGTTTACACAGTATTAGTCTTGTTATGTGTTGACAGCGAGGTAATCGCCACAGAGTTTGTGACGAACGAACAAGGGTTGTATGCGAGATTCACAACACGAAGTACGATACGACACTGGGCAGACAGCTAGGCCGGCTGTGGTGTGGTCACGGTGGCTGACCAAGTTGACGGGTCAGCCTGTCAGTCACAGCAAGAGGCCTGTAGCAGCGGGGGTGTGCATCAGGTGTGCTGGGGAAGATTGACCCAGTAATCCTGGCAGCCGTGGTTACAGAATTAAGTTCGACGGTCATTCATTCAAGTGAAGACAACGGAAGCGGTTACAATCAAAATTTGTGTTTTCTACTTAAAATTTCTGAATCTCCAATTTCTACTCCAACTCCATTACTTTTTCTGCTGCCAATCTCTGGATCTCCAGTTTCTCCTCCAACTTTTCTACGTTTTCTACTAACAGTTTCTGAAACTCCAGTTTCTCCTCCAACTTTTCTACGTTTTCTACTATCAATTTCTGAATGTCCAGCCTTTCCTCCAACTTATATATTTCTCTTCAGGACAGTTCTCTTCAATGCTAGTTGTTTTCTGAGGACTTGACCATCGGTGACAGTGGCTTTATATAAATCTTGTCTTCGCTGCATATTTAAAATGGCAATTGCAGTCTAATATAGCCGCGATATCTCAGTGGTTAGTGAGCTGAGCTACAAAGGACAAGAGGTGGGGTGCGATTTCAACTGACGACTTCCGGGTTCACCCAGCCTTAAATAAGTTAAAGTAAGTAAAGAGCCCCGTCCCGCTAAGTGGCGTATAGGGAATGTGGTGTTAGTGACCATACATTTTACAGACCATCAGCACATGATTTTTGGAGTAATGTGGTCGGTATTACGCCCGCGCCGCTTTATTTCCCAGAAAAAATCCGGTACCCATGTAAGGCTGGGTGAACCCGGAAGCCGTCGGTTGGGATCGAACCCTATCTCTTGTGCGTTGTAGTCCATTTCACTAATCACTGAGCTATCGCGGCTCCCTACCAGCCTTAAATGGGTACCGGATTTTTTAAATGGGAAAATAAAGTGACACGGGCGTAATACCGACCGCATTACCCCAAAAATCATGTGATAATGGTCTGTAAAATGTATGGTCACTAACACTGTACCCGGTAAAAACGTTTCTTAGTTGTTTATTATTGTTATTTTGTTTGTGCTGAGCGCTATTATTGTTATTGCTGGCGATCTGTGTGCTTGACCTCTGCTGGAATGCACTGCCCTTATCTAGGAGGGCTCTCTGTCTAAGAGACGTATGACGCAAGCCGGAGAAAGCCGTAAGGAGTCCGGGTTGCCGACTCACTCTTTGTCTACCAGGAAATCCTCCAGAATTGGCACCTGGAATGTATGTACCCTAAACGAACAGGGAAAAGCTGCACAGGTATCAGCAGAAATGACAAACTACACGATAGATATTCTGGGAATGTGTGAAACAAGATGGCTAGGAACGGAAAGAATAAAACTAAATACAGGAGAGATGATTTTATCATCAGGACATCAGGAACCTGGAGCACAACATAGTGAAGGGGTAGCTATAATGTTATCAAGGAATGCACAGAAGACACTAATAGAATGGGAAGCAGTAGTATCGAGGCTAATGAGAGCAACATTTAAAACAACCAAAAACAAAATAAAATTACACATTATCTAATGCTATGCACCAACCAACGATAAAGATGATTTAGTTAAAGATGATTTCTATAAACAGTTACAATGTCAGATGGATGCAAGACGAGCCAAGGATATTATAATCTTGATGGGAGACCAGTTACAATGTCAGATGGATGCAAGACGAGCCAAGGATATTATAATCTTGATGGGAGACCTAAATGCTGAAGTAGGATCAGACAACAGAGGCTTCGAAGAGATTATGAGCAAACATGGACTTTGAGATATAAACGAGAATGGAGAGATATTTGTGAATTTCTGCGCCCTTAATCAAGTAAGCCTAGGAGGAACAATATTCCAACATAAAAGAATACACAAAAGCTACATAGGTGTCACAAGATCATAGAACGGAAAATCAAATTGATCACATATGCATTAATAAGTTTAAGTCATCCTTACAGGATGTAAGAGTATATAGAAGGGCAGATGTGGCTTGGATCATCATCTTCTGTTAGCCAAACTTAAATTAAACTAAAGAGGTATACTACAACGAATAAGGGTAGAAAGTATTTCAACGTAGGGTTTCTTAAAGAACAAGGAATTGAAGATAAATTCGCAGTCACAATATCAAACAAATATCAAGTCCTCCAATAACTAGAAAACACAATAAATATTTCAATAAATCATTGAAAACAGGTAAACGATATATGGAAAGAGACATGCGAAGAAACACTAGGAAAAGAGAACGCTATAATAAGGCATGGATGACAGCAGAGACCCTGGAAAAAATTAAAGAAAGAAAAGAAAGAAAGAACAAGAAAGCAGACATAAATGAAAGCAAAACGAGAAGTAATAAAGCCAAGACACAGGAAGCTTACACAGAGGTGAACAAAGAAGTGAGAAGATGCATTAAAAGGGATAAGAGGAAATATATAGATGAACTAGCTAAAAAGGCAGAAGAAGCAGCAAATAAAGGGAATATGAAAGAACTGTACAACAGCACAAAGAAATTAAGTGGAAAATACAAACAGATCAACGCCTTTATCAAAGATAAGAAAGGAAATCTGCTTAGTAATATAAGGGAACAAATGGAGAGATGGAAAGAGCACTTTGAAGAACTTTTGAACAGACCCGGCTCAAATAATCCTCCAGATATACTACCAGCAGAAGAAGAGTTACACGTTAACTGTGGAAAACCAAGCAAAGAAGAAATAATGAAAGCCATCAAACTATTAGAAAATGGTAAAGCCACAGGACCAGATGAAATTTCTTCGGAAGCCATCAAAGCAGATATTAACACCTCTACCAAGATGCTACATGTGTGTGTGTGTATATATATATATATATATATATATATATATATATATATATATATATATATATATATATATATATATATATATATAAAGAGAGAGAGAAAGATGTATAGTCAATCTTTTTATACTATTTAATTTTTCGAAATATAATTTTCACTTCACAACGGACAACTCCATAGTGATGAGATCCCCTCCTCAGCACGTCCTTAGCATGAAACCCACCCCCTCCCCAACATGAGAAAGCGTTGAAGGTGAATTTAGCTTGCACGAACTCCGTAGCAGAGGCGAATACCTTGTCCAAGGTCAGGGTCACATTCTGTACGAAAGAAAATGCTGACGTCAATACATAAATCACAAAGTCAACACCATAACAGTGTGTGCTCTCATTAGTGTGACGTGCGTCAAACACAGCAGTGCACAGACTGCAACATCCGGCGCATTTAATCAAAAGTAGGGTCTCAAAATCTAGCCGTTCCTCACTCATTGTTTGCGTAATAAACATCAGTTAATGAATGTTTGCGAGAGCTGGAAGCCAACACATGTGCTATTAAAGAATACAATAAAATACAAAATAATAGTCTTGTCTTAACCTCAAAGTGGGAGCCGCGATAACTCAGTGGTTAGTGAACTGGACTACAAAGGACAAGAGGTAGGGTTCGATCCCAACCGACGGCTTCCGGTTCATCCAGCCTTTAATGGGTACCGGATTTTTTTTTGGAAAAGTAAACACTTTTGGAAAAGCGACACGGGCGTAATGCCGACCACATTACCCCAAAATCATGTGCCGAAGGTCTGTAAAATGTATGGTCACTAACACCGTATTCCCTATACGCCACTTGGCGTGACGAGGGTACTTTACTTTTTTTTTTACTCTCTTATCTCTACTTATCTCACATAAATCTGTCTTGTCACATCACAGTCTGCCCCTCAGGTGAGTCGAATAAGACTACATCGTCACTCTGCTCCTCTCGTGCTCCCGGACGACTTATTCTCCTTTTTGTTGACTTTCTTATCTGTGTAACCACATGTCTATGTGATTAATTGTTATTTATTGTACATTATGAAAACGTTGACGCGGGGGGGGACTGGAGGGGGGAGAGGAAGGAGAGAGCGAGAAGGTACGAGCTAACCACTATCGCGGCTCCATTGTAGTCTATCCGCGGCAAGTCTGTAGTTGTGGATAAAGATAGCAGGTGTTGCTTCGACGTCCTGACCGAGTATATTAGTTTTCTGCAAACTTATTATTAGACCGAAGTCTCTGTAGCCATGCGAAAAACGCTGCATCATGCAACTGCGTGATAAGTGCATCAGCGTCGTCAGCAAATAACAGGTCTCTATTGCTGATATGTCTGATTCTGGAACCCAGTAATGATGTTATACTCCTTGAAAAGTAATTTGAGCAGTGGCGTATACTGGTTTTGGGGTCTGGGCTACCGACAACATAATAAATAAAAACATACATTATATTCAGTAGGCTAACATAAAGTAATATATTCTGATGACATCACTACATTTTAAATTACTTACTTATTTATATGTTAATTATATCCGTCATTTTTGGGACGAAAATGTCTTAATGACTTTGTCATTGAAAGCACCGTTGGGTTGGTTTCTAAGTTTCAGAGGGAATGATTTCTCAATGGACATTATTGCCAAACCAGAAAAGCGTTCTTGTGTCTGAGTTGAGCGACAATAGGAT
Source organism: Megaustenia siamemsis (assembly GCA_032433765.1). Classification (NCBI taxonomy): domain Eukaryota; kingdom Metazoa; phylum Mollusca; class Gastropoda; order Stylommatophora; family Ariophantidae; genus Megaustenia; species Megaustenia siamemsis. The sequence goes on from JAVIAB010000008.1 coordinate 34,405,627, forward strand.
TTGATTCTCTTGAGAGCAGAAAAAGTTCTTTCTACAGATGCTAATGAGCATAACGTAGTTATAACTAGCCAAGGAAGTTCAGGTAATCAGACATAGTTTCACTTTCACTTTTAACGCTTCTAATTGGCTAGAGCTAGAAATAACACATGAAACCGCATTCCTCTAGCGGTAGCTCCCTCTATATTTTTTGACTCCCATTTTTGAATGTCAAGGTCGTTAATACTAGGTCCGGATAGAGGAAGAATGCACCGCTAGCTACTAGAGTTTTCAATGTAGAATAGTTTCGGTTTCATTAACAAACGTTATAGTGGCCAGAGGAAAACCTTTCTTTAATAAATGCAAATCGAAGCAAATAAATCATAGTGGCCTACGAAATGTGTAATAGAATACTCGACAATTTGTAATATAATTATAAAAAAAATAAAATAATTATCATTTCCTTTTGTAGTTCGTTAATATGTTCAAGGCTACCGGCGGTAGCTTCGGCAACATAGAGAATGCGCCACTAAATTTGAGTAGAATCTATTCAACAGTGGTTAGTTCTCAATTTGATATTGTTATAAGACGCCAACAAATACATGACCATACCACTTATGTTATCAGCCTTTCACGTTTCCGTGATTTTTGACGAAATTGTAATTTTTCCAACACATGTTTTGATGCTTGGAGTATAAGAATTGAGAAGAGGGGATTTAAAAAGATGAAAGGAACGTAGTGGTTCATCCGTTAATTGATTCTGTGTAGTTTCTAGAGACGAATAGCAAAGCAAGCCCTCATATGGGAAACAACAGGTAAAAGAAAAAGAGGAAGACCCAGGGAGACACTGAGAAGAACATTGATGAGAGAGGCAAGAGCAGCAGGAATCGGCTCCCTCAATGAGATAGAACTGCTTGCACAGAACAGAGACAGATGGCGAGATTTAATAAAATATCTTTAAAAGAAAACTGCTAGAACAAAAATTCATATAGGAGAAGGTGTATCTTGGTCTACGCCCTATGGGCCGGTTACGGCTCGAAAGGTCAATAGATAGATAGATAGTTTCTAGAGGAAGTAAATGCTGCAAATGTCGATCTCTATTGACGTTTGTTTCTAGCTTGTCTTCTTCTGAGCCAGCCCACGGTATTCAAATTGATTTGACCTTTCCATTTTCATCGTTAAATTGTCTTTGGTCTCCCCGCTCCTCTTGTCTTTAGCGACGTTCAATAAATTTTATATCTTGCTACATTATTATGTTGTTTCCTTATGTTGTGTACTGATTCAGTTTTTTTTGAAGTTGGGAGGACACAGGACTTCGATAACCATGAGTCCACGTCACTCCTTCGGATGAAAGAGATGGGAGTTAAGATGGGTATAGCCAGAAACGAGAAACTTAGTGGGCGTGTAAGAAAACTAATCAACCAACACAGAACTGGAGTTGTCATTCGCTGGACACTTTGAGACTTGCTGAGGAGGGGATATGAGCAGCTATGGACATGTTCGGAGTGCAATGATGATGACCCGCTAATAACTCAATAACTCAGTTTTTTTTTTTTTATTTCAGATAACAAGCTTCCCTAATCGTATATTATCCAGACCTGCTAATGAAAACATACTAACGTTTGTTAGTGAAGCCTATACTGTTCCTGTGAATGAGCGGAGAGTTTTTGTTGGCGCTTATATCTCTAGGGGCAAAGCGATGCTTCTGAGTTGTGAGGGTTCAAATCCCGGTATTCCAACTGCCTATAGTTTTCTGTTAAAATACCTCACATTATGCATTTCCTTTTTTCACCTGTCACGCTTCAATGCAACAGCAGACGGATAAAAGAAAGAAATTAAAATAAGTATGCTAATGTGTAAGTATGGTTAACGGGGTAGAGTTCTGCCCTACCAAAGGAGGAGTAAGACGTCTCCTTTCCTCCGCTAGTCTTCGGGACACCCCTGGGCAAGGTGGAGCTCCCGTTTAGCCCCCCTATCAGGTTATGTGAAGCCATTGGAGCAGCTGGTGGATGGTGTTGTGGGAGCAGCCGACAAGTAGTGCCGGTTATGGTCCCCACACCACGATGGCAGGCAGAGGATCTCATGTATAGAGACAATGGCTGCGATCTCCGACTAGTACAGTCACTGCCAAGAAGGAAAGGAATGGCAAACTATCTTCTTAAATTGCATGGAATAATCATGACAAATCACAACCTTCTATTTACAGCTAACGACGTTAATGGGGGCTTCACAGCCACCTCGTCCGGTAGGGAGCGTCATGTGCTACAGCTGACACCCGATCGTCATCAAGCAACTGTAAGCAAGTTCAAAAATAAAGAGACACTAGCAATAGGAACTTGGAACATTAGATCAGCATTCCAGGTTGGAAAACTAGAAAACATCAGTCAAGAAATGAAGAGAATGAAATTCAACATCTTGGGACTATGTGAAATGAGATGGACAGGGGCAGGATTATTACAACGCGACAGTGGAACTGTAATTTACTCTGGGGGAACCACACACGAAAGAGGAGTAGGCATCATGTTAGATAGAGAAAGAAGCAAAACAGTGAAAGGATTTTGGCCAGTATCAGACAGAATTCTGCTAGTAAAATTGAGTGGCAGACCAATGGATATCAACATAATTCAAGTTTATGCACCAACAAGTAATAGCGAAGAAGAAGACATTGACACTTTTTACGAGGAGCTAGAGGCGACATGGAACAGTGTAAATCCCAAGAAATTACTGTTGTATTAGGGGATTTCAATGCAAAGGTAGGAACAGCTAAAGTGCAAAATGTGACTGAGGGGCATGGCCTTGCCGAGACGAATGACAGAGGGATAGATGATAGATTGGGCAAAGACACATGAAATGATTATAGGTAACACCTGGTTCAAACAACACCCTAGGCGACTATGGACATGGCAAAGCCCAGACAAAAAATTACACAAACAAATTGATTTTATACTGGTACAGAGAAGATTCAGGAATGGGCTAACATCGGTTAAAACAAGGCCAGGAGCAGATTGTAATAGCGACCATGTACCAGTAGTTGGAAAGATAAGAATAAAACTGCGGAAGGCACAGAAATCACCAAGAAATATAAAATTAGAACTAGATATGCTAAGAGTAGATAAACAGATGAGTGATAAGTACAGCATGATAGTACAAAATAGATATAATGCTATTGAGAAAATACAGGACATCCAGGAGCAGAGGGAAATGCTCAAACAATCGATTCAACAAACATCAAAAGAAGTAATACCAGTGACTAAAAGAATCAACAAAAAGAAATGGATGACAGAATAAATATTACAACTAATGGACGAAAGAAGAAAACATAAGAAAGAAGAACGAGCATACAAAATATTGCACAAAGAGATCCAAAACAAGTGCAGAGAAGCAAAGGAAGGATGGTTAAAACAGAAATGTGAAGAAATGGAAAAACAACAAAAGAAAGACCCACAATTTATGCACAATCAGTTAAATGAATTAACAGGAAGAAAAGAAGTCAAAGTTTCAGGATGTGTGAAATCAAAGGAAGGAAATATAATAATGGGACAGGAGAAGACAATGAAAAGATGGACAGAATATATCAGTCAACTCTATGATGATGAAAGACCAGAATTAAACAATTCAAATATAGACACAGGACCACCAATAATGCAGAGTGAAGTGGAGGACGCAATTCAACACATGAAAAGAGGCAAAGCTCCAGGTCCTGACAATATAACAATCGAAGAGATAAATGCATTAGGAGAGCTGGGAGTACAAGTCATAACAAAATTACTCAATGACATATATAACACTGGACATATACCCGAAGATCTACTAAAATTTATCTTTGTAGCCATACCGAAGAAGTCAGGCGCCACTGATTGTGAAGACCATCGCACTATTAGTCTCATGAGCCATATGACTATATAAAATATTACTAAGAATAATTATGAGACGTGTAAGGAACAAAATAAAACAAGAAATAAGCGAGGAACAATATGGATTTGTGGAAGGAAAGGGCACCAATAATGCAATATACATCTTAAGAACATTGATAGAAAGATCTATAGAGAAAGATCTATAAATGTGCTTTATAAACTACACAAAAGCATTTGACAAAGTAAAGCATGTAGAAATAATCAATATGCTGGAGAAATTAAACATTGATGGCAAGGATCTGCGAATCATAAAAAACATGTGCTGGCAACAAACAGCAGCTATACGAATTAACAACTAAACAGGACAATTCCAATATATAAAACAAGGCGTCAGACAAGTCTGTGTTCTGTCACCGGATTTGTTTGCACTTTACAGCGAATATATTATGAGATCAATAGTAGACAAAAAAGGAATTGAAGTCAATGGTCACAACAAAAATAATTTGCGATATGCGGATGACACAGTCTTAATAGCAGAGACAGAGAACGAACTACAAGAAATGATAGACATAAAAGTGGAAGAAAGCAACAAGAAAGGTCTCAGTCTGAATAGTAAGAAAACAGAAGTAATGGTTATATCGAAGAAACAATCATCACCATCATGCAGCATAAAAATAAACGAGACAAACCTGAAACAAGTACAACGTTTCAAATACTTGGGCACAATAATTACATCAGATGGAAGATGCACCACAGAAATAAAAAGCAGAATAGCTCAGGCCAAAATAGCATTTCAGAAAATGAAAAATATCCTATGCAACAAATCTATGTCAATAAAAATGAGAAAGAGAGTTCATCTGTGCTATATAGAACCAATTCTGACCTATGGAAGCGAATCATGGACAGTAGACAAACAAATGAAAAGACGATTAGAGGCTACAGAGATGGGATTTCTCAGAAGAATGTTGAAAGTTCCCTGGACAGATAAAAAGACCAATGAGGAAGTTCTCAAAGAGGCCAACACAACAAGGGAGCTCTTAAAAAAACATCAGAAAGAAGCAATCAACATTTTTCGAGCACATCATGAAAAGAGGAAAGTTGGAATACTTGGTTACAACTGGCAAAATAAAAGGAAAGAGAGATCCCGGAAGACAAAGAGAGAAAATACTGGATAGCTTGCTGTCATGGCATGGAAAACATTCAACAACAGAACTGATACGATTCACTGTAGATAGAAGATTGTGGAGGGACATGATCGCCTACGCCAATCGGCAGGATACATGATGATGATGATGAATGTGTAAGTAAGTAAAGTAAAGATCCCCGTCACGCGAGGTGGCGTATAGGGAACATGGGAATAGTGACCACCATTTTTATAGACCTTCGGCACATGATTTTTGAGGTAATGTGGTCGGTAGTACGCCAGTGCTGCTTTACTTTCCCAGAAAAATATCCCGTACTCATTTAAGGCTGGGTGAACCTAGAAATCGTCGATCAGGATCGAACCCTACCTCTTGTCCATTGAAGTCCAGTTCACTAACCACTGAGCTATCGCGGCTCCCCAAGTTACTGTGTAGTTTAAATATATATATGTATTTGAATGTATGCGAATTTATGGACCCACAATTCCAATAAGTAACGCGCACATACTTTCGGCCTAACCTCTCAAACTTCGACATTTTAATGCCACCACGCTTGCCTTGTCGTGTCTTCCTTCTTCGATGATGTCGTTTGGGCTGCATCTGAATGCATACACTTACCGTCGTCATAGATGATTTTGTCGCTGAACGTCGATGCTGTGGATGGTCTAGACTCACGTGCACTTACTCAGTCGCACGGTCCAGAACCCGTTTCCACGTTATAAACTGGCCAACTCCAGAAAATATGTATATATGTGTGTGTGTGTGTGTGTGTGTGTGTGTGTGCTGTGTATGTGCATGCGTGTGTGTTTGTGTGTTGGTGGTGGCTGGCCTCGAAGACTCCCCACTAATAAACAGCGGTTAGCAATTCTTACTGTGATGTGCTTGAGCATGTTTTTGAGCTTTAGTAAGTAAAGTGTGTATTTGGCATGTGTACACATATATGTATGTGCCTGTTGATGTGCATGTGTGTTTATATATATATATATATATATATATATATATATATATGTCTCTGTGTGTTGATCTGCATGTGTGTTTGTACATGTCTCTGTGTGTTTATGTGTATTTGTGTTTGCATATATATGTCTGTGTGTTGATGTGTTTGTGTGTTTGTACTTATCTCGGACTTGAGCAGACAGCAAATGATAGACGGATTTTGAGACCGTTTGTTGATCGTCCAAAGAGGAGAAGAGTAGAGTTAGGTTGAGTAGAGGAAGTGCAGGGGTAGAATAGTGAAGTGTAGATCAGAAGTAGAGTAGATCAGAGCAAGAGTAAAGAAGAGTAGAGGTAGGGTTCGATCCCAACCGACGGCTCCGGTTCACCCAGCCTTTAATGGGTACCGTATTTTTTTTTTTGTAATGTAAAGCGGCACGGGCGTAATACCGACCACAATTACCCAAAAATCATGTGCTGAAGGTCTGTAAAATGTATGGTCACTAATACCATATTCCCTATACGCCACTTGGCGTGACGGAGGTACTTTACTTTTTTTTTATCTTATCGATTCATCTCTTATCCTATCTTATCTTATTTTATCCTATCTTTTCTTAATCTATTTTATTATATTTTATCTATCCATTCTTGACTTATCTAATGCTATCTTATCTTATTTTGTTATTATATATATATATATATATATATATATATATATATATATATATTATTCTGCCTTATCTTATCGTGTCCTATCTTATCGCTTGCCCGTCTATGCGTTGTACAAACATCACACACACATACAAGTGCTGTTGATTGCTATATAAAAAAGTCAAACATAAGCGATTTTTATGTACGGTTTGTGTGCACATAGATATATGACTGTCTCCTGGAGGCCCTCAACACACCTACGTCATCAATATGTGTGTAGTTTATTTTAAGGATGCAACAGATGTATCTTGCATGTTGCACGAAACAATATTCTTCTTCAACCAAACATTTTTGTATTGCCGGAGAATACTTGTCGAGATAAAACAGGTCAGGCGAATATAAAAGCCATTTATTTTTTTTTCAGACGGTTTTTGTTATTGCTCAGTAATATAGGTTTCATTCGGTGTCGTTCTGCGCAGCTTTAAAGCTTTTTCTTTTCAATATTTGGACAAATTGAGTTTTGGATATTAGATCGTATGTCGTATGAGTTTTTCTTACGAGCTGCAGAAGAACAATGTAGATATTCATTGCTTGGTTCGTCTTGTGAGCTTCTAATTCATCATCATCATGATCATCAAGTAAAGGGCCTAATGGCGTAGGTGATCATGTCTCTCAACAACTTTCGATCTCGACTGTTCTTTACCATTTCTGTTGTTGACCTTCTGCCAAGCCATTCTCTTAAGTTGTCTAGTATTTTCTCTCTTTGCTTCCCTCTGTCTCTTCGTCCCTAAATTTTTTCAGTTGTTACAATATATTCCAGTTGTTCTTTTCTCATTATATGGCCAAAAAATTATTATTGTTTCTTCCTAATATTGGAAATTAGTTCTATTTTTGCTTTGGCCTCTTTCAGAACATTTTCATTACTCTTCTTAGCTGTCCATGGTATTCTCAACATTCTTCTATAAAACCACATTTCTACAGACTCCGGTGATTTTCTTGTCTGTTGTCATATTGTCCATGATTCACATCCATATGTTAAGACTGGCTCTACATAACATTTAAGAACTCTTTTTCTTGTTTCTATTGTCAAAAATGGATTGCGTAGTATCTTCCTCATTTTGGGAAAACTGCTTTTGCCTGAGCCATTCTGCATCTCACCTCTTTTGTACATCTCCCGTCTGAGGTTAACAAAGTTCCCAAATATTTAAATTCATTTACCTGTTTTAATATTGTTCCACTTGTCTTTATTTTGCACTGAGGCGATGTCTTTTTCTTTGTTGTTACCATTACCTCTGTCTTTCTGCTATTAAGGCTGAGTCCTTTATTTTTATTTAAGTCTTTTTTTTCGTTCTTTCACTATAATGTCCAACATTTATTGTAACTCATTTTCACTCTTAGCGATTGATACTGTATCATCAGCATACCTTAGATTATTTATGACCTCCCATTGACCTCCCATTATTTATGACCTCCCATTGAGCTTCTAATGAGCAAGATCTAATTACAAGAATGTCTCTGTGACCCAGGAAAAATTACTAGTTAGCATCTGCTAAATAAGAGTAGCAAAATGTTATATCTTCTTAACATTCCTGTTTGGTGCAAAAACATGGACATTAGACAAGAAAACATATCAGAAAATGTAAGTCTTGGAAATGTGGTTTTATAGAAGTATAGGTAGAATTGGATGGAAAGAAAAGAAAACAAAAGACGAAGTCTTAAAACAACTAAAAATGAAAAGAGAACTACTAAACACAATTCAAACTAGTCAAATGAGATTTTGGAGACATGTTAAAAGATACAACAGTCTACTAAAAGTAATCTTGGAAGGGAAAATACAGGGCAGAAGAGGCAGAGGCAGACCAAGACTAACATGGACGAGTAATATCAAAATATGGATAAGTCAGCCTATGACATCTTGCACCATCAAAACAAGAGACAGACAGGAATGGCGCTCCATGGTAGCCAACCTTCGATGCGGAGACGGCACACTCAATGATGACGAACATCTGCTACAATCATGCCTAACATATCATGAATAGAGAATGTTCTCTTGACCATTACCAGAGCTATACCTGAACAAGCTGTATTCAGATGCCACCAATCTTGTGCAGACCAATGCTATCGTAAAGCTGATCAATGCTCTCCTTCAGCTTATTAAGAGTGGCATTTTTAAAAACTTCATTGTACAATCATGAATCGCCACAATAACAGAAAGAAAATCATTGGAGTCTATAGAAATATGGTTTAACACACGAATGATGAGAATACCAGGGACAGCTAAGAAGAGTAATGAAAACGTTGTGAAAGAGGCAGGCCAAAGCAAAAAGAGAGCTATTTTCCAATATTAGGAAGAAACAATCATAAATCTTTGGCCATGTAATGAGAAGAGAACAGCTGGAATATATTGTAACAACTGGGAAAATTGAGGGACGAAGAAATAGAGGGAAGCAAAGAGAAAAGATATCAAACAGCTTAAGAGAATGGCTTGGCAGAAGGTCAAAAACGGAAATGATAAATAACTGTCGAGATCGAAAGTTGTGGAGAGACATGGTCACCTACGCCAGCAGGCACGGTACTTGATGATGTTTATGATTATTTTTAAAAAAATATATGCACAAGAGAAAGAAGAAGAAAAGAAGAAGAAGAAATGGCCCCCGGAAACATTGTTTACATTTTGCTTAGCTCGTGGCTATCATTAGCTTGATGCCACAAGTGTGGCTCACACCTTGCATGACTGTATATACTTTTCTTCATCTAGATGTGCTTGGTCCGCTATATTTTGCCTTTCTATCGATGTCCACAGAGGGACAGATATTGCTCTGGTTTGTTGATTTTTTTCTTAGTGTATTGTGTGCTTTTTTTCAGTTCCACCGTGAATAAACACATGAAACGTTAAAACAAAAGTAAATAAACTATGAGAATAAAGCGAGAGATACAGAGATAAATGTTGGCAAAGCAAAAATACACAAAGAACATTTTTAAAGCATGCTTTTCTTATTCATCTTCTTCTTCCACTAATTTGTAGTTTTCCTATGTTTTCTCTCTTTTACTTCTTCTTCATCTATCCTTTCCTCTTTCGCCTTTCGACTTATTTCTCTCCTTACCCTCCACTTTCTTCTTTTACCTCTTCGTCTTCTTTCTCTCCTTTATCCTCCACTTTCCTCTTTCACCTTTCGACTTATTTCTCTCCTTACCCTCCACTTTCTTCTTTTACCTCTTCGTCTTCTTTCTCTCCTTATCCTCCCTCTCTGCTTTTACCTCTTCGTCTTCTTTCTCTCCTTATCCTCCACTTTCTGCTTTTACCTCTTCGTCTTCTTTCTCTCCTTATCCTCCACTTTCTGCTTTTACCTCTTCGTCTTCTTTCTCTCCTTATCCTCCACTTTCTGCTTTTACCTCTTCGTCTTCTTTCTCTCCTTATCCTCCCCTCTCTGCTTTTACCTCTTCGTCTTCTTTCTCTCCTTATCCTCCACTTTCTGCTTTTACCTCTTCGTCTTCTTTCTCTCCTTATCCTCCCCTCTCTGCTTTTACCTCTTCGTCTTCTTTCTCTCCTTATCCTCCACTTTCTTCTTTCACCCTGACAAATGAAATGGTGTCTGTCACATATCAAGGTGTCTTGAAGGGCAAAAGCAAAACCTTACAGTCTCGATCAATCCACGACCATCCTTTACAGAGTGCTTAAGCCTGACGCACATTTCGTTTTTCTCTTGTTTGTCTCATTGTTGTTTTTGATTTGCATCTCTTTAACTTTATCTTTAGATTCCACAAATCAGCAGTTTTTGCATTTGTTTTTTTTTTATTTGTGCGTGTGTGTTTTGTTGCTTTTTTCATAACACGTGACATAAAATTGATCTTAAAAAAAACGCCTTCACAGAAGGTGTCCGATAAATCTCCAAAGTAGTCCGGGGAAATGAACACATACACACACAAATATATGGCATTTGGCGTCTTGACAGACGGTTGGTAGCAAGCAATCATGAAAAGTCAGTAGTTTAGTAAAGCATTAGTGTTTCATACTGGGTGCTACTAACGTTCCATGTGCCGAGTATGCGAGATTGTGTTTTCCTTCTGCTGTGTTCTAACGTTCCATGTGCCGAGTATGCGAGATTGTGTTTTCCTTCTGCTGTGTCCTAACGTTTCATGTACCGAGTATGAGAGATTGTGTTTTCCTTTTGCTGTGTTCTAACGTTTCATGTACCGAGTATGAGAGATTGTGTTTTCCTTTTGCTGTGTTCTAACGTTTCATGTACCGAGCATGAGAGATTGTGTTTTCCTTCTGCTGTGTTCTAACATTCCATGTACCGAGTATGAGAGATTGTGTTTTCCTTCTACTGTGTTCTAACATTCCATGTACCGAGTATGAGAGATTGTGTTTTCCTTCTACTGTGTTCTAACGTTCCATGTACCGAGTATGAGAGATTGTGTTTTCCTTCTACTGTGTCCTAACGTTCCATGTACCGAGTATGAGAGATTGTGTTTTCCTTCTACTGTGTCCTAACGTTTCATGTACCGAGTATGAGAGATTGTGTTTTCCTTCTACTGTGTTCTAACGTTCCATGTACCGAGTATGAGAGATTGTGTTTTCCTTCTACTGTGTCATAACGAGGATGGAACTGACATTTCACCTTGCTTGCTAAGCCTGGCCCAATAATATGGAGATAGTGCTTTGCAATCGAGGCCCGGCTTGAAATGTCAATTACTCATCGACCAAAAAAATATGAGTACATCCGAAGACGGAGTTTTCTGCATGTGCGGCGAGTGACCCCTGTGCACACGGCTGTCAGGGTCAAACTGATTAACACACAAAATTCAGTATTTAGTCACGAGGGACTTCGTCAGAGGTAAAAGCTGGCGAACGCAAAAAAGAAAATGCTTTGCCCAAAACGCACTGCCCCCCCCCCCCCCCCCCCCCTCCCCTCTCGTCTCCTCTTTGAAGCGTTCTGAAGGGGTGACTATATTATATATTAATATTATATATATATTAATAATATATATTTTATATATATAAACAGTATTGCTAAAACTTCACGTAACAAGTGAACAATACAAACCAGATCGGCTAGAACTAGACTACTCTAAAGTAGTCTGTTATTAATAATGTGTGCATTTCCTCTTAAGCCCACTTGTTGGATAATTTTTAGTTTCTGGATTTATTTGATCAGACCATAATGGTAATTTTAGACACAGATATCTTTAGCTGTCTCTGGTTTAAAATAACAGTGGAATAAAAGATAACATGGTAAAGGTAAAGGTAAAGTACGAGACTTGAACCGGCGTCTTAGCACGCGAGTATATACCCATATGTGCTCGGCCGCCTATCCAGAAATGTTCGGATATTTCTGCAAGATAACATGAATGTTGACGACACGATACCCTTTATACAGTGCTACCAGTTATTAAAATTTTATGTAAAGTCAGTCTTAACATATGGATGTGAATCATGGACAATAGGAAAACAGACAAGAAAATAACTGGAGGTTGTTAGAAGTGTGATTTTACAGAATAATGTTGAGTATATATAGACAGCTAAGAAGAATAATGAAAACGGCTGAAAGAGGCCAAAGCAAAAAGAGAGCTAATATCTAATACTAGGAAGAAGCAATCATAATTTTTTGGACATGTAATGAGAAGGGAACAGTTGGAATATATTATAACAACTTGGAAAATTAAGGGACAAAGAGATAGAGGGAAGCAAAGAGAAAAGTTGCCAGACAGCTTAAGAGAATTGCTTGGCAGAAGGTCAGCAACAGAAATGATAAATAACTGTCATGATTGAAAGTTGTAGAGAGACATGATCACCTACGTCAGCGGGCATGGTACATGATGATGATGATATCTCGAACAGACTCTGGTTTACAATAAAAGAAGAGTAAAAAATAAGTGGTTTAGTTGTTAACGACGATGGACAACAACACGGGTGGCAGTGAGTCCCTCTGCCAGAGATAACTTTGATTCAACAACAACACGGGTGGCAGTGAGTCCCTCTGCCAGAGATAACTTTGATTCAACAACAACACGGGTGGCAGTGAGTCCCTCTGCCAGAGATAACTTTGATTCAACAACAACACGGGTGGCAGTGAGTCCCTCTGCCAGAGATAACTTTGATTCAACAACACGGGTGGCAGCGAGTCCCTCTGCCAGAGATAACTTTGATTCAACAACAACACGGGTGGCAGTGAGTCCCTCTGCCAGAGATAACTTTGATTCAACAACAACACGGGTGGCAGTGAGTCCCTCTGCCAGAGATAACTTTGATTCAACAACAACACGGGTGGCAGTGAGTCCCTCTGCCAGAGATAACTTTGATTCAACAACAACACGGGTGGCAGTGAGTCCCTCTGCCAGAGATAACTTTGATTCAACAACACGGGTGGCAGTGAGTCCCTCTGCCAGAGATAACTTTGATTCAACAACAACACGGGTGGCAGTGAGTCCCTCTGCCAGAGATAACTTTGATTCAACAACAACACGGGTGGCAGCGAGTCCCTCTGCCAGAGATAACTTTGATTCAACAACAACACGGGTGGCAGCGAGTCCCTCTGCCAGAGATAACTTTGATTCAACAACAACACGGGTGGCAGTGAGTCCCTCTGCCAGAGATAACTTTGATTCAACAACAACACGGGTGGCAGCGAGTCCCTCTGCCAGAGATAACTTTGATTCAACAACAACACGGGTGGCAGCGAGTCCCTCTGCCAGAGATAACTTTGATTCAACAACAACACGGGTGGCAGCGAGTCCCTCTGCCAGAGATAACTTTGATTCAACAACAACACGGGTGGCAGCGAGTCCCTCTGCCAGAGATAACTTTGATTCAACAACAACACGGGTGGCAGTGAGTCCCTCTGCCAGAGATAACTTTGATTCAACAACAACACGGGTGGCAGTGAGTCCCTCTGCCAGAGATAACTTTGATTCAACAACAACACGGGTGGCAGTGAGTCCCTCTGCCAGAGATAACTTTGATTCAACAACACGGGTGGCAGTGAGTCCCTCTGCCAGAGATAACTTTGATTCAACAACAACACGGGTGGCAGCGAGTCCCTCTGCCAGAGATAACTTTGATTCAACAACAACACGGGTGGCAGTGAGTCCCTCTGCCAGAGATAACTTTGATTCAACAACAACACGGGTGGTAGCGAGTCCCTCTGCCAGAGATAACTTTGATTCAACAACATCACGGGTGGCTAAATATGGATAACTCGACCTGCTCTAAACCTGGAGGACAAGGGTTCGAGTCTCAGTAGTGTCGAAAGTTTATTTGTTTGTTTGTTTGTTTGTTTATTTGTTTGTTTATTTGTTTGTTTGTTTGTTGAGGATGAAATAAAACCTCAGACCCGAACATCTCGTGGAGACTGTTGAGAACATGCAGCCTTTATTCTCCGGTCCTATATAGCCACCCTCGGAATACCTCAATAATGGGTTAATGCTGCAAAGACAGTGTGTGTGTGCGTTTGTAACGGCAAGAAAGGACAGTTGACTTATAGACTGGTTGAAGAACTTCTTGACTTCGATGACTGTTTCGTGTGTGTGGTAAAGCAGTAGATTATTATTTAAATTAAACATCTTCACACTCTTTCTTTACTTGTCATTCCTGAGTTGCTGGAGGTAGTAGTCTTGTAGGCCCCTATATATCAACTTTCCATTTGAATACGCAACAAAACATTCAACACTAACGAACACATCCCTGGTTACCGAGCCATCAACAAAACATTCAACACTAACGAACACATCCCTGGTTACCGAGCCATCAACAAAACATTCAACACTAACGAACACATCCCTGGTTACCGAGCCATCAACAAAACATTCAACACTAACGAACACATCCCTGGTTACCGAGCCATCAACAAAACATTCAACACTAACGAACACATCCCTGGTTACCGAGCCATCAACAAAACATTCAACACTAACGAACACATCCCTGGTTACCGAGCCATCAACAAAACATTCAACACTAACGAACACATCCCTGGTTACCGAGCCATCAACAAAACATTCAACACTAACGAACACATCCCTGGTTACCGAGCCATCAACAAAACATTCAACACTAACGAACACATCCCTGGTTACCGAGCCATCAACAAAACATTCAACACTAACGAACACATCCCTGGTTACCGAGCCATCAACAAAACATTCAACACTAACGAACACATCCCTGGTTACCGAGCCATCAACAAAACATTCAACACTAACGAACACATCCCTGGTTACCGTGCCATCAACAAAACATTCAACACTAACGAACACATCCCTGGTTACCGAGCCATCAACAAAACATTCAACACTAACGAACACATCCCTGGTTACCGAGCCATCAACAAAACATTCAACACTAACGAACACATCCCTGGTTACCGAGCCATCTGTGTAGATGATCGGGTCTTGAGGCTAGGAATAGAGTTGCGATACCTCCCGGATCTCAGACTCAGATACGTCTTGCATCCAGTCACGGGATTTCCTGCCCAAGTTTATGATGATCCTGGTAGGCCAACCCCCGTCATGCACATTTATCAAATGTTTGCCAGTAGGTATGTCCTCATTTTTGCATACGCCCTCTAGTGTTGTCTCAGCCCTGCCAGTCACGATCTCCCGCGCTTAATGTGGTTCCCTTTCGTTGACTGTAATTCTGGTAGCAGTGAATATATTTTGTAATTTTATATATACATATATCTTCTTCTTTCCTTCCTCATATGCCTTTCATCGTCGAGGGGAGATATAATTTGCGGTCTTTTGCTCTTTTGTTCGCCTCTGCTGCTGTTATGTTTCATAGTGCTTCTAATATTCCATCGACCCATCTTTTTCGTGGTCGACCCTTGGGTCTGGTGTTCTCACAACGTTTGTTGAAGGCTCGTTGTGTTGTGTTTTGTTCTTTCTGCCTTGTCACGTGGCCAAATCATTTTATCTGTTGTTTCCTTATATATTCTATGGCGGGGGCTATTCATAGCTTTTTTCTCAGTTCTTCATTTGTGATCTTATCTCTCAGACTGTTTCCTGTCATTCGTCTAACACATTTCATCTCTGTAGAGGTTATTTTATCTTATTGTTCTTGCATCAAGGGTCCAGGTCTGGCATTGGTAGCACAACGTGGGGGATGAAGGTTGGATGAAGATATATATATACATGTCACCCCCGGTACGCTTTCGCTTGTGTGTGCTTGTGTCGCGCTTGAATGCTTGGAGGGTCCAACATGAATCTGGACTTCCTCTGGACTAGTACGTGATGAGGCTCCAATCTCTTTCACGGTGATCAGCCACATTCGTCTTTCGTGTTCTGAACATGCCTCTTGTGTACCACACACTTTACTGTTTTCGCTTTCTGGGCCGTTGGTCATTGCTGGCTCCTCCGCCCCATCCACCGTCACAGACTTTGTACAATTTCTGTACCTTTTCCAAATTAGAAAACTGAGTGTTAGATAGGTGCCCATCCCTTAGTCTATAACCGACAAAACCAGTGACTGCTTTAATAGAAATAGCTTTCGTTGATGGAAAACAGACCTCGCCATAACCTTTACTCCATCCATTGCTTTCCTGACAGATTGGACTGCACAGTTTACACGATGTTTGATGGGCAATGATCTGTCAAAAGAAATCCCACGGCACCTCAAACTGTGGACTCTTTCAATGTGTGTTCCATTGTGCTCCAGAGTAAGGGGTTAAGGCAAAGAAATGCGAAGCTGCGGTAAAGCTGAATGTGAGGGAAAATTGAAAAAAAAATGGTATGGTAAAAGCTTTACGTGATTAGTAGCCGACACAGATTTGAACGACGTTTCGGCTCAATACGCCTTCAGCAGGAACAAACAAACAACACGCACACACAGATATGTAAGTAAATAAAACTAATCCGACATAGCTAACTAGTAATCCAGAGTTGGTAGCTCCGTTTGCACAATGTGACTGAAGACCTAGTGAGCCGCAACGTCGTTTTTGCAATTATTTTGTCCCCAACTTAAGGTAAAGCTGTAACAATATCCCACTTTCTTTTTTCTTCCTTAAAAGAAATTAAAATCATTCTGATCATGACCTTTGCAGCAGCTACTCATTGTTATGCCTCTTACCCCCTCAACAAAGTGTCTTGTCCACTCTTCCTTCAGCTTTTGTCCAGTGGCCCAGACCTTTCATCTTTTGATAATTTTAGCGCTGCTGTGTCAAGGTCGCTAACTGTAACATTGATTCTTGTGCTCCGTCCCTAGTTGTCCTTATCCAGTATAAAAAAAAACAAACAAATAAACAACCCAACAGATTTATTTATCTAGCCCTGTGATTCCCAACCTTTTATCGAACGTGCGGCCCACCCCTGTCCTTTCATGAAAAAGATAACTGTTTAATTGTAATCATTTTTCTTTGCAAATAGATCGTTTATATGTGTGTGTGTGTGTGTGTGTGTGCAATATATACATAAATTTACTCACACACATATATATATACATACACATATATATATATACATACACATATATATACACATACATTTATAAGTATATACATACATATACGGGAGCCGCGATAGCTCAGTGGTTAGTGAACTGGACTACAAAGGACAAGAGGTAGGGTTCGATCCCTGCCGACGGCTTCCGGGTTCACCCAGCCTTTAATGGATACCGAATTTTTTCCTGGGAAAGTAAAGCGGCACGGGCGTAATATCGACCACATTACCCCAAAAATCATGTGCCGAAGGTCTGTAAAATTTATGGTCACTAACACCATATTCTCTATACGCCGCCACTTGGCGTGACGGGGGTACTTTACTTTTTTATATACACACAACAGTAACAATTAAAATATGTGGCTTAAAATATAGTGGTTGTAATAACAATAGATTCAGCTGACAAATTCAAGGATTCCCCTATTGCTGTGCGTGGCTTTCCTTCTGTGGCTATCAATTTGGATATTTTGTAAGAAACGATGAAACCTTTGTCATTGAAATGCGTAGATTCGGAAGATATTAAAATACAAGGTAAAAGAGGCAGAGGCAGACCAAGACTAACAAGGACGAGTAACATCAAAAGATGGACAAGTCAATCCATGTCAGCCTGCACCTTCAAAGCAAGAAACAGAGTAGAATGGCGATCCATGGTAGCCAACCTTCGTTGCGGAGAGGGCACACGATGATGTTGATGATGAGATTCTGAAGAAAAGAAAAAACATTGTTGTCACTGCAGGCCTAGCTTCAAAATGATCTCAGAACGCACGAAACTATTCCAGTGATTTATCCTTGTTATCATTTATGCCTTATCAGCCTTAATAGCAGAAAGACAGAAGAAATGGTAACAACAAAGAAAAAGACATTACCCCAGTGCGAAATAAAGACAAGTGGAACAATATTAAAACAGGTAAATGAATTTAAATATTTGGGAACTTTGTTAAACTCAGACGGAAGATGTACAAAAGAGGTGAGATGCAGAATGGCTCAGGCTAAAGCAGCTTTCCAGAAAATGAGGAAGATACTATGCAATCCATTTTTCACAATAGACACAAGAAAAAGAGTTCTTAAATGTTATGTAGAGCCAGTCTTAACATATGGATGTGAATCATGGACAATAGGACAACAGACAAGAAAATCACCAGAGTCTGTAGAAATGTGGTTTTACAGAAGAATATTGAGAGTACCATGGACAGCTAAGAAGAGTAATAAAGATGTTCTGAGAGAGGTCAAAGCACAAAGAGAGCTAATTTCCAATATTAGGAAGAAACAATCATAATTTTTTGGCCGTGTAATGAGAAGAGAACAACTGGAGTATATTGTAACAACCGGGAAAATTGAGGGACGAAGAGATAGGGAGAAGCAAAGAGAAAAGACATCAGACAGCTTAAGAGAATGGCTTGGCCGAAGGTTAACAACAGAAATGATAAATAACCGTAGTGATCGAAAGTCGTGGAGAGACATGATCACCTACACCAGCAGGCCCGGTACTTGATGATGATGATGATGATAATCATTTATGGGACGTTTTCAAAAGCTTCTGGCCATACACACATTGTCAAGTATAATATTGTGAATAAGCATTTTGGTTTTACATGGCCTCGCCGTGACGGGTAAATCCGTAGCTAAGACAATCTCAAATATATATGGCCTCGTTGTGACGAGATAAATCCTTAGCTATGACATTCGACTGTATATGGCCTCGCTGTGTATTGTGCATATTTCTTCTCTACCGAGATAGCCTCAGCGTTCAGTAGTACATGGAGATAGAAGGGAACAAATCTAAACAGATCATCATAATTATCATGTGCCATACCGGTTTGCATAGGCGATCATGCCCTCCCACAATCTTCTATCTATAGTGCATCGTATCAGTTCTGTTTTAGACTGTTTTCCATGCTATGACACCAAGCTATCACAATTTTTCTCTTTGTCGTTCGCGATCTCTCTTTCTATTTAAATTGCCAGTTGTAACCAAGTATTCCGACTTTCCTTTTCTGATGATGTACACAAAAAAATGTTGATTGTTTCTTTCTGATGTTTTTTAGGAGTTCCCTTTTGTGTTGGCCACTTTTTCTTCATTGGTCTTTTTATCTGTCCAGGGAACTTTCAACATTATTCTGAGAAATCACATCTCTGTGGCCTCCAATCGTCTTTTCATTTGTTTGTCTAATGTCCAATATTCGCTTCCATAGGTCAGAATTGGTTCTATATAGCACCGATAAACTCTCTTTCTCACTTCTATTGGCGTAGATTTGTTGTATAAGATATTTTTCATTTTCTGGTATGCTATTTTGGCCTGAGCTATTCTGCTTTTTTATTTCTGTGGTGCATCTTCCATCTGATGTTATTATTGTGCCCAAGTATTTGACGCGTTGCACTTGTCTAAACAGATAGAGACAAATTATACATTTGTTTGCAGCTAATAACTATAAAGGTCACTTTTTATTATTTTTAAAAATCAGTGTTGTAATTTCTCAGAAACAAATGTAAGATGATGCCACTGTAAAACGTTTATTACATATGTATATATATATATATATATATATATATATATATATATATATAAGTGCATAATGTATAAATAGATTTTCTAAGTGCATAATGTTATTAAAATCAATCATCATCATGTGTCATACCGGTTGGCGTTGGCGATCATGTCCTTCCACAATCTTCTATCTACAGTGAATCGTATCAGTTCTGTTGTTGACTGTTTTCCATGCCATAACACCAGCCATCCAGTATTCTCTCTCTTTGTCGTCCGCGTGTAGTAGTTTTTTTTATATTTCTTTCTTTGTAGCGTTTCTTTGTAGAAAGCTCTTTGTATTTGTAGAAGTACCATCTCGTTTTGATTGTTGGTAACATCTCTTTCTTACTCTAATTCGTCAAAGAGGTGACATCTCCCTCTAACCCTCAAGGATGTGACTCAGCAATCAAATCAAATAATCACAACACGAACTCTTCTATTACTTGGAGCCTTTGGTTTATTTCTTCATTCTTCTGTTCTGACTTTCTAACTTCATAGTACAATGCTAATATTGACAATTTCCATCCACACTGCAATCAATCTCCTTCTCCCTATCCCTTATCTAATTATGGTTGCCTAACTATTTTCGTCTAACTATCTATATAATCGGCGTTCCCCTACTTTGGTACGTTCCCCATCGAACGCACCACCCTAAGCTATCTATCTATCCCTAACTATCGGCCTGTTATATTACATTCTTCTGTCCTCTCTAATCTATCTACTTTATATAACGGTGCGTCTCCCTGATGTTGTTCACTCCTCCGGCATGTCTTCTCCCTTCGATGGTCTGGCTCCAAGTCTTCCTCTCTCTTCCGCGGTCTGACTCCAAGTCTTCCTCTCTCTTCCGCGGTCTGACTCCAAGTCTTCCTCTCTCTTCCGCGGTCTGACTCCAAGTCTTCCTCTCTCTTCCGCGGTCTTACTACAAGTCTTCCTCTCTCTTCCGCGGTCTTACTACAAGTCTTCCTCTCTCTTCCGCGGTCTTACTACAAGTCTTCCTCTCTCTTCCGCGGTCTTACTACAAGTGACTAGTCTTCTCTAGTCACCTCGAAACCGTAACCCTCTGCCACGTCATGCCCCTTTCTTTACGTCATTTTCTCTTCTGCATAAGTAAGTGCTCAATCTATATTTCCCTATACTCTATCTCTTGGTGTGTACCTTCCTTTACACCCTTCCCGCGCAAGTGCTTAATTTATATTTCCCTATTCTCTATTCCCCGCTATTATATACTCGATCTCTCTTTCCTTTATTTTGCCAGTTGTAACCAAGTATTCCAACTCTCCTCTTCTCATGATGTTCCCGAAAAATGTGATTGTTTCTTTCTGATGTTTTTTAGGAGCTGCCTTTTTGTGTTGGCCTCTTTGAGAACTTCCTCATTGGTCTTTTTAGCTGTCCATGGAACTTTCAACAAAAATCAAATTATTATTATAAAGTATATTAATGTTATATTTTAATTAGTATTAAAATCAATATCTTATCTATTTACAAAATATATTTATTTATATGTTTATTAACTCACAAATGAAGGATTATATCAATCACGACAGATTTCTACGATGCTAAAAAATAAACTCAAGAACCTTGAAGTGACTGATCTAAGATTCGTTCTTTGATAGTCGAATTGGCACACTTGTACCTTGTGAGTCTGTTTTATGGTTGTTTGAAGTTCGTCGACACACTTTACATCTGACTAAAGAGAAAAGGATTGCTAGGTTGGGCGGTGGCTTAGGTGCGGAGAGTTTGGGGGGGGGGGGGGGGAGAAAGAGAGAGAGAGCGAAAATTAGAAAATAAAAAAAAATGTTGCTACAGACATCAAAAGTGATCCGACAGTTACGGACCGTTACTTTTGAAGTCACCCAAACATTACTGATGTGCGATTCTCTTATAGGTGCCGCTAGTGAAACAATTCACTGAGTAGGACAAGTTATATCTGAGCCTTGCTTTCTACAAACATCTGCATGACCCTCTATTCTTGTGTTGTAGTTCCCCAGTTTCTCCCCTTTAGCCCCCCCCCCCCCCGGAATGTGGACCCCACCAGGGGGTCATGCGGCTCCCAGATGCACTGATCTAGTCATTAATTTTTACCGCTGATATTACAACGCACTCATGATCTGTTTTAATAGTTGAGTTATCACAATCAATTAATTGACATTTCATCGTTTTTGTCATGCTTTATTCGCCTCGCTTCCTCTTTATGATAATTGCCTTTAAAAAAAAATGAATGCTGGTAAATGTTAACAAGATATACACTTATTATATTGACATAAGGGAGCTAAATCGTGATGGATTACAAGTAATGTGGCACATTTTTGATAACAATCTGTTAGCTTACACGACAGTTTTACTGATAGCGTAGACAAGTGTTAAAATGGTGTTAGTACGTGATGAGTAGATAATTTGTAATATGTGTATTAGGCCTGCGTTTAATATTCAAGAAATGTTAAGACGTTTTTATTACCTCACCTGTTACTCTATTCAAGTGTTATCCTTGCAGATGAGGGGAGATGAGTTTAGTGCAACGATGGGCGACTCCACAGTGAACTCATAGATTCATTTTAAACCGCATTCTAGATTCCTTTTTTTATACAACAAAATAACTACGAATAGGATGTTTCACTTTTAGGAATAATACGGGATCAATCAAATCCAGCTTTAGAATGTATTCAACGCATATTAGTACACAGCTCCAGTTGATTAGACAGTTATAGCTTTTCGATTATTAGATATTATTATAGGCTCCGGTATCACTGCAAACGAATTAAAATCCATAATTGCTCAACCGTGCCAGTGAAATCATCTGAATTAACATCTAATCGAATATCCAAGCAAAGAAAGGCAGATGCAGTCCCCATTATAGCCGCTACAGCACATGCCAAAAGACATAAGGCCAAGCGGCACCGAAAGTGAACGCAGCTGAACTGTCCTTCGTCATACGATATCATCATTCATCGTAAGTAATCTCAATATAGAAACACCATTCGGATGAAAAGCACAGCTCACGGTGTGTGCTGAGCATTAAACTCAGTCGCTTATTAGATCTGCGACGTTAGCTGTGTCCAGAACATCTTATGTGTAGCAATTAGGTATCTTCTCGACTTTCCAACCATGGATGACAGGATAAAGATCTGGAGGGCAGATAAAGAGCACCCATTGCATCATGAGCTCAACACAGGAAAGGGTGTCAGGCTGAAAAGAGGCAAATCATGGGTGGGCCGAGCAGAAGATGTCATCAAACAGGTCTGTGGGCTTACCAATATCAACGTTGGCGAGGAGGGGATACGGTGCCTACGTCATTCAGGGGGACATTCTCGTGTATTGTCACACTCGACAGGAAATGTAGGAAACAGGACTCAATCGTGGTCAATGCGGAGGTCAACGTTCTCATCTGCGATAACACCGATGAGAAAGATGCAGTCATCTATACAGACGGATCTGTAAGACGACACCAAAGAAGTGCATGGGCATTTACAGCACGCTCGGCGGGCAGAATAGCTAAGGAAGACAGTGGTGCATACGTCATGACCACGAGTAGCATGACAATGGAGGTGATGGCAGTGACCAAGGCATTCAAATGGTTAGAGTGACAAGACTACACCCACGCCTTTATGATTCGATGAGCATGATAAGAAAAGTGGAGGCGGGATCTGTACGTATGCAATGAGTAGAGTCGTTGCAGAAGTCCAAAATACGTAAGGTCACCTTTGTCTACGTCCCAGGACATGCGGGGGTACGGGGAAATGAAAGAGCTGACAGGTTGCCTAGCTGCGCTATTGTTGAGGACGGTCAACCAATGGATCTGGCGGACATCATCAATGCTCTCCGAGAAGTGGGAAGGACAAAGGACTTCGACAGCCATGAGTCCACATCACTCCTTCGGATGAAAGAGATGAGAGTTAAGATGGGCACAGCCAGAAACGAGAAACTTAGTGGGCGTGTAAGAAGACTAATCAGCCAACACAGAACTGGAGTCATCAGTCGCTGGACACTGCGGGACTTGCTGAGAAGAGGATCTGAGCACCTATGGATATGTGTCGGTGTGCAATGATGATGACCCGCTAATTACTCAATAACCAATAACTCAATAACTCGTGTTATTCGTGGATCTCTTCAAGCACATGACCTGTCCATAACCCACGATAATTAAGGTTATATAGCTAAAATTGTAACAGTGAGCATGCACACAAATTATTAAATATAAAAAACAATTTTTTTTCAACACTTGATTATTTGTCTTTATTCTGGTTTTACTTTTGTCGTCAGTTTGTATTTTTATTCGTCAGCGTTTATCAATAAGTATGTCCTGTGTCGCTAGTTTACGACAACCCACAGTATTTGCGCCTTTCAAGCCGATATGTCTGGTTTCGGTATTGCTAAGTGTTTAGCTGCTCAGCAATTCTACTACTCAGGTAGCGGCCATATTGTCTACTATTTTCGATTTGAAAATACTAAGGGTTCTTTAAAGTCCAAAGAGTGCACACGGGACTCCTATTCTGTCGCCCTTGTAAAAAGACATCGCCAGAGATTAGATAAGGGTCAGCCCTTGAGTCTGGTGTTCACGCAATGTCTATTAAAGACTTATGTTGTTTTTTTGGTCTTTGTGTCTTTTCACGTGACCAAATCATTTTACCTGTTGTTTCTTTATGTTTTCTATTGCGGGAGTTATTCCTAGCTTTTTTCTCTTAGTTCTTCATTTCTGATGTATCTCTTATCTGTTCACGTCATTAGTGCAATACATTTCAGCCCGTAGCGGTTATTCGTCTTATTGTTATTGAGTCTAGAGTCAGGAAGCACAAAGTTGGTATCAAGATTTTGAAATTTAATTTGTTTAAATTAATGCCTATTAATCACTTTGATAAATGGATAATGTATGGCATTTCTTGTAAGACTCGTTGCTTTTTACAAATCTGGCAAGATACAAAACAGTTGGCATGTAATGCAATGCTTATTGATTTGACGCTCATACACGAGAATGACAAAGAAATCGATAAAGTGGGTCTGTGATCTTATACAAAGTAATGAGGCTTGTTACGTGGTAAGTGATAATTGCTAACATGATCGAGTACAATAAAGCGAACACGCACAGAAAATAACAGGAAATGGTATACGTCACGCTGTCAGCAGTTTTGGAATTTAATGCTAATGTCAACAAAGTTGTCATTACACATTGAACACAATCTGGGAAAGCGAAATAAAATACTGCGGAGTAATCTTAGAAGGAAGTGTACTGGGAAAAAAACAAACGCAAACAAATTTGAAATAAACTATAATATTAAGAAGTGGAGACTTGGAATTTGCTGTCAAGGAAAGAGATAGAGTAGAATGGCATTCCATGGTAGCCAATCTTTATTGTGAAAACAGCTCGTGATGTATGGACGGACGGACGGTCTGATGGACGGACGGATGGATGGATGGATGGATGGATTGACGGGTGGAGGGACGGACAAGAGTCGTTCAATGTGGGAAACCGAATAAATTTGTATTAAGAATCGCGTGTACGATCGACATTATTGTGTGTGCAGTATGCGGGGGGTGGTGACATTGAGTTATCAGTAGATTCGGCTGACATGCTTGCGCACACATGAGGACCTGGGGAAACAGTTCGACAAGACGGTTGATCCCTTGGAATATTTCACCAAACAAGAGTAGAGAAGTGTGCGATTTTTATTTCTGGAAGGCGTGGAATGTGTTTAGATGTATCGTTGGATGAGAGTTCAGTGACACGTGTATGAGTGGATTGAGAAGTTCAAGACCAGCGTCACTAATGTAGAGGATTCCCTTGGCCCTGACCTAGCACTTGCAGCAGTCACAGAAGATAACATTGCTTTTGCAGTTTATTCATGTTTGCGGCCGTGAATTTATATGAATTCCAGAATCATCTACTCATCCCACCTCTTCGAGAACATGAGGGGGAAAACCAGAGCGTGACAGACACGAAGATGATGATGATGACTGATGAAAGATGATAGATGAATGGGCAGTAGTGTTGAATCAGCCCATTCATGGCGAACTGACATTTAAAAAGGTGTACAAGATGAGTACCCAAGCGGAAATGCATGAAGAGTAGCTGATATATCTGGAAGAATTATTTTTACTTGCCGTGGTATCCACGCGTTTGTCAAGCGCTGGCGTGGGTGCATTGAACCAGAGGGGGAACTATGTTGAACAATGATAGTGCAATCATTGTAGTGTTTGCATGAAATTCTCTGCAAATAAATTTTTTTTTTCCATTCAGCGAACCGTGTAGAAACTCTAATTTAAACATTTCCAAAACAGAAACAGGATCAACACTTAACGTTGAACATTTCCAAACAGGAAACAGGACCAACACTGAACGTTGAACATTTCCAAACCAGAAACAGGATCAACACTGAACGTTGAAACATTTCCAAACCAGAAACAGGATCACACTGAACGTTGAACATTTCCAAACCAGGAAACAGGATCACACTGAACGTTGAACATTTCCAAACCAGGAAAACAGATCAACACTGAACGTTGAACATTTCCAAACCAGAAACAGGATCAACACTGAACGTTGAACATTTCCAAAACAGGAAACAGGATCAACACTTAACGTTGAACATTTCCAACCAGGAAACAGGATCAACACTGAACGTTGAACATTTCCAAAAACAGGAAACAGGATCAACACGTAACGTTGAACATTTCCAAACCAGGAAACAGGATCAACACTTAACGTTGAACATTTCCAAACCAGGAAACAGGATCAACACTGAACGTTGAACATTTCCAAACCAGAAACAGGATCAACACTTAACGTTGAACATTTCCAAACCAGGAAACAGGATCAACACTTAACGTTGAACATTTCCAAACCAGGAAACAGGATCAACACTGAACGTTGAACATTTCCAAACCAGGAAACAGGATCACACTGAACGTGAACATTTCCAAACCAGGAAACAGGATCAACACTTAACGTTGAACATTTCCAAACCAGGAAACAGGATCAACACTTAACGTTGAACATTTCCAAACCAGGAAACAGGATCAACACTTAACGTTGAACACTTCCAAACCAGGAAATAGGATCAACACTTAACGTGAACATTTCCAAACCAGGAAACAGGATCAACACTTAACGTTGAACATTTCCAAACCAGGAAACAGGATCAACATTTAACGTTGAACACTTCCAAACATCCGAAGCAATAGTTCTAGTAAACTGATGCACATCAAGACATGTGAGATCAGGGATAAGTTTAAACATGGAAAGTTACAAGACACAAATACAGAAGATATACATCTTGCTATAGCAGCTGATCATGTCCCTTCACAGCCTTATATCAGATCAACTGTTGACGTCTTACTGTAAGACTTCTCTTAACTTGTGTGATTCCTTTTCTATGTCCCTCTCTTGCCATGGTTTCCAACTTTGGGATCGTGACTCCCTGAAAGGTTCGCGCAGGTAACTTTTATTAACATATATATTTAGGAGTTATTTAGCACGATTTTTGTCAATACTATTCTGTTTTCAAAAAGGGAGCTCTTAAAAACATCAGAAAGAAGCAATCAACATTTTTCGGGCACATCATGAGAAGAGGAAAGTTGGAATACTTGGTTACAACTGGCAAAATAAAAGGAAAGAGAGATCGTGGGCGACAAAGAGAGAAAATATTGGATAGCTTGGTGTCATGGCATGGAAAACAGTCAAACAACAGAACTGATACGATGCACTGTAGATAGAAGATTGTGGAAGAACATGATCGCCTACGCCAACCGGTATGGCACATGATGATGATGATGATTCTGTTTTATTATAAAACATGACTGATGTTATTTGCGCTTTAAAACGAGGTCACATAATACTAGCTATTATTGAGGTTAATTAGTCGACTGATCTCCACATTGCACATCGAACACCTCCGTGAGTGCTCGGATCAACGAGTCCGTATATATCCCACAACGTGAAGCGACTGATAACCACAGTTCTGTGTTGATTTATCAGTCTTCTCTGGCTTCATGCTTAGTGTTCTTGTCTGACATCACTTCTTTTCACGTAGTTGCGCTTGCATTGCGGGGGGCCATTTACTTTATTAAAGTGAATGAAGGAAAATAAGGACTCAGCCTTAACAGCAAAAAGACAGAAGTAATGGTAACAACAAAGAAAAAGCCATTACCTCAGTGCAAAATAAAGAAGGACAAGGGGAACAATATTAAAACAGATAAATGAATTTAAATATCTGGGAAAAATGTTGGTCCTCAGATTGTAGATGTACAAAAGAGGTGAGATGCAGAATTGCTCAGGCAAAAGGAGCTTTCCAAAAAATGAGGAGGAACTGTGAAATCCATTTTGACAACAAAAGAGTTCTTAAATGTTATGCAGAGCCAGTCTTAGCATATGGATGTGAATCATGGACAATATGACAACAGACAAGAAAATCACTGGATGCTGTAGAAGTGTGGTTTTACAAAAGAATGTTGAGAATACCATGGACAGTTACGAAGAGTAATGAAAAAGTTCTGAAAGAGGCCAAAGCAAAAGAGAGCTAATATCCAATATTAGGGAAAACGTCATTTTTTTGGTTATGTAATGAGAAGGGAACAGCCGGAATATGTTGTGACAGCTGGGAAACTGAGGGACGAAGATATAGAGAGAAGCAAAGAGAAAAGATACCAGACAGCTTAAGAGAATGGCTTGGCAGCAGATCAACAACAGAAGTGATAAATAACTGTCGTGATTGAAAGTTGTAGAGAGACATGATCACCTATACCAACAGGCCCGTACTTGATGATGATTCTCTTGCAGTCTATTCACGGCTGTAGATTCACATTCATTGCCTGAAGCACTAACTTATCCTGTTTCCTTGAGAGCATCTAGAGTGTCAGCCCGGTCTCGTGTACGTCTATTTTCCACAATACTAAAACCAACTTCCGGTCAATGTGGCGGATATGCGGCAGGAACCGTTAAAGGCTGTGTCTGAAAAATGTTCCTTGTTGCGGTTTCCTCCTATTCCAAATTAGGCTTGCTGCCGGAGCTACTGAGTTAAGTGCTCTGTGCACATCGTGAGCTGTGCGTTTCATCCGTTTTTGATCGTGTTTGGATTTTCCGATTGCTTACGATGAATGAAGATATCGTATAACGAGGACCAGATGGCTGTGTTCACTTTCTATGTGGTTTCGCATTATGTCTTTTGGCGTGTGCTGAGGCTGCTATGATGGGGACTGCAGCTACCTTTCTTTGTTTAGGGGATTAGATATTAATTCGGAAGATTCCACTGGCAGGACGGTTGAGCAATTATGGATTTTAATTCGTTTGCAGTGATACCGGGGCCTTCCATAACCATAACCATAACATTGAAACCAGCATGTTTCTCTACCTGTTCCTTCCAACTTACGCACGAATGTCCTGGCATAAAAGTTCAGCATCTTTTAATCAGCTTTGACCTCTTCACAGACTACAAACACTGCCTTCGAGTAAAGCCCATCTGGTATACAAGAGGTTCACAATTATTTGATCTGATCGGGGGTCAAGACGCTCACCGGCCACTGTGCTGAGACAGCTCAGCGACCATAACTGACTGCGTGATCGACTAACTATAAAGGCCATGGTCTATGCTCCACCTCCCAGCGATGCTTCTGGAGAGAGATTATCCAGTCTGGCAAACAAGTAGGGAACAAGGAGGGAAGGCAACCCAAAACTAAAAAAAAACGACGTGCTGAAGTTGAGTGTGTTGGGCCGAATTGAGAAAATATCCCAGTTCTACTTCAAACCACGACTCAACGTATTTTCGTCCACTGAGTGTCCTTTTCAGGGCGGATGACGAAGAGAACTATTTATTTCTTTACTAGTTCTTAGTGAACATTAGAAAGAAAGAAAGAAGGAAGGAAGGAAGGAAGGAAGGAAGGAAGGAAGGAAGGAAGGGAGGGAGGGGGAGGGAGGGAGGGAGGGAGGGAGGGAAGGAGGAGGGAGGAAGGAAGGAAGAAGGGAGGAAGGAAAGAAGGAAAGAAGGAAAGAAACAAAGAAAGAAAGAAAGAAAGAAATAGAGAAAGAAAGAAAGCTCCTACCTTTATCTCTTTGATCGCTGAATATGATAATGTTGGGACAACAAATTTGATCGGAAAATAAACAAGATGCATTTGTGGTGTCTGGCACTCTCTACTTTCTCTGGTGTCTTCCTGTTTACCATCGTCACTTCCACGAGTTCTGCTGTGTGATTTCTTATTTTTCTCCACCTAGTGTTATGGTTTTTTTGTTTCCAAATTGTCCCAATCCCTTTCACAGAAAGAAAATATTGAAAGTTTATCTCTCATTACCTTTGTTTCTTGTTTGTTTCGTGGTTCACCCGGCAGCTACTAAGATATTAAAAGAATTGATAGCCCCTTTCCGTCATCCACCCTTATAAGGACGTTAAGTGGTCATCGATGGCTTGTGTTGTGGTTTATTTACGTATTTCGGCCCAACGCATCCGACTTCTGCACGGCATTTTTGAGGACGGATTGCCTTCCTTCTTTGATCTCTGTTCACTTGATCAGACAAGACTCTTAATCTTTCTTTTTTTTAGAGACACTGCGAAGAGGTGGAGTAGGGTTTGGATGGTTCTGATTCACCGATTCTAGCACAGGCCATCAGTTAGTTAAGTAGTTGGCAGCTTCCAGCTCTGATGTTGTCTTTCTTCTCATTATAATTGCCAACCATTATTATTGCCGCCCTGTGTTATAAGTAAGCTTTCTTTTTGATTTGTCCTCTTTTAGGACCATCACATAGCACCTTTTAGCTTTTCATGCACACATAAGTCATTTAAAAGCAGATGACAAAACGTTCTGCCATTTCCATCCTTTTATTGTGCTCAAGAAATGCAGTAATGAAAGTCGTTATCTTCGTGACTGTCAGTTTTGTTGTTCTTCATGTTTCACTGCCATATAACGTAATAGGACCTGTGCAGAATAAAAGGACGCAAATGGCAGGAGAAAAGTAATACAGTAGAGAAAGTAGCTAACAAATATTAGGGAGCAAAGAGATAAGGCAAATACGATGGCGCTGGTTGGGGCACACACTGTGGAAGTAAATGAGCATATTACAGGACGTGCCATGTTTTTCTTTAATTCTCTGGAGGGGAGGAGACAATCTTGAGAATAAAGGTAGCATGGAAGGTGGACAAGAAGGTGGACAAGAACAGTAGATTCCGAGAGGAAGGCGAGAGAAAGATAGACGAAGGACAAACTGAAGGATAACACTAAAATAAAAATTAATAGTAAGGGCCTGACTTGGGCATCCTGCGAAGGGTGACCGTGGACCTTGCATAAAAGAAGAAACTTTATTTTTGGTATACAACACGATAAAAAAAAAACAGACTGCGTTGTTGGGGAATTCATAGACTTTCTCTCTGGTAAAGGTCAAGGTAAAGTACGAGACTTGAATCTGCGTCTTAGCACGCGAGTTTTCACCCATATGTGTCCGCAGCATATCTAGAAGTGTTCGGAGACAGTACTACTACCTTGGTACCTTATTCCTGCCAGTGGCTGGGGTCGACGGCGGAGATAATTTTTTTTTTTTCAAACCACTAATACAAGTCACACTGCATCCACCGAAAATCCAACACGGGTTGTTCGAACGTCCGTTGCCCAGTGGAGTGGTTTTCCCAACTAGACTACCGAGTCCCGCTAAGACTATCTTTATGTGATCCTAACATACGACGCATACGTCACCGCGTGGCTGTGGAGAAATAGAAGAAGAAACCAGAGCAGTCGCCGCATTGTTTTGCAGGTTATGGTTTTATTTTTATCTATTTCACTCCAGATAATGCCCAAAAAATGCATTCACTTAGCCCTAGCAGACATCGAACCGGTACATAATAACTGGACAAACCGTCGCTTTAACCATCTCGGCTACACGCCGCACAACACAATCAAACATGATAGTACATACAAAAATAAATAAAAACCCGGCCGTGTTTTCGTGCAATGGGAAGACAAACTAACAATTCTATATATAGACCGAGCATTATGTTATTGATCTGACTCATAGACAATGGTTAGCCAAAGTCATCTATATTACTACTATTAATACTATAGATGGCCATCGATAATATATAAACAATCCGAAAATAATCAATGGATGCAAAAGGAAGTGAATTTTATGAATCGCTTTTTTGTGTACGGTGAACACTCGAGAAAATATAAAGGAAATTGCTGCAAAAGAATAATTATTGTTCATTAGATATTTTATCCGCGTTTATTGTAGCTTTACGGAAGCTGCAGTTTTATTTATATCCTGACCAAGATGTGACGCATTGACGGTAGTTATCATGTGTCGGTGCATAATTTATTTGCTATTATCGATCTGACTGACTATTGATCTTTCTCGAGCCCTGAAGCTAGATCATCGGCCTTTGAAAGTACTGGATGGTGTCAGGTGGTTGGATAGAATGGGAAACTACAATACCATAAGGGGGGAAGCGGTTCTCTCCACGTTATAACGGTTATAGGAAGGCTTAGAGGATGGGTATATGATGTTATGACATATGTTTCAATGACCAAGAACACATTTTATGGATGATATGGTTGGTTCTACGCCACGCCGGTACACTTTTTTTTCATAAAAAAATAAATACCCATTTAAGCTTTGGTGAAGGTAGGACTCGTTGATCTAGATCTAACCCCGGCCTCTTTGTCCTTAATAGTCGAGTTCGCAAGCACTGAGCTGCTGCCACGTGACATTAACTGGTAATGTACAAGGAAAGAAAGTTTGTAAACTTTGTTCACAAAAGAGAAAGTTGAGAGCAACAGAAATCAAGGGAGACAGAAGTTTGAATGCAGCGACAAAATGATGAAGAAAACAAATACCGATCGAGATATTTTAGTTCTCAAATAACAGATTTTCTTTTCCTTTGCCACACACCAGAACATGCATGTATAGGCTTCGATATGTGTGGCATGTTGTGGAGCAGGACCAAAGTTTGTGCCACCCATAACCCATGCTGCGATGAGTGCCCCAAGTGTGATGGAGCCTTGCTGCTCTTGTTTTAATCTCAAATGAAATTGTATTTACAATAAAATAAACCTTTTCCAGCATTTATGTTTAAATATATGCCTACGTAATCCTTCTTGGTTTTAAAAGTTATTTGCGTAGGTGGTTCCAATTTGTGACACCACACCAAAAGTGTGTAATTTCCCGCCTGGTAGATGTTTGTACCGATTGATTAATTTGACACTTTCAAGTCTGAAACGATTCGTCTTCAGTCGCCGATTTTTGTTGAAAATAACTCTTTAACTTCTAATAGCGTTAAATGTATCAAAGAAGAATTGGATACGAAATATATTTCTTAAATAAATAAATGAGTTAGATAACTAAAATCTCGATGATAAAAATGATAATTTAAATAATGATAAGCAAGTGTGATCCAAATCACTGTCCTGCAGATTGTTCTCAATCTGTCGCAAATTTGCCATCACTTCCGAGTTCGTTGCAGTTTTTGGGATTATTTTAGAGAGATTTATGCATGGGATAACTGACAGCACTACTTAGCGTGACACGTGATGATGTTAGGTCTACGACGTCATTATTGTTTAGTCATAACCGAGATATGCCAATAACGGCCAATAACTGTCAATCTAGCACAACACACAATTAAGTTGATTACTAACTATAATCTATTTCAGATGTAAACATGTAAACCTAACCTTGAAAAAATAGTGTCTTTTCTTACAACAAAATTATAAAATTACAATTAACATTAAATTTGGATGAGTAAAATTGGGCGACAGGTGGTGGACGTCAGGAAAGTAACTAGAGGGCGACATAGCACCTGCTGTACTACTTTGGATAGCGCTGCCATTACCCATCAATACTGTACAACATTGGAGGCCTCGGTTGTCTAGTTGGGAGAACCGCCAGACTGTACTACTTTGGATAGCGCTGCCATTACCCATCAATACTGTACAACATTGGAGGCCTCGGTTGTCAAGTTGGGAAAACCACCCGACTAGACTACCAACGTTCGGACAACCCGTGTTCGATTCCCGCTGGAAGCAGTGAGAGTTGTACTCGTGGCTGGAAAAAAAAATAATACCCCCGCGGTCGACCCAGCCGCTGGCATAAAAGGGTACCGGGGTAGTACTCTGGGATGATGAGGAATGCCGCCTCGCATCATGAGCTTCGATGCTTGAAGCGACACTTTCCAGAAGTATCCGAACACTTCTGGATGGGCGGTCGAGCACAAATGGGTGAAAATGTGCGCGCTAAGACGCCGATTCAAGTCTCGTACTTTACCTTTACTTTTATTGTACAACATCCCAGCCATTGGTATGTTATTTATGACGTCTAACTGTATTGCTTGCCAATTCTAATGTTATACATCTTGAACTAAACAACCGTCATATTAAATGTTTTAAGTTTTTACCTCCTCTGCATTTTCACTTTCTATATTGTCGAGGTGTTAATCTCTTCTTCACTTCCTTTCATTTCAATACATTCTTTTCCCCCATATATATATATATATATATATATATATAATATATATATATATATATATATATATATATTCCCATCCCTCTTTCAATCCCTCCCCTTCTCCATTTCTCACGCTCTTCTTTTCTTCACCTCCTCTCTGTATCTCCTCCACTTTCTCACTCCCACTCCCTTATTTCGTTATTCTTTCAATTTCTTTCTATTCTCTCCTTCTCATGTCAACCTTACTTCTTCAGTCTCCCTCATACCTCGTCCATTATTTTCCCTCCCAACCTTATATCTTATTTCTCTCATTATTTCACTTTTAACATTTCTACATTTCTTTCGGTTTCTTTCTCAGACTGTGAAACTGCGGTCATTTGGATTTACGTGCTTTATGAGAAAAGAAGAATTAATTAGGAATTAATTGGTCTATTTAACCTTCCAAGTACAAAACGAATATTTGGTCTGTTTAACTATTTCATAACTAAACTGGTAATTGATCTGTTTAACAAATTAATAGCTAAACTAGTAATTGGTCTGTTTAACTACACATCTATAATATTAAACTAATAATTTGTCTGTTTAACTACCCCACTACTAAAGTAGTAATTGGTCTAACTACCCAATTTGTAAACTAGTAATTGGTCTGTTTAACTACACATCTATAATACTAAAGTAGTAATTGGTCTGTTTAACTACCCCACTACTAAACTAGTAATTGGTCTAACTACCCAATTTGTAAACTAGTAATTGGTCTGTTTAACTACCCCATTACTAAAGTAGTAATTGGTCTGTTTAACTACCCCACTACTAAACTACTAATTGATCTAACTACCCAATTTGTAAACTAGTAATTGGTCTGTTTAACTACCCCACTACTAAAGTAGTAATTGGTCTGTTTAACTACCCCTCTACTAAAGTAGCAATTGGTCTGTTTAACCATGCGACTACAATTCGAAGAAGACAAGTAACATGTTTAAAACATGTGAAGAAACACAACATCATAGCAAAAGACATTTTGGAAGGGAAAGTACAATGTAGGCAAGACAGAGGCAGACAAAGACTAAAGTGAATTGATACCACCATAAGATGGGCATGTGATCCCATGACAGCTCGCGCTATTGAGGCAAGAAACAGAGTAAAACAGCACTCCATGGTAGCCAACCTTCGATATGGAGACGGCACCCAAGGAATGACGCTCCATGATAGTCAACCTTCGATGTGGAGACGGCACTCAATGAATGACGCTCCATGGTAGTCAACCTTCGATGTGGAGACGACATTCAATGACTGACGCTCCATGGTAGTCAACCTTCGATGTGGAGACGGCACCCAAGGAATGACTCTCCATGGTAGTCAACCTTCGATGTGGAGACGACATTCAATGAATGACGCTCCATGGTAGTCAACCTTCGATGTAGAGACGGCACTCAATGAATGACGTTCCATGGTAGCCAACTTTCGATGTGGAGACGGCACTTAATGAATGACGCTCCATGGTAGTCAACCTTCGATGTGGAGACGACATTCAATGAATGACGCTCCATGGTAGCCAACCTTCGATGTGGAGACGACATTCAATGAATGACGCTCCATGGTAGCCAACCTTCGATGTGGAGACGGCACCCAATGAATGACGCTCCGTGGTAGTCAACCTTCGATGTGGAGACGACATTCAATGAATGACGCTCCATGGTAGCCAACCTTCGATGTGGAGACGGCACTCAATGAATGACGTTCCATGGTAGCCAACATTCGATGTGGAGACGGCACCCAATGAATGACGCTCCGTGGTAGTCAACCTTCGATGTGGAGACGACATTCAATGAATGACGCTCCATCGTAGTCAACCTTCGATGTGGAGACGACATTCAATGACTGACGCTCCATGGTAGTCAACCTTCGATGTGGAGACGGCACCCAAGGAATGACTCTCTATGGTAGTCAACCTTCGATGTGGAGACGACATTCAATGAATGACGCTCCATGGTAGTCAACCTTCGATGTGGAGACGGCAGTCAATGAATGACGTTCCATGGTAGCCAACTTTCGATGTGGAGACGGCAGTTAATGAATGACGCTCCATGGTAGTCAACCTTCGATGTGGAGACGACATTCAATGAATGACGCTCCATGGTAGCCAACCTTCGATGTGGAGACGGCACCCAATGAATGACGCTCCGTGGTAGTCAACCTTCGATGTGGAGACGACATTCAATGAATGACGCTCCATCGTAGTCAACCTTCGATGTGGAGACGACATTCAATGACTGACGCTCCATGGTAGTCAACCTTCGATGTGGAGACGCACCCAAGGAATGACTCTCTATGGTAGTCAACCTTCGATGTGGAGACGACATTCAATGAATGACGCTCCATGGTAGTCAACCTTCGATGTGGAGACGGCAGTCAATGAATGACGTTCCATGGTAGCCAACTTTCGATGTGGAGACGGCAGTTAATGAATGACGCTCCATGGTAGTCAACCTTCGATGTGGAGACGACATTCAATGAATGACGCTCCATGGTAGCCAACCTTCGATGTGGAGACGGCACCCAATGAATGACGCTCCGTGGTAGTCAACCTTCGATGTGGAGACGACATTCAATGAATGACGCTCCATGGTAGCCACCTTCGATGTGGAGACGGCACTCAATGAATGACGTTCCATGGTAGCCAACCTTCGATGTGGAGACGGCACCCAATGAATGACGCTCCGTGGTAGTCAACCTTCGATGTGGAGACGACATTCAATGAATGACGCTCCATGGTAGTCAACCTTCGATGTGGAGACGGCACCCAATGAATGACGCTCCATGGTAGCCAACCTTCGATGTGGAGACGGCACCCAATGAATGACGCTCCATGGTAGCCAACCTTCGATGTGAACACGGCACCCAATGAATGACGCTCCATGGTAGCCAACCTTCGATGTGGAGACGGCACCCAATGAATGACGCTCCATGGTAGCCAACCTTCGATGTGAACACGGCACCCAATGAATGACGCTCCATGGTAGCCAACCTAGATGTGAACACGGCACCCAATGAATGACGCTCCATGGTAGCCAACCTTCGATGTGGAGACGGCACCCAATGTATGAATGAACCATCCAAGTACTAAAACAAGTGATATATGGTGTGTTGAACTATGTATTTCTTGAAGCAACCAATAACTGACCTGATTTAACTGTCCACTAAAACAATTAACTTGCAATCTGCTTCCAGAGATCAACACGTGTAGGACTGCCCAATATACAATAAAGTTGTCGTGCTAACTAATCAATGCTATCGTTGTTATATGTCCAATAATGTGAGCACAGAGTGTGAAATAAAGCGTGATGGGGATGGTTACATATACAGGCTGTTATATTGGCCCAAAAAATGTAGTCTTGTCTTCTCCATCTACATATGGGAAAGTTCCCTCCACCCCTTGCTGCTAAGTATATGGGAAATATGGCGTTAGTCACCATATTTTTCTGTGACAATGGCACATAGTGACCATATTTTTCTGTGACAATGGCACATAGTGACAATACTTTTCTATGACAATGGCACATAGAGACCATATTTTTCTATGACAATGGCACATAGTGACCATATTTTTCTGTGACAATGGCACATAGTGACCATATTTTTCTGTGACAATGGCACATAGTGACCATATTTTTCTGTGACAATGGCACATAGTGACAATACTTTTCTATGACAATGGCACATAGTGACCATATTTTTCTATGACAATGGCACATAGTGACCATCTTTTTCTATGACAATGGCACATAGTGACCATATTTCTCTATGACAATGGCACATAGTGACCATATTTTTTAATGACAATGGCACATAGGGGCCATATTTTTCTATGACAATAGCACATAGTGACCATACTTTTCTATGACAATGGCACATTTTGGGTAATGTGGTTGGTTTCACGTTAGGCTGCCTTTATTTCCCAGAAAAAAAACAATCTCTGGTACTATTTTTAGTGGCTGGGTGAACCCCGGAGCCTTGTCATTCCGAAAAGAATCCGTCACTTCTGTAGATCGAACCTGGACGCTTCTGATCAGAGAGCGACATTACTAACCACTCAGCCACCGAGGATCTGCGTATTATCTCTTTAAGTCCGGATCAACGTTCATGATGACTCAAAGAGAGTATGTATACCGCCAAGTCATACTGTCCTCCATTCTTTGGTTATGGAAGGCCCCGGTATCGCTGCAAACGAATTAAAATCCATAATTGCTTAACCGCCGTGCCAGTGCAATCATCCGAATTACTAACTCATCTCCCAAAAAAAGAAAGGTAGATGTAGTCCCCATCATAGCAGTCTCAGAACACGTCAAAAGAGATAAGGCGAAACCGCACAGAAAGTGAACACAGTGCCCTCCATTATTATTTATTATAAAGGTGTGCACAGAAGAAGAATTGTTGTGACTAAACTATCTTTCCATTTGAGCCTTATAGTTCTTTCATGTGTCGTGAAACCCGTCCATTCATTCGTATGGAAGATAAACTCATTCTTATGGAAGATAAACTCATTCTTATGGAAGATAAACTCATTCTTATGGAAGATAAACTCATTCTTATGGGAGATAAACTCATTCTTATGGAAGATAAACTCATTCTTATGGAAGATAAACTCATTCTTATGGGAGATAAACTCATTCGTATGGAAGATAAACTCATTCTTATGGAAGATAAACTCATTCTTATGGAAGATAAACTCATTCGTATGGAAGATAAACTCATTCTTATGGAAGATAAACTCATTCATATGGGAGATAAACTCGTCGATGAAATAAAATAACAAAGAAATATATATTTAGCAATTGATTTTCTGTTACAATTCCCAGTTCAATTAATCTTCTTATTTTTAATACAATCACCACACTCAATGACGACGACGATGTTCTAATTGGATACTGTGTCACTTTTCGTGTGACTAATTATCAAATCATCATCATCAAGTACCATGCCTGTTGCGTGGGTGATCATATCACTTCACAACTTTCAATCACGACAGTTATTTATCATTTCTATTGTTGACCTTCTGCCAAGCCATTCTCTTAAGCTGTCTGGTGTCTTTTCTGTTTGCTTCCCTTTATCTCTTCGTTCCTCAATTTTCCCAGTTGTCACAATATATTCCAGCTGTTCCCTTCTCATTGCTTGGCCAAAAAATAATTTTTGTTTTTTCCTAATTTTGGAAATTAGCTCTCTTTTTGCTTGGCCTCTTTCAGAACGTTTTCATTACTCTTTTTAGTTGTCCATGGTATTTTCAACATTCTTATGTAAAACCACATTTCTACAGCCTATAGTGATTTTCTTGTCTGCTGTCCTATTATCCATGATTCACATACATATTTTAAGGCTGGCTCTACATACCATTTAAGAACTCTATTTCTTGTTTCTATTGTCAAAAATGGATTGCACAGTACCTTCCTCATGTTTTGGAAAGCTGCTTTTGCCTGAGCCATTCTGCATTTCACATCGGTTGTAGATTTATGAAAAATATTTATAAATACACGTACTTATATACAATATACAAATAATACGTGTATTCTCTGCTACCCACTCTTCACAAAAAACGTAATCACCCAACCACGTACACACACTAGCCCAGGTTGAGTCCGTCACTGCTGTCCGGACGGACTAACTTCCTACCTGGTATATGAATTCGCTGCTAATTTGCTTCCGTACTCTCCACTAGCTTAGCTATGCATATTTCTTGTTGACTTGTTACGTTGCATTTTCTCTTTTCAGCAATAGGCAGACAGGTTCATCTCCCAACTTGTAGTTCTACTCCATCTATGTGATGGTTCAGTTCTACTACAGGTTTAAACAAATACTACTTCATTGTCTCACTATCTCTGGTATGACTACATGTAACGCTACCCTACTCTACCCTACCCTAACATACCCTACCCTACCCTTCCCTACCCTACCCTACCCTACCCTACCCTTACCTTCCCTACCATTCCCTACCCTTCGCTTCCCCCTACCCTACCTTCTTCCATTCCATTCCCTACCATACCCTACCCTTCCCTTCCCTTCCCTACCCTACCCTACCCTACCCTTCCCTTCCCTTGCCTTCCATTCCCTACCCTTCGCTACCCTTCCCTTCCCTACCCTACCCTTCTATTCCTACCCTTTGCTTCCCTTCCCTAACCTACCCTTACTTTCGCTACCCTTCCCTTACATTCCCTACCATTCCCTCCCATTCTTTACCGTTCCCTATCCTACCTTTACATTCCCTACCATTCCCTTTCATTCCCTACCCATCCCTTCCCTACCCTTACCTTCCCTACCCTTCCCTTCCATTCCCTACCATTCCCTTCACTTCCCTTCCCTACACTTCCTTACCATACTCTACTCTACTCTACTCTACTCTACTCTACTCTACTCTACTCTACTCTACTCTACTCTACTCTACTCTACTCTACTCTACTCTACTCTACTCTACTCTACTCTACTCTACTCTACTCTACTCTACTCTACTCTACTCTACTCTACTCTACTCTACTCTACTCTACTCTACTCTACTCTACTCTACTCTACTCTACTCTACTCTACCCTTCCTTACCCTACCCTACCCTACCCTACCCTACCCTACTCTACCCTACT
This sequence comes from Megaustenia siamemsis, assembly GCA_032433765.1. Taxonomy (NCBI): domain Eukaryota; kingdom Metazoa; phylum Mollusca; class Gastropoda; order Stylommatophora; family Ariophantidae; genus Megaustenia; species Megaustenia siamemsis. The sequence goes on from JAVIAB010000008.1 coordinate 34,446,172, forward strand.
CTACTCTACCCTACCCTTCCCCACTCTACTCTACCCTACCCTTCCCTACCCTAATCTACCCTTTCCTTTCCTTCCCTACCCTACCCTACCCTACCCTACTCTACTCTACACTTCTTTACTCTACTCTACTCTACACTTCTTTACTCTACTCTACTCTACTCTACACTTTTTTTACTCTACTCTACTCTACTCTACTCTACTCTACTCTACTCTACTCTACTCTACTCTACTCTACTCTACTCTACTCTACTCTACTCTACTCTACTCTACTCTACTCCTACTCTACTCTACTCTACTCTACTCTACTCTACTCTACTCTACTCTACTCTACCCTACCCTACCCTACCCTACCCTACCCAACCCTACCCTACCCTACCTTACCCTACTCTACTCTACTCTACCCTACCCTTCCTTACTCTACTCTACCCTACCCTACCCTACCCAACCCTACCCTACCCTACCCTACACTACCCTACTCTACTCTACTCTACCCTACCCTTCCTACTCTACTCTACCCTTCCGTTCCCTACTCTACCCCTACTCTACTATACCTTACTCTACTCTACCTTACTCTACTCTACCTTACCCTACCCTTCCTTACTGTACTCTACCCTACCCTACCCTACTCTACCCTACTCTACCCTACCCTACTCTACTCTACCCTACTCTTCCCTCTCCTACCCTACCATACTATACCCTAACTTTCCCTATCCTACCCTACTCTACCCAACCCTACTCTACTCTAATCTACCCTACCCTTCCCTACACTAACCTACCTTTCCCTACCCTACCCTTCCCTACTCTATTCTTCCCTCCTTACCTTACCCTACCCTACCCTACCTACCCTACCCTTCTCTTCCCTACGCTACCCTACCCTACGCTACCCTACCCTTCTCAACCCTACTCTTCCATTCCCTTCCCGTCCCTACTCTACCCTACTCTACCCTACCCTACCCTTCCCTACTCTACTCTACTCTACTCTACTCTACTCTACCTTACCCCAACCTATTCTTCCCTACTTTAATCTACTCTACCCTACCCTTCCCTACTCTACTCTACTCTACTACTCTACTCTACTCTACTCTACTCTACTCTACTCTACTCTACTCTACTCTACTCTACTCTACTCTACTCTACTCTACTCTACTCTACTCTTACTCTACTCTACTCTACTCTACTCTACTCTACTCTACCCTTCCTTACCCTACCCTACCCTACCCTACCCTACCCTACTCTACCCTACTCTACTCTACCCTACCCTTCCCCACTCTACTCTACCCTACCCTTCCTACCCTAATCTACCCTTTCCTTTCCTTCCCTACCCTACCCTACCCTACCTACTCTACTCTACTCTACACTTCTTTACTCTACTCTACTCTACACTTCTTTACTCTACTCTACTCTACTCTACACTTTTTTACTCTACTCTACTCTACTCTACTCTACTCTACTCTACTCTACTCTACTACTCTACTCTACTCTACTCTACTCTACTCTACTCTACTCTACTCTACTCTACTCTACTCTACTCTACTCTACTCTACTCTACTCTACTCTACTCTACTCTACTCTACTCTACTCTACTCTACTCTACTCTACCCTACCCTACCCTACCCTACCCTACCCTACCCTACCCTACACTACCCTACTCTACTCTACTCTACCCTACCCTTCCCTACTCTACTCTACCCTTCCGTTCCCTACTCTACCCTACTCTACTATACCTTACTCTACTCTACCTTACTCTACTCTACCTTACCCTACCCTTCCTTACTGTACTCTACCCTACCCTACCCTACTCTACCCTACTCTACCCTACCCTACTCTACTCTACCCTACTCTTCCCTCTCCTACCCTACCATACTATACCCTAACTTTCCCTATCCTACCCTACTCTACCCAACCCTACTCTACTCTAATCTACCCTACCCTTCCCTACACTAACCTACCTTTCCCTACCCTACCCTTCCCTACTCTATTCTTCCCTTCCTTACCTTACCCTACCCTACCCTACCCTACCCTTCTCTTCCCTACGCTACCCTACCCTACGCTACCCTACCCTTCTCAACCCTACTCTTCCATTCCCTTCCCGTCCCTACTCTACCCTACTCTACCCTACCCTACCCTTCCCTACTCTACTCTACTCTACTCTACTCTACTCTACCTTACCCCAACCTATTCTTCCCTACTTTAATCTACTCTACCCTACCCTTCCCTACTCTACTCTACTCTACCCTACTCTACCCTACCCTACCCTGCTCTTACCTACTCTACTCTACTTCTACTCTACTCTACTCTACCTACTCTACTCTACTCTACTCTACTCTACTCTACTCTACTCTACTCTACTCTACTCTACTCTACTCTACTCTACTCTACTCTACTCTACTCTACTCTACTCTACTCTACTCTACCTACTTACCTACTCTACTCTACTCTACCCTTACTCTACTCTACTCTACTCTACTCCCTACCCTTCCTACTCTACTCTTCCCTTACCTCCCTTCCCTTCCCTTCCCTCCCTACCCTACCTTTCCTACCCTACCCTACCCTACCCTACCCTACTTAGTCTACTCTACCCTACCTACTTCCCTACTCTACTCTATCTACTACCCTTCCCAACTCTACTCTACCCTACTCTTCCCTACCCTACCTTACCCTACCCTACCCTACCCTACCTACCCTACCCTACCCTAGCCTACCCTACTCTACTCTACCCTACCCTTCCTTACTCTACTCTACCCTACCCTACCCTACCCACCCTACCCTACCCTACACTACCCTACTCTACTCTACTCTACCCTACCCTTCCCTACTCTACTCTACCCTTCCGTCCCTACTCTACCCTACTCTACTATACCTTACTCTAGTCTACCTTACTCTACTCTACCTTACCCTACCCTTCCTTACTGTACTCTACCCTACCCTACCCTACTCTACCCTACTCTACCCTACTACCTACTCTACTCTACCCTACTCTTCCCTCTCCTACCCTACCATACTATACCCTAACTTTCCCTATCCTACCCTACTCTACCCAACCCTACTCTACTCTAATCTACCTTACCCTTCCCTACACTAACCTACCTTTCCCTACCCTACCCTTCCCTACTCTACTCTTCCTTCCTTACCTTACCCTACCCTACCCTACCCTTCTCTTCCCTACGCTACCCTACCCTACGCTACCCTACCCTTCTCAACCCTACTCTTCCATTTCCTTCCCGTCCCTACTCTACCCTACTCTACCCTACCCTACCCTTCCCTACTTTACTCTACTCTACTCTACCCTACCCCAACCTATTCTTCCCTACTTTAATCTACTCTACCCTACCCTTCCCTACTCTACTCTACTCTACCCTACCCTACCCTACTCTTCCCTACTCTACTCTACTCTACCCTACCCTTCTCTTCCCTGCTCTACTCTATTCTACCCTGCCCTACCCTACCATTCCCTACTCTACTCTCTCTACTCTACTCTACTCTACTCTACTCTACTCTACTCTACTCTACTCTACTCTACTCTACTCTACTCTACTCTACTCTACTCTACTCTACTCTACTCTACTCTACTCTACTCTACTCTACTCTACTCTACTCTACTCTACTCTACTCTACTCTACTCTACTCTACTCTACTCTACCCTTACCTACTCTACTCTACTCTACCCTACCCTTCCCTACTCTACTTTTCCCTTACCTTCCCTTCCCTTCCCTTCCCTTCCCTACCCTACCTTTCCTACCCTACCCTACCCTACCCTACCCTACTTTAGTCTACTCTACCCTACAATTCCCTACTCGACTCTATCCTACCCTTCCCAACTCTACTCTACCCTACTCTTCCCTACCCTACACTACCCTTCCCTACCCTACACTACACTACCCTACCCTACCCTACCCTACCCTACCCTACCCTACCCTACCCTACCCTACCCTACCCTACCTACCCTACCCTACCTACCCTACCCTACTCTAGTCTACTCTACTCTACTCAACCCCACCCCATTCTACTCTACTCTACACTACTCTACTCTACTCTACTCTACTCTACTCTACTCTACCCTACCCTACCCTACTCTACTCTACTCTACTCTACTCTACTCTATTCTACTCTACCCTACCCTATTCTACCCTATTCTACTCTACTCTACTCTACTCTACCCTACCCTACTCTACTCTACTCTACTCTACCCTACCCTATTCTACTCTACTCTACTCTACTCTACTCTACTCTACTCTACCCTACCCTATTCTACTCTACTCTACTCTACTCTACTCTACTCTACCATATCCCTATTCTACTCTACCATACCCTATTCTACTCTACTCTACTCTTCTCTACTCTACTTTACTCTACTCTACTCTACTCTACTCTACCCTACCCTACCCTACCCTACCCTAATCTAATCTACCCTACCCTACCCTACCCTACCCTACCCTACCCTACCCTACCCTACTCTACTCTACTCTACTCTACGATTTAACTCAAACTGCCTTGCTCTTTCTTCTCCTGACACCTGATGGCTACTAAATGAATAACTAGTCTTATGTATTATCCACCCTTAAAATAGTTATAATTGGGCCGTCTATTTGTCGTTAGAGCTTTCTTGTCTTCGATCCTGCCTTAGTATGACGATTCACGTACGTTATTCTTTTAATCAATTTTGCTTCTACACAAAGACCTGTTCGTAGTTTTTCACATTCCCCGCTAAGAAACGGGGATTGTTGTTCTCTCTGAAATCAGTCTTTCAATCTTCAAGGATTCACACAACGTTCAGCTTCCAAGTACTCACACAACGTTAAATCTCCAAGTACACTCACGCAACGTTCAGCTTCCAAGTACTCACACAACGTTAAATCTCCAAGTACACTCACACAACGTTCAACTTCCAAGTACTCACACAACGTTCTACCTCCAAGTACTCACAAAACGTTCAACCTCCATGTACTCACACAACGTTCAACCTCCATGTACTCACACAACATTCAACCTCCATGTACTCACTCAATGTTCTACCTCCAAGTACTCACACAACGTTCAACCTCCAAGTACTCACACAACGTTCAACCTCCAAGTACTCACACAACGTTTCAACATCCAAGTACTCACACAACATTCAACCTCCATGTACTCACACAACATTCAACATCCATGTACTCACACAACGTTCTACCTCCAAGTACTCACACAACGTTGAACCTCCATGTACTCACACAATGTTCTACCCCCAAGTACTCAGACAACGTTCAACCTCCAAGTACTCACACAACGTTCAACCTCCAAGTACTCACACAACGTTCAACCTCCAAGTACTTACACAACATTCAACCTCCATGTACTCATACAACATTCAACCTCCAAGCACTCACACAACGTTCTACCTCCAAGTACTCACACAACATTCAACCTCCATGTACTCACACAACATTCAACCTCCAAGCACTCACACAACGTTCTACCTCCAAGTACTCACACAACGTTCAACCTCCAAGTACTCACACAACATTCAACCTCCATGTACTCACACAACATTCAACCTCCATGTACTCATACAACGTTCTACCTCCAAGTACTCACACAACGTTCAACCTCCAAGTACTCACACAACGTTAAATCTCCAAGTACACTCACACAACGTTCAACCTCCAAGTACTCACACAACGTTCAACCTCCAAGTACTCACACAACGTTCAATCTCTAAGTACACTCACACAACGTTCAACCTCCAAGTACTCACACAACGTTCAACCTCCATGTACTCACACAACGTTCAACCTCCATGTACTCACACAACATTCAACCTCCATGTACTCACACAACGTTCTACCTCCAAGTACTCACACAACGTTCAACCTCCAAGTACTCACACAACTTTCAACCTCCAAGTACTCACACAACTTTCAATCTCCAAGCACTCACACAACGTTCAACCTCCAAGTACTCACACAACTTTCAACCTCCATGTACTCACACAACGTTCAACCTCCAAGTACTCACACAACGTTCAACCTCCAAGTACTCACACAACGTTCAACCTCCAAGTACTCACACAACTTTCAACCTCCAACTACTACACAAATACGCACTTACAAAGTGTTCTCATTTAGGCATTAGAATGTATACAAGAATATATTTTTTTTAATGCTACAACCCATTTTACAAGTAATCTTTCTGTCTTTCTTGTTATTGATTCATTGTCCGTGTTTCGCATCCATAAATCAGTATAAATTCCAAGAAACTGACATATTTTCATATTTTCTTTAACTGTAATAATTTACTGTATTTCTCTTATTACTTGTGTGTAAGCTTTCGCGTGTGTGCCAAAAAAATGCATATTAATGAACAATTATAAGACGTCGTTTTAATTATCTAATAGTGAACTTAGGCTATGTAATGGATCCTGTAAAAGAAAGGTTAGCGATATAGGAGATTTAGACTGCACCATTCAGAACGTGATTAACATTATCATCTCTAGATTTACTACTTCGGTTCAGCTGAAAGTCTAATGCGTCGCTGGGAGAGTGAAAAATTAATGTAAATATTGTATTTCTGTCGTTTTAGAGGTGTTTTTGAAGACCACATTGTCGACATTCTGTGTCCGTGTGAGTTCGGAGACCATATTGTCTACATTCTGTTTCCGTGTGAGTTCGGAGACCATATTGTCTACATTCTGTTTCCGTGTGAGTTCGGAGACCATATTGTCTACATTCTGTGTCCGTGTGAGTTCGGAGACCATATTGTCTACATTCTGTGTCCGTGTGAGTTCGGAGACCATATTGTCGACATTCTGTGTCCGTGTGAGTTCGGAGACCATATTGTCTACATTCTGTGTCCGTGTGAGTTCGGAGACCATATTGTCTACATTCTGTGTCCGTGTGAGTTCGGACACCATATTGTCTACATTCTGTGTCCGTGTGAGTTCGGACACCATATTGTCTACATTCTGTTTCCGTGTGAGTTCGGACACCATATTGTCTACATTCTGTTTCCGTGTGAGTTCGGTGACCATATTGTCTACATTCTGTGTCCGTGTGAGCTCGGATATAGCTGATGAATCTGACCTGAGCCTTGATGTGAATGTTTGATGTCGTGAAGGCATAGATACATTTTGATTACGGATGAGACGAGAAGATGATGCTATAACTGTGGCGTGTGTCAGCTCTATTGACTTTTCTCGTAACTTACTAAATATAACCCACAACATATACCAACATCAAAACAAATAACATCAGGGCTAAAACTAAGAATAACAAAATGTTATATCTTCTCAACATTCCTGTATAGTACAGAAACATGGACATTGGACAAGAAACCAGAATAGAAAATTTAAGCCTTTGAAATGAGGATCTATAGACGAATGGGAAGAATTGGATGGAAAGAAAAGAAAACAAAAGATGAAGATTAAAACGGCTAAAAATAAAAAGAGAACAAATAAACAAAATTCAAACAAGACAATTGAGATATTTGGAGCATGTTAAAAGACACAACAGCCTACTAAAAGTAATCATGGAAGGGAAAATACAAGGTAAAAGAGGCCGAGGCAGACCAAGACTAACATGAACGAGTAACATCGAAAGATGGACAAGTCAGCCTTTGACAACCTGCACTCGGAAGTTTCCCTCTATAATAATATTCATTTATTATTATTTGTCTCCAGTCTAAACTACCGGAACTATTCGTGCTGTTTTGTCCTATAACTGTTTGACTGCAACGCAAGTATTCAGTTCTACCCTATCTGGGAGATACTTGTCTGAATAGGAAAATACAGATAGGCCTACACATTTTATTCCCGAGTTGTGTTCGTAACTAGATGTTATAGTCATGAGTGAAAGACATTGCCAATGACAGCTATATTTTTATGTAGTTTAGATGAACATGGCTCTAGCGTTTGGTTTCTCGTGGCAAGGCGCTGTGTTGGGGAGTATGAGTTTGATGCTGCTTAGGACCATCTATTGTTCTTTGCTCTTTTTTTTGTTGTTGTTGATTATTTGTGATTTTTTCCCAAGTGCTGTAAACATATATCTTCCCCTGAAATGAATCGCCGATCTATCGTTGCGGCAGTTTCCCTCCAAAATAATTTTAATGTATTATTATTAGTCTCCTGTACCATCAAAGGAAGAGACAGGGCGGGATGGCGCTCCATGGTAGTCAACCTTCGATGCAGAGCCGGCACTCAACGATGAACGATGAACCCCAATTACTTGATAACAACTAGCAAATGTGTATTAGTTTTCAGAGTGGCCTTCCAGTGGATACAATCACATCGTAAATGAATACGCAGACAAACTATCCAAGGAGGGAGATTACCCCAAGAGAATCACTTGGTCAGCTAGGAAGTAGTTAAATCCATCATCACAATCCAGTATCATGAAAAATTAAAAAAAAAGAACACCCAAAGCATAAAGGAGGGGCGGATGCCTCCAACTATTAAAGAGACATTAGGTCATCATACTTAACCCACACACTGGCAACAACAAGAGTGAGAAACCACAATTCTTACTGTCAGTACGACTCAAATTGATAGGCTGGAGAAAATACAAAATGAAGCCATGCGCATTATCTTGGGATGTACGAGGGACTTCCCTGTGTAGCAATGAGGTATCTTCTTGACTTTCCAACCATGGATGACAGAATCAAGATCTGGAGAGCACGAGCATACCTGAAGATTAGTACAGATACAGAGCATCTATTGCACCACGTGCTCAACACAGAGAAAAGTGGCAGGCTAAAAAGAGGCAAATCATGGGTGGGCCGAGCAGAAGATGTCATCAAACAGGTCTGTGGGCTTACCAATATCAGCGTTGGTGAGGAGTGGATACCGGTGCCTACGTCATTCAAGGGGACTTTCTCGTGTATTGTCACACTCGACAGGAAAAGTAGGGAACAGAACCCGGTCGTGGTTAATGCTGAGGTCAACGGTCTCATCTGCGATAACACCGATGAGAAAGATGCAGTCATCTATACAGACGGATCTGTAAGACGACACCAAAGAAGTGCATGGGAATTTACAGCACGCTCGGCAGGCAGAATAGTCTACGAAGACAGTGGTGCATACGTCGTGACCACGAGTAGCATGACAATGGAGGTGATGGCAGTGACCAAGGCATTCAAATGGTTAGAGTCACACGACTACACCCACGCATGTATACTGAGTGATTCGATGAGCATGATAAAAAAAGTGGAGGCGGGCTATGTACGCATGCAATGGGTAGAGTCGTTGCAGAAATCCAAAATACGTAAGGTCACCTTTGTCTATGCCCCTGGACATGCGGGAGTACGGGGAAATGAGAGGGCGGACAGGTTGGCTAGCTGCGCTGTCGTTGAGGACGGGCAACCAATGGATCGGGCGGACATCATCAATGCCCTCCGAGATGTGGGAAGAGCACAGGACTTCGACAAACACAGATCAACGTCACTTCTTCGGATGATGGAAATGGGAGTTAAGTTGCGCACAGCCAGAAATGAGACACTCAGTGGCCGTGTAAGAAGACTTATCAACCAACATAGAACTGGAGTCGTCAGTCGCTGGACACTGAGGGAATTGCTGAGGAGGGGATCTGAGCACCTATGGACATGTTCGGAGTGCAATGATGATGACCCGCAAATAACTCAATAACTCAATGGAGAGCAAAAACCAGAAACAATACAGCAAGAATTCCGGGATAAACGAGGTTCAAATCTGAAGACAAAAGACGCAAGAGAATAAAGATAAATATCTGACAAAACAAAACACAATTTATCTTGTTCTTTCTGCGGTAGAGTTCATAGATCAAGTCAGTATTGGAAGGCTCAGATATGCGAGAACCTGCTCAGTAAATCCCCAAGAAGGATAATAAGACACTAGCACGCCTATATTACTCAGCTCCTGACAAACTATGACTGCTTCCTACAAGAGTTTAGCTAGACGCCACTTTGGTGGAGCGGATGTGAAGAATTCCTGACGGCAATGAAACGTGTTCCATAAATGGAATAGAATAGACTAGAATAGCAAGACGTCAAATGTGATATATATGTATCATCATCATCATCATCATCATAATCATCATCATCATCATCAAGTACCGGGCCTGCTGGCGTAGGTGATCATGTCTCTCCATAATTTTCGATCTTGACAGTTATTTATCATTTATGTTGTTGACCTTCTGCCAAGCCATTCTCTTAATTAAGTTGTCTGGTATTTTTTCCTCTTTGCCTTCCTCTATCCCTTCGTCCCTCAATTTTCTCAGTTGTTACAATATATTCCAGTTGTTCTCATCTCATTACATGGCCAAAAAATGATGATTGTTTCTTCCTAATATTGAAAATTAGCTCTCTTTTTGCTTTAGCCTCTTTCAGAACGTTTTCATTACTCTTCTTAGCTGTCCATGGTATTCTCAACATTCTTGTGTAAAACCACATTTCTACAGACTCCAGTGATTTTCTTGTTTGTTGTCCTATTGTCCATGATTCACATCCATATGTTATATATATGTATATAATTCACAGTTGTTTGTCACCAATACTTTAGTTGACTCGCTCATTTGTGTCTTTGTCTTTCCAGGATGATAAAATATAAATAGCACGCTCCTTCAGTTCTAAATTCAAAGTGTTTAGAGGAAGCTGTATCTTAAAATTAAAATAGCAACTTGTGTAGTTACAATTGAATATTTCATCCCCCAAACTCGCAAATTTGACAGTCGTTATTATTTTTGTTACCAGCATTAACTGCAGCATATCATTAATACATAACTATTGACTCTAGCTTAAAATTTCATGTCTGTGTGTGTATACTATCACACTATGAAACCACTTCCATAAAATATCAATGTTAACAATGAGTGGAATGTCTGAGGTGTGCTCAAAAGGTGATGCACCACATCATTTTTCTCAGCTAATAATAATTATAGAAGCACGTAATTTTGCACACTTTAAATATGGCATGTGTTGATTGTGTGCACCAAATTGCACAGTAATCGGTCAAATAATACGACTGTACTAAACCGTTGATATGGAGCATGTTAGCAACTTGTGTTATAAGCAGTGAATTGTGATAGAATTTCTCGTTTTAGAGAAGAAAACTGATGTGAACATTCACAAGCGCCTATGTGATGTGTATGGGTGTTTTGCAGTCGACAGGACGACAGTAGGTTACTGGATTCAGAGAATAAAAGAACCGAAAGCGGAGATACGGAGCTTCTTGATCAACCGCGCTGTGGACCTCATGCCACAGCCATCGTCTGATTTCAATTTGACACTAATCACAAAGCACCCAAAAATATAATCTATAATCAAGAAGGTGGTCATATGTTAGCTATGTGATGAGAAGAGACAACAAGAGAATCTCAAAGCAGGTCCTCAAATGGGAACCAGATTGTAACAGAAAAAAATAGGTCAACCTAGCCCTATATTACGATACCGTAGTAAAAGTTACCGTCTTAGTATACATTTAAAAAAGTTTGACAGTTTGCCGTGGGCAAAGAAACCTTTTCTAAAACTGGAGGTTCAGCGAATAACTTCAAGAGGGCGCCGAACATGTGTACGGATCTATGGTTTACGGTCACTGTATGAATAGACAGCGAAAACCGAAGAAAAGAGGGGAAGGGCATATGGTAGCGTTTTTGGCTAAAAATCGACTGCAAAGCATGAAATTATTACAACATCGTATTTCCATGTCTATCTTGGAAAAACGAACTGCTGAGTAGTAGAAAATTTGATTTTCCTAAATCAAAATGTCACATTTAAATGGTAGTAATCTTACTACGGTATCGTAAACAAGTGAGTCACAGATTGATATCATAACTAAGGGCTCTAGAAAAACACTTAAAAAAACACTGAGGCAAGAGACAGCACAGAAGGCGTAAGCTCCCTTGCCAAAATTGAACATCTCGCCCATAACAGAAACGTGTGGCGAGATACCATGCGGATCATGTACATAGTCAGATGCTTGGTTAGCAAAGATAGTCGGATACAGAGAGTCTTTAACTGCATCCCTACGTGCCGTTTTTGGCTCGAAAGGACAATGAATGGATGTATGGAGGACATACGGAGTTTTATATAAAAAGTGTACAAGCACATAAAGAATAACGGAATAACTGACTGAGTGAAAGCTTCTCAAACGAGTCCCAATTCAGCATAAGCTTGAAGCTGTAGTGAATTATTCAGAAGCTGTTGTTACAATCGATTGCGATTGACGGCTTATACTGTATAGTGAAGGTTATGTAAACATTGTAGGTTAAAGTTCTTTGGTTATGGAAGGCCTCGGTATCACTACAAACGAATCCATAATTGCTCAACTGCCCGTACCAGTGGAATCATCCGAATTACTATCTCATCTCCCAAACAAAGAAAGGTAGTTGTAGTCCCCATCATAGCAGTCTCAGCACACGCCAAAAGACATAAGGCGAAACCGCACAGAAAGTGAACACAGCCAGCTGTTCTCTGTCATACGATATTATCATTCATGGTAAACAATTGGAATATCGAAACATGATCAAAACGGATGAAACACACAGCTCACGGTGTGTACAGAGCACATAACTCAGTAGCTCCTGCAACAAGCCGGACTTGGAATATGAGGAAACTGCAACAAGGAACACTTTTATACATAGCCTTCAATGATTCCTACCGCCTATCCACCATATTGACCAGAAGTTCACACCCTCCTGAAAATGACTGTCGTCATATTTTTTTTTTAATGTATAGCGCTTGATGACGTTAAGACATCATTTTTGACTCCAAATCCGAACATATAAGGTAAAGTACGAAACAAGAACCGGCGTCTTAGCACGCGAGTTTTCCACTCATATGTGCTCGGCCGCCTATCCAGAAATGTTCGGTGATTTCTATATAGAGTCGCCTCAGGCATCGAAACTCAGATGCTACGCGGCATTCCTCACCTTCCCAGGGTAATATCCTGGTACCCATTTCTGCCAACTGCTGGGTCGACCGTAGGGGTAGTATTTTCCAACCACGATTACAATTCACACTGCTCTCAGCGGGAATCGAACACGGGTTGTCCGAACATCGGTAGTCCAGTCGGGTGGTTTTCCCAACTAGGCTACCGATGGCCCCCCCGCCCCGTCCCCCAACATATAAAACACAGTCGTCAGATTATCCCCGTCGCACATCAAGCAACAGACCGTAAGATTAGATTATGGCCGGTCTTGGGATATACGATGAGCCATTATGATGACGGAAATTTCTGTTTATTCCCCGTCATGCATTCATGTGGAAACCATTTGCGCACTCCAAAAGACATAAGGCGAAACCGCACAGATTTAATGGTGGTTGAGCAATTATGGATTTAAATTCGTTTGCAGTGATACCAGGGTCTTCCATAACCATGCTCTAGAAGCTGATGAGTGTGCTGAAGTATTTTGTAACAATTGACAGATGTTGAAGTTACAAATAGTAGCTACATGTAAAAACTGGTTGAGCAGACGCGTCTGCGACCTGCGGTCGCAATAGCAGGGTCGGCGCACCATCAGCTGACCAAGACCTAGCAGTTCTACCTCCGCGTGGTCTCCCCTGATAACAGTCTGCGTCAAAACAGTCTGGCTAACAGAAGCTAGGACCGACGTGTTCCCAATAGTGGTGGCTGTTGCTGATATAGAAGACCCAGTATTGCAGTACCTCTGGGCTGACTAGTAGTTTCCCCAGCATAGCCTGGGATAGATGAATTCCAACTTCTCCAGTAAGAGCCGGGAATGCCAAGAAAGCCATTACGCCCCGCCACATCAATGAGTCAAAGGGCATCCAGCCCGCATCAGCTCATGGCATTTCGTCAAGAACAATACTTGGAAAAACTATATAAAAGCTGCAGACACAATCTTTTATTTCGTATTACTTGTAGCTTCTACTTGTTAACACTAAAAAGGCTCACGGTGTGCACAGAGCACTCAACTCAGTAGCTCCAGTAGGAACTGCCTTTCTTTGTTTGGATCCGTCAATTAGATAATCTTCATCCCAACATTGTGCTACCAATGCCAGTCCTGGACCCTAGATGCAAGAACAATAAGAAAAATAACCTCTACTGAGATGAAATGTGTTAGACGAATGACAGGAAACAGTCTGAGAGATAAGATCAGAAATGAAGAACAGAGAAAAAATGTAGGAATAGCCCACGACATAGAATATATAAAGAAACAACAGATAAAATGGTTTGACCACGTGACACGGCAGAAAGATCAAAACACAACACACCGAGCCCTCAATAAGCGTTGCGGGAATACCAGACCCAAGGGTCGACCACGAAAAAGATGGATCGACGGAATACTAGAAGCACTAGGAAACGTAACAGCAGCAGAGGCGAACAGAAGAGCAAAAGACACCAAATTGTATCTCCCATCGACGCTGAAAGGTAAATGAGGAAGAAAAGAAAAGAAGAATGTGATGAGATATTATTTCGGATGATTCCACTGGCACGGACGGTTGAGAAACTATGGCTTTTAATTCGTTTGCAGTGATACCGGGGCCTTCGACTAAAAATAACTATAACACCAACAATTCCTGATAGAAGCTATATAAAGTTGTAGATATAAATTGTAAGTAAAATTGTTTGGTATACACTTGTACAATGGTCGTAGGTAAAAACTATAGAGCTATAAATATACACAACCTCATTACGCAGTTTGTTGTGTTATTGGGTAACGCCCCCAATCGTGTTCCTTGTAAATTTAGCCTAGGCATTTGCTTCTTTGACAAGAGGTAGGGTTCGTTCCCAACCGACGGCTCCGGGTTCACCCAGCCTTTAATGGGTACAGGATTTTTTTCTGGGAAAGTAAAGCGGCACGGGCGTAATACCGACCACATTACCCCAAAAATCATGTGCTGAAGGTCTGTAAAAATTATGGTCACTAACACCATATTCCCTATACGCCACTTGGCGTGACGGGGGTACTTTACTTTTTTTATTTTTATTTTTTTTGCTTCTTTGAGTCCAAATTTGATCAATATGTTTGTTTCTTCTTCTACTGCGTTCACCTCACGACTACCTCTCTTTATCGTCCATTCTTAAAGGGGATTAAATGGGCGTAAATGTGTACAAGTTCGTGTAGGTCTTGGTTTTTTTCTTAGTCCCATGGTCGAGCCTTCCCCATTAATTGTTCTGCGTAGCGATTCAATTGTTTTGCCCTGATTTCTTTTACCAGATGGTTTCCACATGAATACAAGATGGGGTAGTCTTTCTTCATTCATTCTCTTCTTATGAACGATAAATTTAAACGACTTCTTATGAAGCTCGACGCGTATTCTTGTCATTCGTGTTCTTATTGCAACATATTAAATATAGTTTGGGCTCTTTTTTAAAAAAAACACCAGCTGCTGACAGATTTGATATGCTGATACATGCTCTAGTCTAGGAATTGGAGTCAAAAACGATGTCCTAACATCAAGTGCTAAACATTTTAAAAAATTATGACGATAGCCATTTTCAGGAGGATGTGAACTTCGGGTCAATATGGTGGATAGGCGGCAGGAACCGTTGAAGGCTATGTATGAAAGTGTTCCTTGTTGCAGTTTCCTCATATTCCAAGTCCGGCTTGTTGCATGAGCAACTGAGTTATGTGCTCTGTGCACACCGTGAGCTGTGTGTTTCATCCGTTTTTATCATGTTTCGATATTCCAATTGTTTACCATGAATGTTGATATCGTATGACAGGGAAAAGTTGTCTGTGTTCACTTTCTGTGCGGTTTCGCCTCTTTTGACGTGTGCCGAGACTGCTATGATGGGGACTACAGCTACCTTTCTTTGTTTGTGAGATGAGTTAATAATTCGGATGATTCCACTGACACGGGCGGTTGAGCAATTATGGATTTTAATTCGTTTGCAGTGATACCGGGGCCTTCCATAACCATGCACTAGCTATAACTTTAGTTATTTCTTTCAACTTATATTTCAGGTAGCCTCCCTTTGTTCAGTCTGGCTGTATTACCACTTCCAGTAGCACACGGACACAAGAGACGGTGATATTTGAGGTACACTGAAGCCAGGTTAGCTGTAAGATGCAGTATGTCGTGCCTTCGCCACGACGCCGACCAGGAGGGACAACAGAGCATATCAGTGACGGCGTCCCTGGGGATGACAGCTCGTCAGCGGCTAACAAGGAATACACAG
Source organism: Megaustenia siamemsis (assembly GCA_032433765.1). Taxonomy (NCBI): domain Eukaryota; kingdom Metazoa; phylum Mollusca; class Gastropoda; order Stylommatophora; family Ariophantidae; genus Megaustenia; species Megaustenia siamemsis. Next base: position 34,462,262 of record JAVIAB010000008.1, read on the forward strand.
TTGAGGACGCAATCGAGTCGATCGGTATTGGCTGGTTCCAGGTGAAGATATTCATCGTGGGCAAGATGATTACCGTAAGTGAGAGAAGTTGTCTGTTCACTTGATTGTTGACCTGATTGTTGACTTAATTGTTGACCTGATTGTTGATCTGATTGTTGACTTAATTGTTAAGTTGATTATTGACTTGATTAATGACTTGATTATTGACTTGATTGTTGACTTGATTGGTGACTTGATTGTTGACTTGATTGTTGACTTGATTGTTGACTTGATTGTTGACTTGATTGATGACTTGATTGATGACTTGATTGTTGACTTGATTGTTGACTTGATTGATGACTTGATTGATGACTTGATTGATGACTTGATTGTTGACTTTATTGATGACTTGATTATTGACTTGATTGATGACTTGACTGTTGACTTGATTGTTGACTTGATTGATGACTTGATTGATGACTTGACTGTTGACTTGATTAATGACTTGATTGTTGACTTGATTGTTGACTTGATTGTTGACTTGATTAATGACTTGATTGATGACTTGATTTTTGAATTTATTGATGACTTGTCTGTTGACTTGATTGATGACTTGATTGTTGATTTGATTGATGACTTGATTGTTGACTTGATTGATGACTTGATTGTTGACTTGATTGATGACTTGATTATTGACTTGATTGATGACTTATCTGTTGACTTGATTATTGACTTGATTGTTGACTTGATTGTTGACTTGATTGATGACTTTATTGTTGACTTGATTATTGGCTTGATTGATAACTTGTCTGTTGACTTGATTGTTGACTTGATTGATGACTTGTCTGTTGACTTGATTATTGACTTGATTGTTGACTTGATTATTGGCTTGATTGATAACTTGTCTGTTGACTTGATTGTTGACTTGATTGATGACTTGTCTGTTGACTTGATTATTGACTTGATTGATGACTTGATTGTTGACTTGATTATTGACTTGATTGATAACTTGTCTGTTGACTTGATTGATGACCTGACTGTTTACTTGATTGTTGACTTGATTGTTGACTTCATTATTGATTTAATAGGTGAGTTGATTGTTGACTTGATTGTTGAGTTAATTTGTGCGATAAGATTTAAGTTAGCTCGTAGATTGGAGGGGGAGTCCGTGCTCTTGTGGTCAGGTCTCTGTCTTGACAGTGAAGTGAACTTGATTTTTCAATCCATGTCTGGTAGGTACTCTACAGTCGACCAAACCAAAAAAATGTGTACCTGACTTTATTTCATGGAAGTAAAGATATGCTGAGAGAGAGCTTCTCCAAAAAGATACGCAGAAGAGAAGCTGAAGTCCTACACTCCATCTTTCGACAGCAGTTAAAACTATCTTAACGACACATATTAACATTGCTGGTGTATGTCCCGGGGGCGGCCGGGGTGGGGGGGTGGGGGGGGCAACGATAGAACCAGAGGGATAAAGGCTGCTTGATCATAGCAGTCGCCACAACGTGTGAGACTCAGGATTTTTATTTCACCCCGGATAGAAAAAACTCCTTTCTGTCTACCGCGGGTTTCAAACACCGGCCTGGCTGTATTGGTTTGTTTCAGTGGTTTTAGCCGCACGGCAACGCGCACCTGCGCGTAAAAGTACAAAATACATTTAAACTGCAACAGTACATCACATAATAAAATATATAACCATTTGAACATACATCGTCGGCTTTCTTTTGATTGTCATTTCTTATTATAGCAACGTATTTGAAATCCATACAGTGCTTGCTTTTGTCGGAATCTTAATCTTTTCAATTGAATATTTTTAGATATTCACATCTTGGTGAACGACATTTGTTGTGTGTTTTTTGTGTGTTTTTTGTGTGTGTTTTTTGTGTGTGTTTTTTGTGTGTGTTGGAACGTTCGTGTCGTGTGATAATTGCCGATACCTGTTTAGTTCTCATGCCAAACTGAGCCCCTAAGCTCAAAATATATAGATAGATATATATTCCCCCACCCGCCCCAACTCAGACTGACTTCTGATCTAATAAAATTACCTCCGATTCCAAATCGAGTCTGTCTGAAAATATTTCACAGAACATTTATACTCTAATCGTCATTGGCTTGTGTTATTTGAACTCCTGACGTCATCATCATCATTCTTTTAATATGCCCAAAGTGTTGTATCTTTGGCCCAGTGGGTTTTCTAAAGTTACTATATTTAGTACGGTCTTATTAAAATCTGTGTTCAGAAGTCTGGGGCGCCTGTCCAGATGTACACGTGGCTGAGGTTCATATCTTGAATTTTATTTTCATGTGACTATGGAATCGATTGTGTGATGTATAGAATCGATTGTGATTCTGAGGCGTATAATGATAACATGTCCCCAGCTATCCATAATATGAAGTAAAAGTAAAGTACCCCTGTCACGCCAAGTGGCGTATAGGGAATATGGTGTTAGTGACCATAATTTTTACAGACCTTCGGCACATGATTTTTGGGGTAATGTGGTCGGTATTACGCCCGTGCCGCTTTACTTTCCCAGAAAAAAACCCGGTACTCATTTAAGGCTGGGTGAACTCGGAAGCCGTCGGTTGGGATCGAACCCTACCTCTTGTCCTTTGTAGTCCAGTTCACTAACCACTGAGCTATATCGGCTACCCCATTATATGAAAAGCATCTTGATTTGGGGCTTGTGGTCTTCTGATTCATTTAATTATCTGTTTCTTCTGAAATGTAACTGGTGCATCTGGGTTTTGCTTGCAGCGCCTTCCTTTGTCAACTAGTATGCTTTTTTTTTTGTTTTGTTTTTTGTTTCCTGTTATTCTATAATGAGATGGGATCCACTGCAAGGCCCCATACCAACCACTATTAAACCACATACGTTAAAGATGAATTTCGAACTTCCATCGCTCATCATAAGGGAGCCGCAATAGTTCAGTGGTTAGTGAACTGGACTACAAAGGACAAGAGGTAGGGTTCGATCCCAACCGACGGCTTCCGGGTTCACCCAGCCTAAATGGGTACCGGATTTTTTCTGGGAAAGTAAAGCGGCACGGCCGTAATACCGACCACATTATCCCAAAAATCATGTGCTGAATGTCTGTAAAATTTATGGTCACTAACACCATATTCCCTATACGCCACTTGGCGTGACGGGGGCTCTTTACTTTTTTTTTTTTACTATCGCTCATCATGGCTGTTATCTATCACAGGCGGCGGATGCCATGGAGATGATGATGCTCGCCGTCCTTTCTCCGTTGGTCCGGTGTGAATGGCAACTAGAAGATTATCAAGTGGCATTTATCACCACGGTAAGCTCTTTAAAGAGTAAAATGAACATTTGCAATAAATTTGTTGATTTATTTAGGACAGATCTGCATGTACATTCAACTGGTCATTCGATTTATAATGTTTGATAGCTCAATTCGATTAGCCTGATCATAAGCAGGTTGCTAGATATGATTAGTCTCTAGTTTATGAAGAAGATCAATTACTTTTGTCACTTAAATTGGTCATTCGTTTAATAAGACGTTAATTTGCCTAATCAGCTTGGCTATCCAATTAACGAGCGGGATTGATCTGATTGGTCATTCATTTAACAAGACTTATCCATTTAATTTGATTGATTATTCGTTTAACAAGACGTTAATGGCTTAATTAATTTGGTCATTCATTTAACAAAAAATGTTAAATGTAAATTGTAATGGCTTCTTGTTTAATAAGATTTTAAAATATAAATTAATACTTCGCTAGCTCGACAAAGAATTGAAATGTGAACGTGATTGGTCAATTTTCTTTAGCGACAAAATATACATCTAAATGTCACCACAAGAAAACACAGGGGTGCGGAAGAACACAACAGATTGCCACAGTAACATTGCGGGGTGGGGGCATTACGTATCTGAAGTATGCATGCGTATAAACACACTCGTAAGCAAGTGAGCGTATACCAATAAATTATTCAGTAGGGCAAGAAAATAGTTCAATCATTGGTACTGATGCAGCAGCCTGTAGGCATTTCCTTATTGACAGAGTACAATACAGTATAATGTCATAGGATTCCGGATATCTTTTCTTCTGAAGTCTTCTTTTTTCTTCTTCTACCTTTTTAGTTTCCTGTGGAGCATAGGTCTTCAACAAACACTTTCCAAGTCGTTCTGTTTCTTGCTTTTCTTTTAAGATCATTCCATGTCTTCCCCATCATCTTCATCTTTACTTCTGTCTGTCTTCTCCAAAAATATTTTGGTTTTCCTCTTTGTTTTTTCCTTGAACATTCCAAAAAGGTCCCGTTGTGTAATACTCTCAGTTGGCTTCCGCAGTGTGTGGACTATCCAGCGCCATTGCCATCGCTGTATCTCTTTATCCACTTGTGTTTGACTGGTACATTTCCATAATTCTATGTTAGTGATTTTGTCCTGCCATTTCCATCCTTTTATTCTGCATAAGCATCCTTTAATGAAGGTCTGTATCTTCATGATTGTCTATTCTCCATGTTTCACAGCTGTATAATAGTACTGATTTAACATTGGAGTTGAACATTTTAAATTTTGTATTTAACCATCTGAATTGATTCACTGATTCACTGATTATCGCCTCGGAAGTTTCCCTCTATAATAATATTCATTTATTATTATTTATCTCCTTGCTTGAGTACCCTGGGGGTTGAACTATAAACTCTGAACCAATGACCTCAAGATGACCGTTCTGGGCAGACAGCCTTTATTTTCCAGCACCATCAAAACCCATGGCACACAAGTAATTGCATTATAGCCATACTGGTGTAGATATAGATGTCTTGTTATTGCTCAGAAGAAATGAAAACTAAGATGATTTGGTCATACAATATGCTCTTCGGGCCTGGAAAAAAAAATTATCATCAAGGAAACTATGAGAAGGGTAATATGAAAACGTAGACAGAAAAAGAACTGAGGTTGGAACATCTTGGAGTGATCGGGTCTAGACTTTGCCAGCTCATAGTTGGCAGTGAGAGACAGAGAAAACAAGAGGATGATCAATGAAAGCCCGTTAGACCATATTTTTGGAGCATAGATTTTAGAGGAACTTTATTCACTCGTCTCTATCCGTGGACGTTTTTTTCTACTTCTTTCCAGTCTAGGTCATAGTTCTTGAGGATTTCCGCGACTTCTCTTTTCCATAAACAAACATAGTGTGATCATTAATGGTACCTAAATAGTTTAGGCTCTAATAGTTTAGATTGTTGTCAGAATTTATTTGACGAGATTACTTTCAGTTATTAAAGCTTTGTCTCTATTATTTTATGTTATTGGTTATTGTTTATGGAAGGCCCCAGTATCACTGCAAACGAATTAAAATCCATATTTGCTTATCCGCCCGTGCCAGCGTAATCATCTGAATTAATATCTCATCTCCCAGACAAAGAAAGGTAACTGTAGTCATAATCGTTGCAGTCTCAGCACACGCCAAAAGACATAAGGCATAAAGCGAAACTGCGCAGAAAGTGAACACAGCCAACTGTTCCCTGTCATACAATATCATCATTCATCGTAAACAATTGGAATATCGAAATATGATCAAAACGAATGAGATATACAGCTCACGGTGTGCACAGAGCACTTAACTCAGTAGCTCCTGCAACGAGACCGGACTTGGGATATGAGGAAACTGCAACAAGGAACATTTTTCATGTTCCCGCTGCCTATCCACCATTTACCGGAAGTTCCAGATGTGTATCTATCAACTAGCACCTGTTACCCTTTACTGCTGTAAATGTGTATCTATCAACTAGCACCTGTTACCCTTTACTGCTGTAAATGTGAATCTATCAACTAGCACCTGTTATCCTTTACTGCTGTAAATGTGAATCTATCAACTAGCACCTGTTACCCTTTACTGCTGTAAATGTGAATCTATCAACTAGCACCTATTACCGTTTACTGCTGTAAATGTGTATCAAATAACACTTGTTATTCTTTACTGCTGTGAATGTGTATCAAATAACACTTGTTAATCTTTACTGCTGAAAATGTGTATCAAAAAACACTTGTTATCCTTTACTGCTGTAAATGTGTATCAAATAACACTTGTTAATCTTTACTGCTGTAAATGTGTATTTATCAAATAGCACCCGTTACCCTTTACTGCTGTAAATGTGTATTTATCAAATAACACTTGTTATTATTTACTGCTGTAAATGTGTATCTATCAACTAGCACCTGTTATCCTTTACTGCTGTAAATGTGTATCTATCAACTAGCACCTGTTATCCTTTATTGCTGTAAATGTGTATCTATCAACTAGCATCTGTTATCCTTTACTGCTGTGAATGTGTATTTATCAAATAACACTTGTTATTCTTTACTGCTGTAAATGTGTATTTATCAAATAAAACTTGTTATTCTTTACTGCTGTAAATGTGTATTTATCAAATAACACTTGTTATTCTTTACTGCTGTAAATGTGTATTTATCAAATAGCACCCGTTACCCTTTACTGCTGTAAATGTGTATTTATCAAATAACACTTGTTATTATTTACTGTTGTAAATGTGTATCTATCAACTAGCACCTGTTATCCTTTACTGCTGTAAATGTGTATCAAATAACACTTGTTATTCTTTACTGCTGTAAATGTGTATTTATCAAATAACACTTGTTATTCTTTACTGCTGTAAATGTGTATTTATCAAATAACACTTGTTATCCTTTACTGCTGTAAATGTGTATCAAATAACACTTGTTATTCTTTACTGCTGTAAATGTGTATCTATCAACTAGCACCTGTTATCCTTTACTGCCGTAAATGTGTATCTATCAACTAGCACCTGTTATCCTTTTTTTCTGTAAATGTGTATCTATCAACTAGCATCTGTTATCCTTTACTGCTGTAAATGTGTTTCTATCAACTAGCACCTGTTATCCTTTACTGCTGTAAATGTGTATCTATCAACTAGCACCTGTTATCCTTTACTGCTGTAAATGTGTATCTATCAACTAGCACCTGTTATCCTTTACTGCTGTAAATGTGTATTTATCAAATAACACCTGTTATCCTTTACTGCTGTAAATGTATATCTATCAACTAGCACCTGTTATCCTTTAGTGCTGTAAATGTGTATCTATCAGCTAGCACCTGTTATCCTTTACTGCTGTAAATGTGTATCTATCAACTAGCACCCGTTACCCTTTACTGCTGTAAATGTGTATCAAATAACACTTGTTATTCTTTACTGCTGTAAATGTGTATCAAATAACACTTGTTATTCTTTACTGCTGTAAATGTGTATTTATCAAATAGCACCCGTTACCCTTTACTGCTGTAAATGTGTATTTATCAAATAGCACCCTTTACTGCTGTAAATGTGTATCTATCAACTTGCACCTGTTATCCTTTACTGCTGTAAATGTGTATCTATCAACTAGCACCTGTTATCCTTTACTGCTGTAAATGTGTATCTATCAACTAGCACTTGTTATTACTTACTGCTGTAAATGTGTATCTATCAACTAGCACCTGTTGTTGCTTTACTGTTGTAAATGTGTATCTATCAACTAGCACTTGTTATTATTTACTGCTGTAAATGTGTATCTATCAACTAGCACCTGTTATCCTTTACTGCTGTAAATGTGTATCTATCAACTAGCACCTGTTATCCTTTACTGCTGTAAATGTGTATCTATCGACTAGCACCTGTTGTTGCTTTACTGTTGTAAATGTGTATCTATCAACTAGCACTTATTATTTACTGCTGTAAATGTGTATCTATCAACTAGCACTTGTTATTATTTACTGCTGTAAATGTGTATCTATTAACTAGCACTTGTTATTATTTACTGCTGTAAATGTGTATCTATTAACTAGCACTTGTTATTATTTACTGTTGTAAATGTGTATCTATTAACTAGCACTTGTTTTTATTTACTGCTGTAAATGTGTATCTATTAACTAGCACCTGTTGTTGCTTTACTGCTGCAGGCTATACTCCTACGGATGCGTTCTCATCGTTTTCAACATTCAAGGCCACAGTAGCACGCTGCTGTTTGCTGCAACATTTCATGTAGGTCAGCATGATAGCACCGATGGCAGCAATTGCAAGGATTCCCAAACCAATAACGTAGATTAACTGTATTCCAGTTCCATCTGCAGTAATCTCACATAAGCCGCCTGCCCTGTAGTCATCTAGACCATAGACAGAATATGATCTTGTCACCGTCATTTTTTTCCTTCTCGGCTGTAAATGTGCGGCTCACCCACGGGGATTCGTTTTCAGCAACAATGACACCATCAAAGGCAATTCTGGTATAGCAGGGCATGACCGACTCATTGCAGCACAATTTGATGGTCTTCTCAGCGTCAGATGTTAAGTTTTGACCGCAAGACGTCTCATTGGTTACTTCAACACCATTCACATACAACGTTAGCTTTGGATTATTGGCAGCTGCAGAAATCTCACAAGATCCGCCTGCCCTGTAGTTATCTAGAACACAGACAGAATATGATTTTGTCACTGTCATTTTTTCATTCTTGGCTGTATATGTGTGGCTCACACACGGGGATTCGTTTTCAGCAGCAATGACCCCCATCTAATGTAATTCTGGTATAGCAGAGCATTAATGCATCATACACATTCTATTGTTGACTGTTTTCCATGCCACGAAAAAAACTATCTAGTATCCTCTCTTATTGCCACAATCTCTCTTTTCGTATATTCCTTATCTGATAGGACTAGGTAATTAATCTCACTAACATTGACACCAGAGGTCGCTGGAAAAATGTGGTTTGAACTGGGCACCTCTTGGTTGTGATGCCTGTACTTTACCCGAAACACGACATATGATTTGCTCTTAAAGATGTTAATGAATATATGATTTCTTCTCAGGCTGTGTTCATTGGCATGGGTGCTTCAGCTCCTTTCTTAGGCATATTAGGTGACAAGTATGGCAGAAAAGTGGTAAGTTATCTTTTTTCTATTAATTTAATAATAATTATTAATATATATACACACTTGACAATCTCACAAACAGAAAGGAGAAAAGATTTATTTATTCAAAACAAAATGTTGTAACGTTGTTCAATATAATGAAAACGAGTAATGAAGACATTAAAAGATTGAAATATTAAAAAGAACTGGTTTATAAATACAATTCTATAGAGGAAGTTGTAATGCCATGACCACATCAAAAGACACAAGAGACTGGAGAGAATAATAATGGAAGATATGGTTACAGGATGACAGGAGAGGGGCAGACCAAGCAGAATGTGGTTTCAAGACATTAAAGAGCTCTTGAACATGACAACATAAGAAATGAAAGATGTGGCTAGAGACATATTCTTTAAGACGAGCTGTGGTGAATGCAACGTTCTACAAATGACATGCGGCCTGACGATGATATTAAAGACTTTCAGAAATTGCTGTTTGCTTAGAAAAATGTGATTGTCATGATGATATTTTCTTCTATTCTTCTTTGCATTCAACCGGCAACTGGACATGGATGTGTTTTGTCGCTAGGTTACTGGCATAGCTACTATATCTGGGGGATAAATGAAAAAATATATAAATATATAAATATATCAATATATAAATATAAAAATATATAAATATAAAAATATATAAATATAAAAATATATAAATATAAAAATATATAAATATAAAAATATATAAATATATATAAAATGGTATGGTCAGAACTTCACGTAACAATTGGACACCACAAATCAGAACGACATTTCGGGACAAAGGCCTTCAACAGGATGAAACATTTAACACACGTACAAATATGTATTTAAAATATAAAAAAATTAATAATTAAAAATTCGAACTAGAAAGAGACATGAAAAGTAAAGGAGAAGAAAATGTTAATAAACAGTTCCCTGTAAGATCTAAGAAGAATCTTTCTTCTGAAAGAACGGAAGTGCGCACGGGGTGCATGTGCGTGCACAAAATACTAAATACCATGTTACATAATCGGCCTTTGCGCCGAAACGCCGTTCTGATTTGTGGTGTCCACTTGTTACGTGAAGCTTTAACTAAACCATTTTTTTAACATTAATATATTTTTTTTTCATTTCTCCTTACTGTTAGCTTCACTGTAGCTTCGCATTTTGATGCATTTATGTGAATTTCTTTGCCTTGACACTGTACCTGCGCCTTTCGGCCCAACACATCTCTCACCAGCATGAATGGGTAGATAAAAAAAAAAAAAGTAAAGTACCCCGTCACGCCAAGTGGTGTATAGGGAATATGGTGTTAGCGACCATAAATTTTACAGACCTTCAGCACATGATTTTTGGGGTAATGTGGTCGGTATTACGCCCGTAATGGGTAGATAAGCTTACCAATTTTTACCCGGACAGTGACCATTTTTGGCCTGCTCATTTCGACTTTAACCTGCCAAGATTTCTTTGACATGCGCAGTACACATGTGACCTGTTTATCGTCACTATCCGAGAGAGCTAGACATCGAATCTCATCGAACCTTGAGACCGAGGGAGGGTAAAGCCTTTAAGAAATCACAGGTTTAATTTTCTTTAAAGTACTGCCGTCTGTGTGTGTTTGTGTTCAACCCATATGTGAAAAGTCTGTGACGGTGGATGGGGCGGATGAATCAGAAATGATCAACGGCCCAGAAAGCGAAAACAGCAAAGTGTGTGGTACACATGAAGCATATTCAGGACACGAAAGACGAATATGGCTGACAACCGTGAAAGAGATTGGAGCCTCATCACGTACTAGTCCAGAGGAAGCCATGGAGAGGAATTCGAACTTATGTCGGAGGAAAGGTCTTAAAATAAGTACTTGGAATGTTAGGACTCTATATCAAGAAGGGAAATTGGAAAATCTGATTCAAGAAGCAGAACGAATAAATATAGATATTTTAGGCATATCAGAGACAAGATGGAAAGAATGTGGGTACATAGAGGACGAAAAATATACATTTATATACTCAGGAAACACAACAGAACATCAAAGGGGGGGGGGGGGGGGGGGGGTAGGAATACTGATAAAAAGAGAGCTACAAAAATATATAAGTGCACACTGGACATGCAGTGATAGGATTATACTACTCAAGTTGAAAGCAAAACCATTCGACATAGCAATAGTACAGACATATGCACCTACTCAAGACTACACAGATGAACAAATAAAGGCATACTATGAAGACCCAAAAAAAGTTATGAAACAAGTGAAATCTTCAGACATCTTGATTGTAATGGGTGACATGAACACTAAAGTAGGAAAAGGTAGATATAAGACCATTATAGGAAATCATGATGAGGAGCGCGTGGCCGTGCGGCTAAAACCACTGTTCCGCTGGCTGAAAAGCCGACGTTCGGTGTTCGAAGCCCGCGGTAGACAGAAAGGATTTTTCCTATCGGGGGTGAAATAAAAATTCTGAGTCGCACACGTCGTGGCGACTGCTTTGACCAAGCGGCCTTTATCCCTCTGGTTCTATCGCTGCTACCCCCCCCCCCCCCCCCCCCCGACATACACCAGGACTGGTACTATGTGTCGTAAAGATAGTTTATAGGAAATCATGGTTTCGGAAAAAGAAATTACAGGAGAAAGATTAATACAATTATGTAAAGAAAACAGGCTGATAATATATAACACCTACTTTGAGCAAGAGCATGGGAAACTATACACATGAAAAAGCCCTGGAGATAAGAAGAGGAATCAAATAGATTACATAATGATAAAAGAAAGGTTCCGTAACAGCGTAAAGAAAGCCAAAACTTACCCAGGAGCAGATATTAATTCAGATCACAATCCTGTAATGATTAAAATTAAAATAAAACTAAAGAAAAACAAGCAAAAGTCTAATTCATCAACAAATCCACTAGATATAACAGCTTTAAATAAAAAAGATATTAAAGATAACTATACAATACAAGTCAAGAACACATACCAGAAGCTGCTAGAAGAAGGAATTGAACAATACAGAAGAGAAAATCCTGATGAAAAAGTAACAACCAAATGGCAATGCATAAAGAAAAGCATACAAGAAACCTGCGACACCTTACCCACAAGAGAAAAGAACAAAAAAACAAAAATGGATAACTAACACCATCTTAGAAAAAATGGAAGAAAGGAGACAAGCGAAGAACACTGCCCAATATAATAAAATAGATAATGAAATACGCAAATGTGCGAAAAGGCAAAAGAAGACAGGCTCAGCCAAAAATGTATAGAAATAGAAACTATGGAAAGCAAACAAGACTTAAGAGGAATGCACACAGAAATAAAGAGAATGACTAATAAAAATAAAAAAGCCACATAAGGTGGATGTATTGCAGACAAAAAGGAAAAATGCTTACAGACAATAAAGATATTATAGATATTATAGATACAAGGCAAGAATATATAACTGAACTATTTCATGATCAAAGGGACAAGAAACCAGTTATAAAATATGCATCAGGCTATAAAATCTTAAAATCTGAGGTGGAAAAAGCTATAAAAACAATGAAAAAGGGAAAAGCAGCAGGACCTGACAGCATACAGATAGAGATATACAGGCACTAGAAGATTTTGGCATTGAAGTGATTACAGACATATGCAACGACATATACCACACAGGATACGTACCAAATGAACTAAAAACATCAACTTTCATTGTATTGCCTAAAAAGAATGGTGCAGTTGAATGCAGTGACTTTAGAACAATATGCCTAATGAGCCATGTTACAAAAAATCTTGCTAAAAGTTATACAAGGAAAGATTAAGAATAAAATCAATACTGAATTAGATGAGCAGCAATTTGGATTTAGAGAACATTAATCGAAAAGTACACAGAAGTAAACAAACCAATATGTGCCTGCTTCATAGACTACACCAAAGCTTTTGATAGAGTACACCACAAACAACTTATAGAATGTCTAAAAGAGATACATCTAGATGATATGGACATACGACTAATATATAATCTATACTGGGAGCAAACAGCAATAATAAAATATAACAAAGAGAACTCTACATCCATTGATATAAAAAGAGGAGTAAGACAGGGATGCGTCCTATCACCAAGCTTGTTCAATCAATACACTGAGCAAATCTTTAAAAACATCATAGAGATGCCAGGCCTACAAATTAATGGAAAGATAATCAATAACCTAAGATATGCTGACGATACTGTACTACTAGCAGAAAATCCTAAAGATCTACAACAATTACTTAATGAAATAAACATGACAAGCAAAAAATATGGACTAGATATAAATATCAAAAAGACTAAAACTATGGTCATAAACAAAGAAGATACTCAAAACCCACAAGTGGATGTCAAAATAGAAGGAATAGACCTGGAGACAGTTCAGAACTACAACTACCTTGGACATACTATAACCAGTGGTGGAAAATGTACAACTGAAATAAACAAAAGAATAGGAATGGCAACAAGTAATTTTAATGTCATGAAGAACATACTAAACATCAAAACAAATAACATCAGGGCTAAAACTAAGAATAGCAAAATGTTACATCTTCTCAATATTCCTATATGGTGCAGAAACATGGACATTAGACAAGAAAACAGAACAGAGAATTGAAGCCTTTGAAATGTGGATATATAGAAGAATATGTAGAATTGGATGGAAGGAAAAGAAAACAAACGACGAAGTCTTAAAACAACTAAAAATAAAAAGAGAACTACTAAGCACAATTCAAACAAGACAAATGCGATTTTTGGGCCATGTTAAAAGACACAACATCCTACTAAAAGTAATCCTGGAGGGGAAAATACAAGGTAAAAGAGGCAGAGGCAGACCAAGACTAACATGGACGAGTAACATCAAAAGGTGGACAAATCAGCTTATTCTAACCTACACCATCAAAGCAAGAGACAGAGCAGAATGGCGCTCCGTGGTAGCCAACCTTCGTTGCGGAGACGGCACTCGATGGTGATGATGATGATGATGACTGCCGTCTGTGGTAGGAATTGAACAAAGGACTTTCCTGTCCATAGGCCAACTTTTCACCTCTATCCACCCAATTCCTCTGTGATGACGATCAAATGCCACAGGGTCAACATGAGTTGTTGACTCTAAGACTATGAAAGTTGATGTTGTAGCTTTCCTGGGTTCTGTTGGAGACGTTGGAGCTTGTCCATCTTAGAAGTACTGTACTACTAGGTCTTCTATATCAGCAGATCCCACCACTGCAGGGACCATATGAGAAACACAAGAGAAACATGTTTGAACTTAACCTTATGTCTGTGTAAACATAAACCTGTGCTGACTGACTTGGGATTACATCATATCACGGAGCTTTGTTTTCTTTACAACAATGACCGCTTTAGTTCTGTCTTCCAAGATAACTTTGCGACGTAGATTATTACGTCACGCGTGGCGATTTTTTTTTTGGTTGGTTGGTTGGGGGCGGGGGGCAGGGTGTTTCCCAAAAAAAAACGGCATCAAAATTCCCCTTTACTATTGCATGTCTGGCTTTTCAAACAAGGAGAAAACTATCTAATAATAATAATAATAATAATAATAATAATAATCCACTATAGCGTTCATTGTTCTGTGCAGTTTCAACGCCGACATATGTTATTTTAGCCCAAGAAAAAAAAAGTTTGAAACAGGTCACTATCGATCGCAAGCTGTGAACATAAAAAGTCAGAGTGACTTACATATTTCAACCTGATTATGAGAAAACTAGGCGGGGACGAGGTTTAAAAAAATATATATATATATATCAGCTGTAACAACTATATAAGTTACATACAATTCATTTACATTTTAAATGCTGTCACGTTGTAATTTTTTTAAAGCATTAATCGGTTTTTCCCCCCAATAGGAATACTATATAGATAAAGTAGTGTGGTGCATGAAGGGTAGTCTACAGAAGCATTTGAAATAAGAATAGAAGTATCTCCATTTATCTTTCTTCTTCTTCTTCTTTTCTCTTTTCACTGATACCTTAAAGGTGTCGTGGTTTATATCATTTGTCGTTCTTGAGCTGCTCGAATTGTCTGAATTAGTGATTTTCCTTCGTTGTTACATGTCTCTGTCACTGCATCTATCCATCTTCTTCTGTGTCTTCCTCTTGGTCTTTTTCCATGCATTCTCGAGAAGAACGCCCTTGATGGTGATTGGTAAGGATTCATTCTGACCAGGTGGCCAAACCATTTAAGTTGTTGTTGTTTTATATATTCTTGGCAGGGTTTAGTTCCTACCATCTTTCTTATGGTTTCATTTGGTATTCTATCTCTTCTTGTGTTGTTTGTTACTTTTCTCAAGCATAGCATCTCACATGTATTGATCTTTCTTAAATGGGATTTAGAAAGGGTCCATGTTTGACTTTCATAGCACAAAGTTGGTATGAATATGCTATTTATTATTTGCTGTTTAGCTGGCATAGAAATGTTTGGATGTCTTAGCAATGGTGAAAGCTGGTATGTGACAGCATTTGCTTTTTGTATTCTCATGTCAATTTCTCTATCTAGTTATACCATCTTCTGTGAACATTGTGCCTAAATACTTGAATTCCTCTACTTGTTTTATTTCTTTATCTTCGATCTTAATGTTTAATGGGTGTCTAAATTTGCTTATTCTTATAGCCTCTGTTTTTGCTGTGTTAATTTTCATACTGTAGTTTGTGCAACTTTTATCTAGAGATGTTAAATGCATTTTTGTTTATCTTTCTACTGACTAATAATTGGATTATGAAAATAACTCACAACAACAGAAATAGTCATTGACCAAGCAACATAATGACTTAGACTTTGCTGATGGCATAGCTCTCCTATAACATAAATATCAACAGATGTAAGATGGCATAGCTCTCCTATAACATAATCATCAACAGATGTAAGATGACATAGCTCTCCTATAACATAATCATCAACAGATGTAAGATGACATAGCTCTCCTATAACATAATCATCAACAGATGTAAGATGACATAGCTCTCCTATAACATAATCACCAACAGATGTAAGATGGCATAGCTCTCCTATAACATAATCATCAACAGATGTAAGATGGCATAGCTCTCCTATAACATAATCATCAACAGATGTAAGATGGCATAGCTCTCCTATAACATAATCATCAACAGATGTAAGATGGCATAGCTCTCCTATAACATAATCATCAACAGATGTAAGATGGCATAGCTCTCCTATAACATAATCATCAACAGATGTAAGATGGCATAGCTCTCCTATAAGATAATCATCAACAGATGTAAGATGGCATAGCTCTCCTATAACATAATCATCAACAGATGTAAGATGGCATAGCTCTCCTATAACATAATCATCAACAGATGTAAGATGACATAGCTCTCCTATAAGATAATCATCAACAGATGTAAGATGACATAGCTCTCCTATAACATAATCATCAACAGATGTAAGATGGCATAGCTCTCCTATAACATAATCATCAACAGATGTTAAAGATAAAATGAGCATACTTGATGAGAGATCACAACAACCGGTAATAATCAAATAAAAATAAGAAAAATACCTCTCGTAGACGCACAATCTTATATATAAAAAAGTAAAGTAAAGTAAAGTAAAGTAAAGTAAATAAAAACCAAGTGGCGTGTAGGGAAAATGGTGTTAGTGACCATAAATTTTACAGACCTTCAGCACATGATTTTTGGGATAATGTGGTCGGTATTACGCCCGTGCCGCTTTATTTTCCCCGAAAAAATCCGGTACCCATTAAAGGCTGGGTGAACCCGGAGGCCGTCGGTTGGGATCGAACCCTGCCTCTTGTCCTGTGTAGTCAAGTTCACTAACCACTGAATCTTATATATATCTGGGGATTAATGTAGACAAAGAAGAAGGAACAGAGAGTGTTACCAAATAATACCATGTTAGTAATAAGGATATCAACAGCGAGATTTGCGCTGGGAAACATGCAAATCCAAAGAAATTTAGTTTTATGCAAAAATAAAAATGTTCAACTCCAATGTTAAGTCTGTCCTATTATATGGTTCCTAAACATGGAGAACAAAAATGACAATCATGAAGATACAGACCTCCATTAATGGATGTTTGCGCAGAATAAAAGGATATAAATGGCAGGACAAAATCATTAACATAGAATTATGGAAATGTACCAGTCAAATACCAGTGGATAAAAAGATACAGGGATGACAATGGTGCTGGATAGGACACACACTGAGGAAGCCAACTGAGAGTATTACACAACAGGCCTTTTTTGGTATCCTCAAGAAAAAATACAAAGAGGAGGACATAATATTCTTGGTTTAGACAGATGGAAGTAGAGATGAAGATGATGTGGAAGACATGGAACGATCTTAAAAGAATAACAAGAAACAGAACAGCATGGGAAATGTTTGTTGAAGACCTATACTCTACAGGGAGTTGAAAGGTAGAAGAAGAAGAATAGTCTTTGATCATCTATCAGGGATGGCCAACTAGGTGCCCGCGGGCCACAAGTGGCCCGCGACGTCCTTTTTGTGGCCCTCGGCGGATAAAAAATAAAATCAGGTTGCTTTGAGCAAAATGTCCTGGGTAAAATTTCATAAAATATTTGTTACACTAACTTCTACCGTGGAGAAAGCTAACTCAAATATTCCCTAGTAGACCTATGTTTAAAACTCGGAACACTCTAGTAGTTAGTTTAACGTTGACTTCCCGTAATTCCCGGCCCATCCTTTTTTTTTCCTTTTGATCATCCTGCGACCGACTTAAACAAAAGAAGAAGCCAACGAATGGTTCTAGAGCCAACTCTCGGTTCGGCGAGTTCGAACAGTTTCCGCCAAGAAATACTGTCAGTCACCCACCTCCTCCACCCCAACACATTTACCTCACAATTATTTTACTTTCAGTTTCTTTCTCTCCAAACCTCTTTTCATCAGTCAAAATTATATATCCAATCTGATAATTCTGATTTTGTCGAGTTACAGTGAACAGTTCCATTTTAACAGGAAACAGTGATATTGTTGTAATCTGTGTTTTCATTGTCTGTCGCTTCGGTCGTGGTATAATATGAACAATAAACGTCAATTAAATGAAACAAATTTCATGAGAAATTGGAACATGATTTTTTATTTATCAACAATAAGGATAGCAAACCGCAGTGCCTTGTGTGTTTGCAAGTGTTGTCTGTAAATAAAGAGTATAATCTTAAACGGCATTACACACAGCATCACGTTGCTAAATACAAGGACTACATTGGTACAATACGTTCTACACTTGTGTGCGATTTGAAGAAAAAGGTTAGTGCTCAGAAATGTGTTTTTACTGCATTAACAAGACAAACAAGTTCCTTAATGGCATCGTTTGTTGTAAGCGCAGAGATAGAGAAATAAAAAAAAATCGTTATGTGACGGTGACTCCATTCATTGCCCAGCATTACACTGCATTATACACCAGGAGGCGCTGTGTGGCAGGCAAGATTCTAGACGTGGAGTGGAGGATGATATGAAAACTGTAATAAAGTGTGTGAATTTAATAAAAGGCGGGAATCGGTCTTTGACACACCGACAGTTTATACATTTTCTATCAGAAGTTGAGGCGGAATATGGCGATTTGGTGCTCTACACACAAGTACGCTGGCTAAGCAGAGGGAATTGTTTGAGGCGGTTTTTTCTTTGAGAAACGAGATAAAGCAGTTTTTAGAGAAACATGATACCAACAAAGAAATGATCAGAAAAATGTCGGATCCACATTTTAACAGCGTATTGGCCTTTTTAACTGATATCACCCAGCACATGGAATGAACTCAACGTGAAGCTACAGGGACGTTCCCAAACAGTCTCAGATTTGGTAGGACACCTAGGTGGATTTATAAGTCAACTAAAAGTTTTTAAATTTACCCTGGCCAAAGAAAACTTCATACATTTTCCTTCGTGCAAAGAATTGATTGAGGAGCGCAGTGACACTGATTTCAAATTTTCTGTATTAATGTTAGACAAACTATTGGAGCAATTCAATTAACGATTTTCTGACTTCAGTGGTATACGACCAGAACTGGCATTGTTTAACAACCCTATGAAGTGTGACATTTTCCAACAACATGACACTTTTCAGTTGGATTTATGTAACCCCCAAAGTGACCCTTTTTTCAATCAAGGATGGAGATAGGAGTTGACTTTTGGAAACTTGTACCACAGGAAAAATATCCCGCATTGACTTGTGATTTCAGTTTGAAAATTACTTCTATGTTCGGAAGCACATATATATGTGAATGCGCTTTTTCAACAATGAAGGAGATTAAATCGTCACAAAGAAACCGACTCACTGATGGCCACCTTCAGGATTTATTACGAATATCATCATCATCTTTACACATTGACTTTGATGAACTTGTTGCTGCACATGAACGTCCACATTGTTCTCATTAAGGTCTGTTACATGTCAACTTTAAAATGACCTAACTAAAACATGTTTGTTAAACAATATAAATAGCAAAGTTTATTCATTTTTATAAATCAACTAGGCATTTTTAACTCTGTTGCAATAAAATGATTTATGTAAACAAATAATGCCGATAAATAAAAAAATATTACCTTAAAACAAATGCCAAGTTTATTTGTATTGATGTTGTTATGTGTGTGGCCCGCTACAAAAAAAAATAATTAAAAAATGGCCCGCTATTTGAAAGAAATTGGCCATCCCTGGTCTATATATTGCGCTAAAACAAGGGACACAACTAAAAGTTTGATAGCAAGGCACCGTGCCGTGTTAGCATCTTCTTTTCCCCTCTTGTATTGAATAATGTATAAATATGCGGCAGGTATATAACACATAAGTCACATATCTAGTGAATCAGTAGGGTCATCATATCAACAAGCAAAATTGATCATATAAACAAGCAAAATTGATCATCTAAACATGCAAAATTGATCATATGAACATGCAAAATTGATCATCTAAACATGCAAAATTGATCATATAAACATACAAAATTGATCATCTAAACATGCAAAATTGATCATATCAACAAGCAAAATTGATCATCTAAACGTGCAAAATTGATCATATAAACATGCAAAATTGATCATCTAAACATGCAAAATTGATCATCTAAACATGCAAAATTGATCATATAAACATACAAAATTGATCATCTAAACATGCAAAATTGATCATATAAACATGCAAAATTGATCATCTAAACATGCAAAATTGATCATTTAAACAAACAAAATTGATCATCTAAACAAGCAAAATTGATCATTTAAACAAACAAAATTGATCATCACCACCAAAACAAGCAAAGTTATTCTTCATCTGCATTAACCAAAAAAAAATGTAATTTGTAATATTTTAATAACATTCTGATCTACGATATATAGGACGTTATTAAGTGGGGGAGAGACTGTTTGGTCCCGAGGCAAGATGCCAGTCACGAGACAGAGAGGTTGTGAGTTCAAATCTGCGCCAGTTGGATTTTTATTTGTGATTTTTCTCTGCATAAATGGTCTCAACAGCGGGGCTCAGCTGTAAATGTCAATTACTCATCAAGAGAAGAAAAAAAAATATGAGTAGGCCTACCCCCGAAGTCAGGGTTACCTGCCTGTGCGGCGAGGGACCCCTGTGCACACGGCTGTCAGGGAAAAAACGGATTAACTCGCACAATTCAGTTTAACTCTCTAGGTACTTGCCAGAGGTGAAAGCTGGCGAACGTAAAAAAAAAAAAATAAAAAAATTAAATGCAGCCTTTTAAAGTTTTAATAAATACCACGTGTATATGTGTTAATATTAACAGTTCACTGCCATAAATGTTTTTTATACTAAAAAGTCCATTAATGTTCACCTATCACTCTCCCAGATACTTGTGATGGTGTCGCTGAGTATTGGCTATTTTGGGCTGCTGACAACCTTTAGCCCCAACTTTGGCTGGATGTTGGTACTTAGAGGTCTGGTCGGTGTGGGGATGGGTGGATCACCCCAAGGGCAAGTACACTTGTTTAAAAAAAAAAAATTTTAACTGCTAATTGAGCAGAATTGGTAATTTCCTAGTTTGATCAGATATATTATTTCAGTTTGGAAGAGTGATGTCCCCTAAAATATGTCTGCCAAAATACAGTGGTTCTAAGGCATTCTTGGCGTTGGGGTCATTACGCTGGCATGTGTCACTCACACTGGCGTTTGGGTCAGCGTGGCGTTCGGGTCAGCGTCTGCGTCCAAATCGAGATGTTAATTAATAATTGGCTGAACCCCTATCCTTTCTTATGCTTCTTCTTACTAATTATCCGCCTATATATATAGGCTAGTTTGTCTAATATTTAAAAACCAGCTAAGCAGTTCTGAGTTCACTTACTTGAATTTGGTACTACTGTATTTGCAAAATGACCGGGCGACCTAGAGCCCCAACTGAAGTTGTGAATGTTGGGCAGATCATGACTTTTCATGACATCATTGCAGAGGATAGATGGAATTTACTAACTCTGATTCCCGAGATTGCCACTAATAAATTGTGTATTCAGTGGTTAGCTAAGCGTAGACTAATAATAAATACGTGTCTATGCAACATTTGTCATATGCCTGCGCGTTTAGTAGCCTACAGCAGAGGAGTAGATGGCTATCAGTGGTCATGTCAGGGGTGCAGTTTTGGAAAGTCCGTTCGTGATGGATCATTTTTCACAAAGAGCCATCTATCACTAAAACAAATTTTAATTATGATCTACTGTTGGAGCAGCGATTTTCCACAGAGCTTGATCCAGCATGAGGCAGGCGTCAATAAAAATACTGTAGTGGATTGGTGTAATTTTTTACGCGAGGAATGTGAGAAATACATGGTCAGACACTTCAGTCAAATTGGTGGTATGGACATTCTAGGCCAACCAATCGTTGTGGAAATTGACGAGTCCAAATATTTTCACCGAAAATATCACAGGGGACAATGGAATGAGGGTCACTGGGTGTTCGGTGGAATAGAAAGGATTTCAGGAAAATGCTTTCTAGTAGAAGTACCAGATCGCTCCGAGGCTACTTTAACAAAAGAGATAGTTGCCCATATTTTACCTGGAAGCCACATTATTTCTGACGGCTGGTCTGCATATGCCAATATCAGTCGAATTGCAAATGGTATTTATACCCATTGTTCAGTCATCCATCAAGAGAATTTTGTCGACCCAGATGATCCCGAAATTCACACACAGAATATTGAAAATATGTGCATGCGGGCCAAAAGGAAATTGAAGAGACAGTTCGGCACTAGGCGTACATTGTTCCCATCGTTTCTACACGAGTTCGCCTTCAGAAATGAAATCAGACAAGGAAACGTCCTAGGGACGCTAATTACAGGAATTGCAGAGAGTTATCCTGTGTAAAATCATCACATCCCTGCAAACTACTGTCCTTTTCAGGACAACATAAGATTGCTCCAAACCTGCCCACTTCACAACTGTCCTTTTCAGGACAACCAAACATTCACAATTACATGTAACTATTTTAGATTGCCTAGAGTTTTCACAATGGTCCTTTTGAGGACTTTCATCACACTCGTTGTTATTCTCAAGCTCCGCACCAGATTGCTAATCGCTGACAGGTAATTTGAGGTAATACAGACGTTGCATTGTGTTTCGTAAAGCTATTTCTAGATATTTTTTGTATTTATGTGTGTGTATGTGCATTTTAATTAATAGCCAAAGTTTGACAATCTTCCAACATTTGGCAGTAAATTACGGCGATTGGTAATCAACCGCACAATTCCCTTCGATCAGAAGATCATAATTAGGCCGAGTGGCGTCGTTTTTGTCACGCGTTATAATATATTTATAAATATTTAACACTAAAGCTAAACCTAACCCCTGGACCCAACGCCCAATCAACAGATACTCCGAAATGATTACATGCCAGCGTAATGACCCCAACGCCAAGAATGCGTAGAACCACTGTATTTTGGCAGACATATTTTAGGGGACATCACTCTTCCAAACTGAAATAATATATCTGATCAAACTAGGAAATTACCTTATTTGTATCTTACTTTGAAAGTACATCAACTTTTAAGCATAATTTTTCATTTAAATTCACTTTGGACCAAAAGCAGTTGCTCTCCATTATGAACATTTTACTGCTATTTCCTGCTGGTCTTGTGTATTTTTAAAATCCATGACCAATTTTTGTTTATTTGTGGTTTTGCGTAGTTTCATCCTCTCTAGTTCATTAGAGAGTCCAGAAGAAGATTCTACAAGAGGAAGCCAATGAATTAGCCAATCAAAAACAAATGGCCAGGCCGTAACAAAAATAAATCCAATAGTTTCTTGTAAATATATGTATCTATCTATATATGTATCTATCTATCGTTCTTTCGAACCGAAGATGGCACATTGGGCAGAAATTCTAGACTTGTTTTCCTCTAGGCAAATTTGATTTTTCATTAATTTTGTCTTTTCAAGGTTGATCTCAAGTTAAATTTTCCTAGTGTTGATGACAACACATTTGTTTTTTTCTTGCATCATGTTTATATTGCTATTGATAAGAACTATGTCATCTGCAAAATCAAGGTCCTCCGACTGAGATCCAAGTGTTTATCCAATGCCTTTGTCACCTATGGAACACTTTTGTATAATGATGCCAACAGCAATTCCAAATAACAAGGGAGATAAAATGCATCCTTGTTTCACTCTGGTATAAATCAGGAACCATTCACTCAAACTTGCCTCTGTACGAACATGACAAGCTGTCGTACAGATCTATGATGCTGTTAATAATTTTTGGTGGTATTCCATTTTGTCTGAGTATGTTCCACAAAGCGTCTCTATGTATGCTGTTAAAAGCCTTTTTTGAAATCAATGAAATTTAGAACTGGTCTCTTTTCTATATTTTATAAATGCTTATTTTTCATGAATTCTGTCACTATCAAAATTAAATTAAAATGATATATTTTTTTTTCTATCGATCACAAAACTATTAGAGGAAGTCAATAAAAAGTCGCAAATGGCTGTAAAACAAATCTAACTAAATACAGTAAGAACTTGGAGGAAACTTTTTTATTTTTTGCAACTAAATTATTCCTCTTTTTCTCAAAATAATTTCCACCAACGTTGAAGCACTTATCCCATCATTTTTCTCACGGATCCACTTTCTGAGGCTTACAATTCTATGTCTGCTTTTGAAGCCAGGATTTCACTTCATGTTCAATCTCTTTGTCATCTGTGAAATGTCTCCCACCAAGATGAGCTTTCAGTGGACTGAACAGGTGGAAATCGTTCGAGGCTGGAGCTGTAAGGTGAATGCTCAAGAAGTTCCCCCAACCCAGTTGGTGAGTGTTCTTCTGGATTATTCAAGCCGTAGATGGTCTGGCATTGTCATGATGGAGCAGTACTCCTCTAGTCAGCAGGCCCGAGACCACTGTCTGGAAATTCAATCGACCTTCATTATGCTGTAGGTTCAATCATGCAAACAGCCTTTTGCAATTGTCAACACTGTCTATTGTTACTCGGAGAAATGAAAAAAAATTAGAAAAAATATATTTTAAAAATGTATTTGGTTATTTGGTTATGGAAGGCCCCGGTATCACTGCAAACGAATTAAAATCCATAATTGCTCAACCGCCCGTGCCAGTGGAATCATCCGAAAAAAAAAATGATATGGTTAAAGCTTTACATAACATTTGATATTTAACCACACCATTTTTTTTCTATATTTTTCCTGTTTTTTTCATTTGTCTTTACAGTTAGCTGGACTAATGAATCTTCCAGAATACATCTTCGCATTTTTATGCATTTTTATATGCATTACTTTGCCTTGAACCTATTGTTACTCGCCTTCTCCTCGATTGATTGTAATCATGTTCTGCACCTGCCAATCAGATGCTTCTGTTGCAATCTTAACAGAACGTCAAGACTGAACTTCATCAACAATTATGGTGTGTTCTTGAGAAAATGTGTCTACCCCGTAGTGCATCACTGTATGGGACAAACAATTGCCAGCATAAACATGAAGCATTACATATGAATGTCCTTCACCAGAACAATAAGAAAAATAACCTCTACTGAGATGAAATGTGTTAGACGAATGACAGGAAACAGTCTGAGAGGTAAGATCAGAAATGAAGAACTGAGAAAAAAAGCTAGGAATAGCCCCAGCCATGGAATATATAAGGAAACAACAGATAATATTGTTTGGCCACGTGACGAGGCAGAAAGATCAAAACACAACACAACGAGCCTTCAGCAAACGTTGTGAGTACACCAGACCCAAGGGTGGACCATGAAAAAGATGGATCGATGGAATATTAGAAGCACTAGGAAACATATCAGCAGCAGAGACGAACAGAAGAACAAAAGACCGCAAATCATATCTCCCCTCGACGCTGAAAGGCAGATGAGGAAGGAAAGAAGAAGAAGAATATATTGTTCTTATCAGGTTAATAAACGTTATTTGTCTGTCTGACCTACCTACCTGCCTACTGATGTGGACTCATGATTGTCAAAGTCATGTATCCTCGTATCTCAAAGGGCATTGATAACATCTGCCTGGTCCATTGGTTTGACCATCTTCGATGAAGCACAGCTAGCCAGCCTGTCTGTGCTTTCATTTCCCTGTATTTTCATTATTTAATATATATTTTTAATATACTCCTATATGTGAGGATTGAGTAATCTAGCAAAGGATCTTATTTTTACTGCTTGTTTTCAATAAAAATGGTTAGTAAAGTACCCCCGTCACGCCAAGTGGCGTATAGGGAAATATGGTGTTAGTGACCCTATATTTTACAGACCTTCAGCTCATGATTTTTTGGGGTAATGTGGTCAGTATTACGCCCGTGCTGCTTTACTTTCCCAGAAAAAAATCCAGTGCCCAGTTAAGGCCTGGTGAACCCGGCCGCCGTCGGTTGGGATCGAAACCTACCCCTTGTCCGTGGTAGTCCAGTTCACTCACTACAGAGCTATCGCGGCTACCCTAAAAATGGTTAGTGCATTGGTATATTGAGCACGTGATTGAGTTTCTAATTTCTCAACAGTTTTTTTTTTTTTATCCTGACCAATTATGTGCTCAGGATTCACCCAGTCTCTGAAAATGGATACTAAAGAATTTTCACTGGGACATTATAACTACCTGGTGTGCATGTCACAGATAAGTGTTCTGGCATCAACCTAATGTTCTTTGACACAAAGAACTATGGGTATTTTTTTACTGTTCTTTTTTTTGTTCTCAAAACTGAAGATTGTCATTCAAGTTTTTCTTACTGTTGTCTTCTATAAAATTGCTTGACATGAATCATTTTTTTGCATTGAAAAAAATAACTAATGTAAGTACTTTGTTTTGTTTGTAATTAAGAATTATTCACATTTTTCATATGACGGACATTATTTTTTTCAGATTCTCTTTAAATGCAGAATATATTCCTTCCAAGTATAGAGCAAAACTTCTAATTTTTGGAACAGTAAGTTTAATCAGTTTATTTTACCAACTGTACAGTTACTTGATCCTTTACTTGTATTCTGTCAATCATCATCCTTTAGTTGCATGTCCTTTACAGAACATTGTTTACATCACAGTCCATTTGAAGAAATTACTGTCTCTAGTCAGATCACAGTCCATTTGAAGAAATTACTATCTCTAATCATATCACAGTCCATTTGAAGAAATTACTGTCTCTAGTCAGATCACAGTCCATTTGAAGAAATTACTGTCTCTAGTCAGATCACAGTCCATTTGAAGAAATTACTATCTCTAGTCAGATCACAGTCCATTTGAAGAAATTACTGTCTCTAGTCAGATCACAGTCCATTTGAAGAAATTACTGTCTCTAGTCAGATCACAGTCCATTTGAAGAAATTACTATCTCTAATCAGATCACAGTCCATTTGAAGAAATTACTATCTCTAGTCAGATCACAGTCCATTTGAAGAAATTACTATCTCTAGTCAGATCACAGTCCATTTGAAGAGATTACTGTCTCTAGTCAGATCACAGTCCATTTGAAGAAATTACTGTCTCTAGTCAGATCACAGTCCATTTGAAGAAATTACTATCTCTAATCATATCACAGTCCATTTGAAGAAATTACTATCTCTAGTCAGATCACAGTCCATTTGAAGAAATTACTATCTCTAGTCAGATCACAGTCCATTTGAAGAAATTACTATCTCTAATCATATCACAGTCCATTTGAAGAAATTACTGTCTCTAGTCAGATCACAGTCCATTTGAAGAAATTACTATCTCTAGTCAGATCACAGTCCATTTGAAGAAATTACTATCTCTAGTCAGATCACAGTCCATTTGAAGAAATTACTGTCTCTAGTCAGATCACAGTTCATTTGAAGAAATTACTATCTCTAGTCAGATCACAGTCCATATGAAGAAATTACTATCTCTAGTCAGATCACAGTCCATTTGAAGAAATTACTATCTCTAGTCAGATCACAGTCCATTTGAAGAAATTACTATCTCTAGTCAGATCACAGTCCATTTGAAGAAATTACTGTCTCTAGTCAGATCACAGTCCATTTGAAGAAATTACTGTCTCTAGTCAGATCTCCCACTTGCTTTGTTGTCAAGCTCTAGGTTATTTTGATTTGTTGAAACTATGTATTTGTTATCTGGGCAATTTGATATCAAGAAAGGTTTTACATGAGTATCATGGAATATCATTTACACCATTATATATCAGCATTGCCAGATGATTTACAGAGGTGAGTCTGGATGGTGTCTAGGTAACAGATTTTGTGA
Source organism: Megaustenia siamemsis (assembly GCA_032433765.1). Taxonomy (NCBI): domain Eukaryota; kingdom Metazoa; phylum Mollusca; class Gastropoda; order Stylommatophora; family Ariophantidae; genus Megaustenia; species Megaustenia siamemsis. The sequence continues at coordinate 34,489,826 of JAVIAB010000008.1, forward strand.
GCATCTTTATGATGTTGAGCAGAAGACTGGCAGTCCGATGTCATCCCATTTCATTTCCCCTGGCCATAGTGGTAAACCCGACATGCAAGTCACTGACATTGTCTCGTGCCACTCCAGCAATCATAGCCAGTTCACCCTTGAGAATTATCTCATAGTCCAGTTGGGTTCACTACCCCATATGGCACGAACATAACACTCTCATACACATAGGATATCTGCTACACATTTCTTACCCTCATGCGCACCCGCACCTATATATGTGTGTTTGTCTGCATGTGCACTTGCACATTTGGACATCTATGGGTGTTTGTGGATGTGCATTGTGGTAATATATACAAATGTGTGTGTTTATAAATGTTTGGTTATGTAAGCGTGCATTTGGGCACATCTGTTCGGTGTGCACACCCATAGTTGCAGATATACACAGATGTATATGTTCACTTGGGTACGTGAGATTTTCCTTGTGGATACACTTATTGAGAATCACACCCATATAAACATTTCCAGTAATAGTAGAGTCTGGGATCTTGTACCCACCTCCACATATTTTTGGAACCTTTCCTTTTTACTGTATTTCACACCTGTGTCCGCCGGCCTGATCAATTGCAGTCCAATCAGCACCTGATCAAGCTCTGGACCACAGGGAAGTGACTTATTTTCTTTTTTGAGAGTCTAGCATATTATCACCATGTAGTTAGATTTCTGTGTATATCCTTATATATTTTTGTGCTGTTGTTTATTGCTCCAGCTGAAGGCCCCTACTTGGCCGAAACATTGTTCTACTTTTGTTTTGTTTCTCACCTACGTAAAGCTGTTACCATACCACTTTTTCCTTTTTTTAAATTTTCATTCATTCATTCATGTCTTGAAACCACCTTCTTCTTGGTCTACCCCTCTCATCTTCCTGGAACCATGCCATCCTGCTCTTTACAAACTACTTTGTCTTTTGATGTGGCCATAATATGTTAAATTTCCTCTGTAAAATGCGTTTTACAAGTTATAACTTGTCAATTTCCAGACCTTCTAGAATGTATTTTTTTTCTTTTTTTCTTTATCCAAGGTATTCTTGGAATTTTCCTGCAGCATTTTGTTTTTAATTGAACTAATTTTATTAATTATTGTTTGCAAGATTATATCCATGATTCGTTGCCATCTTTTGTTAATTGGGAAGAATCATGTCCTCAGTAATTGTACTTTTACTGCCTTGTTGGTATTGTGTCATATGTTTTTCATAGCATTTAATTTGTATATATGTTATCATTCTAATCTTACGGTCTGTTGTTTGATGTGCAACGGGGATAATCTGACGATTAACTGTGTGTTTATATGTTTGGAATTGGAGTCAACAACAATGGCCTAACATCATCAAGTGCTATACATTAAAAAAAAAATATGACGATCATCATTTTCGAGAGGACATGAACTTCCTGTATATGGTGGATAGGCGGCGGGAACAATTGAAGGCTATGCATGAAAAGTGTTCCTTGTTGCAGTTTCCTCATATTCCAAATCCGGCTTGTTGCAGGAGCTACTGAGTTAAGTGCTCTGTGCACACCGTGAGCTGTGTGTCTCATCCGTTTTGACCATGTTTCAATATTCCAATTGTTTATGATGAATGATATCATATGACAGGGAACAGTTGGCTGTGTTCACTTTCTGCGCGGTTTCGCCTTATGTCTTTTGGCATGTGCTGAGACTGCTACGATGGGGACTACAGTTTCCTTTCTTTGTTTGGGAGATGAGATATTAATTTGCATGATTCCACTGGCCTAGGCGGTTGAGCAATTATGGATTTTAATTCGTTTGCAGTGATACCGGGGCCTTCCATAACCAAATATGTTATAATGTTTTCTATAAATATCGTAATGTTGTAAATGTAATATTTATTATAATGTTAAGCAAAAATAGATGACGGTAAAAATTATGTTTCACATAGTAACATCTGATTTTTTTGGTAAACAATAATAGCAAAAGTAACTAAAATCTGATTCCATTTTGTTGAAGATCACTAAAATAAGGGGAGAATTGTTAGCAAACTGTATAGTGACAGATAAATCAGCATGAAATGATATAGCTTAATCTATGCCACAAAAATACTTAGTAATTATTTATTAGTCTATTTTTACAGTCAATATGTATGTATGTATAACAAGATAATTAACTGAAGAATATCTGTATATAAACTTCCAAAGTGAAGTACTGGCCAATAGAAACTTGGGAGGTAGGTCTAAAACTATTATGGGAGTCAGGTAGGGCTCTCTTCTATTATTGTATTTCTTGAAAGTTGAATTAGTTCTTTGAAAGTTAAATATATGTTCCTTGAAAGTTTAATATTTGTTCCTTGAAAGCTGAATTAGTTTCTTGAAAGTTGAATTTGTTTCTTGAAAGTTGAATATTTGTTCCTTGAAAGTTGAATTTTTGTTGAAGGTTGAATTGTTTCTTGAAAGTTAAATATTTGTTCATTGAACGTTTTATTTATTTCTTGCAGTTGAATATTTGTTCTTTGAAAGAATTATAACAGGCAGATCATACCCTGAAAATATATTTGTTTATTTCATTTATAAATGTTCTATCCATCCATTTATTGTCATTTCGAGTTGAAAATAATTAAGGCAGAAATTATAGACTCTCTATGGCTGACAATCTTTAGTATCAAGTGGTCAGACCTTGCACAGGACCTGAATTGTATCTTGTCCCTGTTCTGGACAATTTGATCAATTTCAACAAGGGAGCTGATGCATGTTGTTGTTGGTTCTTGCCTCAGTGTTCTTTTTAGCATTTCTCTAGTTTGGTGTCTTTTTCTTTTACCCTTTGGTTCCATTTGAGGGCTTGCTTTGAGTTTATCTTGTTGTATCTTCTCATTACATGATCAATGGTTTCTATAATTTATATTTTGCAATTGCCGATTACATAGAATTGAAAGTGTAAATTGTTGTTGTGTGTTAATCCTCTGATTACAGATATTTGATATTGCATCATATAAATCTATGAAGATGGATAGTAAAATCAACAAAGAAATAGATATATGATGCAATAAGGCAAACCAAATTTTGGACTTCTATCTGCTATACTTCAACACAAAGTGTTGAAACCTATTAAGTTAAAACCTATTACTACTAGGAAACATCTTATGCAGAGTATATTCAATTGAATGTTGTGCTACAAATGCCAAACAGGGTCACTTATGTCTAAGCATAAAAGAAAGCTTGTCACCATAGAAATGTGATGTCTAAGAAAAAAAATGGAGTAACCATAAAAGACATAATGAGAAATGACATTATAAGAGAAAGAATAGACATTGAGTCAATCCTAAGCTCCATACAGAAACAACAAATAAACTTGTTTGCCCATCTAGAAAGAATGCTGTGTGATCCTTACCATACAAAGCATATATTAACAGAGGAGATTGGAGTAGAGCAAGAGGCAGACCAAGAGTAAGATGGACAGACAACATCAAAGAAATGTTACAACAGCATCCATTGACAATGAGTGCAGTCGTCAATAGGGCGACAACCAGAACTTTGTATCTCCCTCGACACCCGAACGGGTACAATAGGAAGTGAAGAAAGATGATGTAAATGAAAGACAGTGACAGAAGAGCACTAGACTACTATCTCTAAATGCTATGGTGGTCTGATACAATAAAAGATTATTTATAATTTCACCTTCTTTAAGATGTATTTGTTATATGACATTACTCTCTCTCTGTACTAAATAAATAATTTGCCTGAAGAAAACTCTCTGAGTATTTTAGCCAAACAGTATCAACAACGAAGAATAAGAATTGCTCAATGAAAGAAAGAGCACATAGTGATGGTATGGAGACACAATTATTGGATTGTACACACTGGAGATCTTAAAACCAATTCAGTAAATTCTGTTGACAAGGTCACACTGTGCACCTACTGCTCAACTGCACAGGTGATAATTCCAAATCTCCTTAGTCACCTCTTGCAGCATGCAGGTAACAGTGGTTCTATTCTTTACTCCCATCACTGTGGATGTACTGTTAGCTACACAACATAAAAACCATCACAAGAATTGCTCAAATAAGAGAAAATGCACTTAATGACAACAAGAAGATACAAGTGTTCGATTGGTCTTGTACACACTGCACATCTAGAAACCGTCGCATTAACTGTCATGCTGTGTTCTCTCAAATGAAGGTGAAATAAAGGCAAACCAACTGGCATGCTGTGTTCTCTCAAATGAAGGTGAAATAAAGGCAAACCAACTGGCATGCTGTGTTCTCTCAAATGAAGGTGAAATAAAGGCAAACCAACTGTCATGCTGCGTTCTCTCAAATGAAGGTGAAATAAAGGCAAACCAACTGTCATGCTGCGTTCTCTCAAATGAAGGTGAAATAAAGGCAAACCAACTGTCATGCTGTGTTCTGTCAAATGAAGGTGAAATAAAGGCAAACCAACTGTCATGCTGTGTTCTCTCAAATGAAGGCGAAATAAAGGCAAACCAACTGTCATTTTGTGTTCTCTCAAATGAAGGTGAAACAAAGGCAAACCAACTGTCATTTTATGTTCTCTCAAATAAAGGTGAAATAAAGGAAACCAACTGTCATGCTGTGTTCTCTCAAATGAAGGTGAAATAAAGGCAAACCAACTGTCATGCTGTGTTCTCTCAAATGAAGGTGAAATAAAGGCAAACCAACTGTCATGCTGTGTTTTCTCAAATGAAGGTGAAATAAAGGCAAACCAACTGTCATGCTGTGTTCTGTCAAATGAAGGTGAAATAGAGGCAAACCAACTGTCATGCTGTGTTCTCTCAAATGAAGGTGAAATAGAGGCAAACCAACTGTCATGCTGTGTTCTCTCAAATGAAGGTGAAATAAAGGCAAACCAACTGTCATGCTGTGTTCTCTCAAATGAAGGTGAAATAAAGGCAAACCAACTGTCATGCTGTGTTCTCTCAAATGAAGGTGAAATAAAGGCAAACCAGGTGAATAAATGACACAAGCTGAGATAGTTATAGTTATTCGAAGGCCCTGGTACCACTGCAAATGAATTAAAATCCATAATTGCTCAACCCCCCGTGCCAGTGAAATCATCCAAATTAACATCTCATCTCATTGAAGGATTCAAATAAAGAAAGGCAGCTGCAGTTCCCATCATAGCAGCCACAGCACATGCCAAAAGACATAAGGTCAAGTGGTACCAAAAGTGAATGCAGCTGAATTGTCCTTCATCGTATGATATCATTCATCGTATGATATCATTCATCGTAAGCAATCGGAATATCAAAACATGATCCGGATGAAAACTACAGCTCACGGTGTGCACAGAGCACTAAACTCAGTAGATCCAGCAGCAAGCTGGACTTGGAATATGAGGAAACTGCAACAAGAAACACTTTTCAGAAACAGCCTCAGCGGTTCCTGCCACCTATCCGCCTTATTGTCCAGAAGTCCAATGACCAGACTTTGTGCACACTGTATATAGGGCCCATCAAGGAGAAGAGATTTTGTTGCTGCCCCATAGAATACCAAATGTTTACCCTTGTTTGCATTGTCACTCCATGGTCAAGATAAAAACAAAAACAAGATGAATTATGCAAATATGTAATGAAGTAGTCATGGTTTAAGAAAGCATAGAATAGAAAAAAAATTATATTAAATTGACATCTTATTTAATTTTTTTTTCTTCAGATTTTTTGGACTCTTGGCAGCATTTTTGAGATCAGCTTGGCAATGATAGTTGTTCCTTCTCTAGGATGGAGATGGCTACTAGCTCTCACAGCAACGCCTGTTTTTTTAGCTTGCTTTGGACTGTTTGTATGTTATCAATGTGCAGAGATGAGTTTTTAATTAAATTATTATTTCTATCTATCGTCCTTTCGAGCCGAAGACGGCACATAGGGCAGAACCACAATCTCAAAAAACAGAAACCTTGCGTGCCAAAATAGCACATATTGCAGAGATCACTGCTTAAAATTATTATTTACGCTAGGTCAAAACTGTGACCTGATCACCACATGACAACTGTACTGCACATTCTCTAGCATGGAAACCATGGAAACTACCTTTAGTTAGTTCCTCTTGAGTTATAGATGGCATATAGTGAAAAACAAATTAACAAAAAAAACTTTCAGTTTCAAATGATTCATTGTTGCTATACCTCCTGTATTGTCAGATTTTTTTGCACAGGACCCACAAATGTGTTTTGTCACTGTTTTGGGCTATGATGATGCCCATTGTTATTGCCTCGCTTATTAGTGTTCTTTTAGTATTTCTCTAATTCAGCTATTTTCTTTTACTCACTGTTTCTAATCTGGGGGCTTGCTTTCACATTTCATCACTTTTAATGGCCTGGCTGACATAAGCTCACTTTTTTTTTTTGAAAAACTTTGCAGCTACAATAAATCAAATAAATACGATTTTTTTTTTTTTTTTATGCTTGTGAACATCAGAAATGAATTTCGTAATAATGAAACAGAAAATGAGAATCTGACATTATCCATTTATGTCACAACAAATGAAGTTTCCCTCCATGCCTTTTAGGTATATAGAGTAAGTGATGTACCTCGCTACATTTGTCCATGAGCAGCAGTACATTTTAGTGATATGATTTATCCCATAAAAAAAGGAACCGTTGAGGCACTGTCTGAGAAGTGTTCCTTGTTGCAGTTTCTTCATATTCTGTGTCCGGCTTGGAGCTACTGAGTTTAGTGACCTGTGCACACCATGGGCTGTGCTTTTCATCCAAATAGTGTTTCTATATTCAGATTGCTTACGATGATTGATGATATCGTATGATGAAGGACAGTTCAGCTGTGTTCACTTTCAGTGCCGCTTGGGCTTATGTCTTTTGGTGTGTGCTGTTGTGGCTATGACGGGGACTGCAGCTGCCTTTCTTTGTTATATTCGATGAGATTTTAATTCAGATGATTCCAATGGCACAGGCGGTTGGATAATTATGGATTTTCATTTGTTTGCAGAGATACAGGGGCCTTCAAATAACTATAACTATCACATAAAAAATCTCAGGTACCAATTTTTAGAAAATATGTGAATCTTGACATCTTGTTAATCTAAAAAAAATGTAGCCACTTCTCAATGAAGCTGAACCCTTCTGATTATGAGTGAGCACACTGACCACTCAGCTACAGAGGCTACAAGGTTCTGATAGAATTAATGAATAAATGAGAGATGCTGAATATCATGTAACTCCATAACACTAGATCTTGTATGCATTACAACAGTTTCACTGTTGAAATTTGCCTGTTCCACGCCATAAAACCATCCAGTATTTTTATCCATTGTCTACTTCCATCTTTCCTACCTTCTATTTTTCTACAATTTGAAAACAAATGCTTCAGGAAAATAATATGTATAGCATGGTCTGGTCTGCATTATCATGATTGTCATTTTTGTTGTTCTCCATGTTTCACGGCCATATAATAAGACTGACTTAACATTGGAGTTTAAAATTTTTATTTATTTGATGGCACTGGAAAAATAATAATAATGAAGATGTTAATAATCAGTTTTTAATGATATAAGCATAATTTCAAGTTCCAACAATTTTGTCCAAAATAGCAAAATAATTCTGGCATTAAAGAGTTAAGCAATCTGAAACAAGTGCAATGCATCAAATACTTCTTCTTCTTCTACCTTTTAGCTCCCAGTGGAGCATAGGTCTTCAACAAACACTTTCCAAGTCGTTCTGTTTTTTGCAATTCTTTTAATATCATTCCATGTCTTCCCCATCATCTTCATCTCTTACTTGGGCACAATAATAACATCAGATGGAAGATGCACCACAGAAATAAAAAGCAGAACAGCTCAGGCCATAATAGCATTTCAGAAAATGAAAAATATCTTATGCAACAAATCTATGTCAATAGAAGTGAGAAAGAGAGTTCATCAGTGCTATATAGAACCAATTCTGACCTATGGAAGTGAATCATGGACAGTAGACAAATAAATGAAAAATGATTAGAGGCCACAGAGATGGGATTTCTCAAAAGAATGTTGAAAGTTCCCTGGACAGCTAAAAAGACCAATGAAGAAATTCTCAAAGAAGCCAACACAAAAAGGGAACTCCTAAAAAACATCAGAAAGAAACAATCAACATTTTTCAGGCACATCATGAGAAGAGGAAAGTTGGAATACTTGGTTACAACTGGCAAAATAAAAGGAAAGAGAGATCGCGGATGACAAAGAGAGAAAATGCTGGATAGCTTGGTGTCATGGCATGGAAAACAGTCAACAACAGAACTGATATGATGCACTGTAGATAGAAGATTGTGGAAGGACATGATCGCCTGCGCCAACCAGTATGGCACATGATGATGTTGAAAGAGTTAAGAGAAATGTGAAGTTTAAGAAATTTTATTTCATACATTAATTAACACATCAACTTTTGGTGCAGAATGATTTTGGTTTTAACTTCATATATTAATACATCAACTTTCGGTACAGAATAATTTTTTTTTAAGTAGCTTGTTCTTAATTTTTAAAATGTTACTTGAGCATGTGACAAGATATCAGCCAATGACTCTCATAGTTTACTATTGATTAATCAAAGTTAACTAATATTTTTACTTTCACTTTCTCACGGCTAGCCTAGAAACAGGCTGCTCAGCCTGGTCAAGAAAGTAGGGATCAAAGAGAAGAGAACTGTTGCAAAAACACAAAAAATAAAAGTTAAAAGTTAAAAACACATTTAACTTTTATTTTTTGTGTTTTTGCAACAGTTCTCTTCTCAACAACAGCTCAAAAGATGAAAATATTTGCAGCAAAACTGCATAACATACAATTCAATAAATGCCTTTCATTAGGACGAATGGTGAAAAAATAGAAAGAACAAGTGTAAAAATTGTGAAGAATGCCCGAATCAATTTCTCTGTTTTTTTCAGTTTATTCCTGAATCTGCACGATTTTTAACTGCTGCTGGATATCTTGATGATGCTCACAAAATATTAGAGAACGCAGCAAAGATAAACAAAGCCAAGCTACCTGAGGGTAAGCTGGTTATGTCTCAAACGGTATGTTATTTTATATTTTAGTGTTTTTCAATTACATTATTTTAATTGTGAGATAAAGAGGGTTGCAATACACATTGCCCACTGGCAAAATAAAATGGGGAGAAGGCAGATAATAACGGTGAAAATAAATACAGCAAAACCTAAATTTATCTCATGAAAGATTTTATTACTTTTAAAAAAATATAACCATATAGTCTTCAGTCTCTGTCAGTATTTCCATCTGACAATATAGTCATTTTACATCAGCAAAGGCTAGTTTTACGTCAATTGTAACATCAAACGTACATAGACTAATCAAATACATACTTAATATATGACACTTATCAAATAAATTAAAAGATATCCAAATACAGCATATAAAAATAAATCAAAGATCAGTTCAACAAAATTTCATAAAGAAAATGACTTAAGAATCCATATTGAGGACATGACCACAATAAAATAATTCAAAGTCTAAACTCAAGACATCACAACAATAAAATAAATCTGAGTCCTTATTCAGAAGTAAACTCAAAAAGTTAATTCAAAATCAATATTAATGTTATAAATAAAAAGTCAGTCAGTAAAGAGCCCTGTCACACCAAGAGGCATTTAGGAAATATGGTGTTAGTAACCATAATTTTTATAGACCTTTAGCACATGATTTTTGGGGTAATGTGGTTGGTATTACACCCATGGTGCTTTAATTTCCCAGAAAAATCTGGTACCCATTTAAGGCTGTAATTTGTAGTCAAGTTCACTAACCAATGAGCTATCGTGGCTTCCCAATATTCAAGTTATTACCACCATAAAATAATTCCAAATTCCCATTTAACAACAACATCCCACAATAACTCAAAGTCTATTAATCAAACAAAAATATAGTATCAATGAAATAAATCCATAAGTCCACCTTGAAGAATGAATACCATAAAATAGCTAACTCAAAGTCTATTAATCAAACAAAAATATAGTATCAATTAAATAAATCCATAAGTCCACCTTCAAGAATGAATACCATAAAATAACTAACTCAAAGTCGATACTCAATTGGTGACAATCATAAAATAATTCCAAGTCTCCATTCAATAACATCCAAAACTAATTTAAAGCTGATGCTCAAAGAAATAATTGTCTTTAATAAAGACATGTAATCCCTTACAAACCTCTTCAAGTCCCTGCCTGTCAATATCATTCCCCTAATTTGTCAGTCTCTGATCAGGTCATCTTCTGAAGCAATATGGCTTACCATCAAAAATCATAAATATTATTAAAGACATGTATGATGGTTACACATGTGCAGTTCGAACAGAGGAAGGACTGAGCAAATGTTTCCCAATAGAGACTGGGGCTAAACAAGGATGTTTTTTATCGCCCTTGTTATTTGGAGTTGTTATGGACTTCATAATGAAGAAATTCTGCACTGGTAATAAAGGCATCGAATGGATACAAGGAGACCATTTGGAGGACCTCGACTTTGTTGATGACATAGTTCTCATCAGCAAAAACGATGCAGGAAAACACAAATGAACTATCATCAATAGCCAGCAAAATTGGGCTTGAGATCAATCATGAAAAGACAAAAGTCATGAAAAGCTTAATTCCAACAGATGACAAAATATACATGGAAAACAAATCAGTGGAAGAGATCGATCACTTTATCTATCTTGGAAGTCACATTGATCAAGAAGGGGATATACAAGCAAAGAAATTAGAATCAGAATAGCTAAAGCAGCAATGTCTTTCAGAAGCCTTGAAAAGTTGTGGAAATCAAAACTCATCAGCACAAACACAAAACTTAGACTATTCAAATCAAATGTACTATTAACTCTTACATATGTGTGTGAAAGCTGGAAAACAACAAGAGATATAGAAACAAAGTTGAACGCATTCGAAAATAAATGTCTAAGGAAAATACTTGGTATAGCGTGGAACAAATTCAAAACAAATGAGGAAATTAGAGAAATCGCCAATCAACCACTAATATCTTCAGTAATAAAGAAAAGACGATGGTCATATGTTGGACATGTGATGAGAAGAGATAATAACTGAATAGCAAAGCAAGCCCTCATGTGGGAAACAACAGGTAAGAGGAAAAGAAGAAGACCCAGAGAGACACTGAGAAGAACATTGATGAGAGAGGCAAGAGTAGCAGGAATCGGCTCCCTCAATGAGATAGAGCTGCTTGCACAGAACAGAGACAAATGGCGAGATTTGATAAAATATCTTTAAAAGAATTGAAAACTGCTAGAACAAAAATTTGGATAAGAGAGGGAGTATCTTGATCTACACCCTATGGGCCGGCTACGGCTCGAAAGATCAATAGATAGATAGAATCAGGACATGACATCTATAAAATAATTCAAAGTTTCAAGGCAGGTAACCATAAAAAAATTTTCCTAATCATCAATGTATGCCCCAAACATTTTTCAAACCAAAATAAATTTGTAAGCCCAAATCACGGTGATCAACAATGCAACCATCTAAAAATCTGCAAAGTCTCCACTCAGCAGCATGGCTGTTCTAATGAACTGAATTCTTATTTAAACATTTCATACTCCACTCATCTCAAAGCTCTTTTGAGTCTGTGTCTGAAAAACATCAAGTATGTAACTAATAATATCATTTTCTGTGATTAAGAAGAGTACAGCAAAGGAAATTATACAGAAGTATAACAATGAGTATACATTTCACAAAGTAAATTAAACATACATGGTAAGATAATATCATAATGAGTATTTTTATTTATTTTATTTGTTTCCTTTCGAGCCGTAACCAGCCCATAGGGCGTAGACCAAGATACACCTTCTCCTATATGAATTTTTGTTCTAGCAGTTTTCTTTTAAAGATATTTTATCAAATCTCGCCATCTGTCTCTGTTCTGTGCAAGCAGTTCTATCTCATTGAGGGAGCCGATTCCTGCTGCTCTTGCCTCTCTCATCAATGTTCTTCTCAGTGTCTCCCTGGGTCTTCCTCTTTTTCTTTTTCCTGTTGTTTCCCATATGAGGGCTTGCTTTGCTATTCGATTATTATCTCTTCTCATCACATGTCCAACGTATGACCATCGTCTTTTCTTTATTACTGAAGATATTAGTGGTTGATTGGCGATTTCTCTAATTTCCTCGTTTGTTTTGAATTCGTTCCATTCTATACCAAGTATTTTCCTTAGACATTTATTTTCGAATGCGTTCAACTTTGTTTCTATATCTCTTGTTGTTTTCCAGCTTTCACACGCATACGTAAGGGTTGATAGTACATTTGATTTGAATAGCCTAAGTTTTGTGTTTGTGCTAATGAGTTTTGATTTCCACAACTTTTCAAGGCTTCTGAAAGACATTGCTGCCTTAGCCAGTCTGATTCTAATTTCTTTGCTCGTATCCCCTTCGAGCCCCATCTTTATAATGAGTATATATTTCAGAAAATAATTTAGTCAAAAGCATTATGTTGTACTGTAATATGGGTTACTTAAAAAAAAACAATTAAAAAAATCATTATTAACACCTGGCATCAAGCTAAAAAATGTTGGGAATTAGATGGCAAGGAATGATCAATTGATGGCACCAAATCAATAATTTATTGAGGTGGGGAATATAAAAAACATGAAGGTTTAGGAATTATAATGACCACCACAGTTGCTAACAATAGGGAGCGGTGTAGATCAAAAGGGAGAAACTAGAAAAGAGATCTGAATCAGAATAGCAAAAATGGCTTTAAGTTTTAAAAACTTTGAAAAAATGTGGTGATCAAAGATATTCAGCATGAAAACAAAACTAAGAATTCTTAACTGAAGCCTATTATCCACTCTCACTTATGCACATGAAAGCTGGAAAACATCAAAGGAGATTGAGAAAAAAAACTCAGTGCATTTCAAGACAAGTGCCTTAGATGAATGAGTAGAAGGCAAATACTTTGCATTAAACAGAGTGAATTCAAGACTGATGCTGAAATAAGAAAACTAACCATGCAATCATTTATCTTGTCTACTATTAAGAAAAGAAGGACATATGTCTGGCATGTATTTAGAAGAAGAAACAACCAGAGAATCACTAAGCAGACTCTCAAATGGGAAATATCAGATCAGGGGAAAAGAGAAAAACCTTGGAAAACACTGAAAAGAACTCTAACAAAAGAGGCAAGGTTGGCAGATATAGAATCATTTTCTATAATCGAACAGCTCGCCCAGAATAAAGACAATTGGCGGTTGACTTTATGAGCCCTATGTGGCATCTAATGGCACTGGAAGGATCAAGAATCAAGTTCAACATATAAATGTTACTTAATTCATATAACTAATATAAGTTCGACACTGATACAAAAATATAACATCCACGCAACGCATGACATTTCTGGAAAGACAACAGAACATAACATGTAACATAAACAGGTGTTCTTGATGAAAAAAAATGTGTATGCACTTTATCTCTCTTTATTCGTTTAATTTACAATATGATAGGATTGTTCTTTTAGAACTGCGCCGATAAAATTATTGTGACGGTTTCTATAAACTTTCAGTCAATATAAGCATAATTCTTCCTTTATCTCTGATTCAACTTCTTAATCCTCATCATTCAGTACCCCCGTCACGCCAATCTTAATCCTCATGCTCCACATTTATATCCCATATTTGTAAGGATCATTACTTTTAGAACTTTTTCTTTGATTGTTTTGTCGTGACACAATTGTAAAAATTGCTGTCAATGTAAGCATAATATTTATTAATTATTTCAATCCACTTCTTATTAATTTTGTGAGATATCCGGCTTGTTGCAGGAGCTACTGAGTTAAGAGCTCTGTGCACACTGTGAGCTGTGCGTTTCATCTGTTTTAATCATGTTTCGATATTCTGATTGTTTACGATGAATGATGATATTGTATGATGGAGAACAGAGAGCTGTGTTCACTTTCTATGTGGTTTCGCCTTATATCTTTAGGCATGTGCTGAGACTGCTATGATGGGGACTACAGCTACCTTTCTTTGTTTGGGAGGTGAAATAGTAATTCGGATGAGTCCACTGGCATGGACTGTTGAGCAATTATGAATTTTAATTTGTTTGCAGTGATACCGGGGCTTTCCATAACAATCCATCGCTGCATTTATCTCCAAATAGGACTCTTCCTTTCCAAAAATTGCTGTGACTATTTTGTCATGACTCACATTCTACAAAATGTATAGTCAATTATCAGCATTGTCCTTGCTCCTCAACTGCAAGAATTGTACCAAGGTCAACAGACTTATCAGGCATTCATATCTATGTATTTTCAATTTGCATCCTTAATCTTTGGCTCCTGTATTATGAAGCGGGGGCCTCGGTAGAGAATAATAAAATTATTATAAAGCAGCTAAACTAACAGACCAGACATGATAAATTACGACATTTTGGCAAAAGCATATATCAGGTATGAAACACAAACTATTCTCAAATAAACACAGAAATCCAGCAGTCTAAACGTCTAATCTAGTTTTGATTATTCAACTATTTAACAATAAACTTAAAACAAATGTTACTGTTTTAAACTGTTTAATTACAGTTCGAACTTTCCAGACGTATGAACTTCCTGTGAGAAATGGTGAGATCTAATGTTGAATATGCATAAGTTTCGCGAAATAAAATATATAGTTGAATGAATACTGTTACTCGACACAAAATTCACTGTTACTAAATAATTTCCTGTCAAATTTATTTTAATATGAGATATTCTGACACACATTGATGATGAGAAACTATAATTTTAACAATTGCTGGTCAAAATTTGTGAAGATCTTTAGAAAAATGATTTGTTCAATCTTGTTCAATCAGTTGTTCAATCAATTGTTCAAGCTTGTTCAATCTATACGCTGATCAAATCTTTAAACAGATCACAGGGACGCTAGGCCTAAACATTTATGGAAAGATAAACAATAACCTAAGATATGCTGATGATACTGTACTACTAGCAGAAAATCCTAAAGATCTACAACAATTACTTAATGAAATAAACATGACAAGCAAATAATATGGATTAGATATGAATATAAAAAAGACTAAAACTATGATCACAAACAAAGAAAATACTCAAAACCTACAAGTGGATATCAAAGTTAAAAGGCTAAGACCTGTAGACACTTCAGAGCTACAACTACCTTGGACATACTATAACCAATGATGAAAAATGTAAAACTGAAATAAACAAAAGAATCTATCTATCTATTGACCTTTCGAGCCGTAACCGGCCCATAGGGCGTAGACCAAGATACACCTTCTCCTATATGAATTTTTGTTCTAGCAGTTTTCTTTTAAAGATATTTTATCAAATCTCGCCATCTGTCTCTGTTCTGTGCAAGCAGTTCTATCTCATTGATGGAGCCGATTCCTGCTGCTCTTGCCTCTCTCACCAATGTTCTTCTCAGTGTCTCCCTGGGTCTTCCTCTTTTTCTTTTACCTGTTGTTTCCCATATGAGGGCTTGCTTTGCTATTCGATTATTATCTCTTCTCATCACATGTCCAACGTATGACCATCGTCTTTTCTTTATTACTGAAGATATTAGTGGTTGATTGGCGATTTCTCTAATTTCCTCGTTTGTTTTGAATTCGTTCCATGCTATACCAAGTATTTTCCTTAGACATTTATTTTCGAATGCGTTCAAAAATCATCAAAAATCATAAATATTATCAAAGACATGTATGATGGTTACACATGTGCAGTTCGAACAGAGGAAGGACTGAGCGAATGTTTCCCAATAGAAACTGGGGTTAAACAAGGATGTATTTTATCGCCCTTGTTATTTGGAATTGTTATGGACTTCATAATGAAGAAATGCTGCACTGGTAATAAAGGCATCGAATGGATACAAGGAGACCATTTGGAGGACCTCGACTTTGCTGATGACATAGTTCTCATCAGCAGTCAGATAAAAACGATGCAGGAAAACACAAATGAACTATCATCAATAGCCAGCAAAATTGGGCTTGAGGTCAATCATGAAAAGACTAAAGTCATGAAAAGTTTAATTCCAACAAGTGACAAAATATACATGGAAAACAAACCAGTAGAAGAGATCGATCACTTTATCTATCTTGGAAGTCACATTGATCGAGAAGGGGATACGAGCAAAGAAATTAGAATCAGAATAGCTAAAGCAGCAATGTCTTTCAGAAGCCTTGAAAAGTTGTGGAAATCAAAACTCATTAGCAACAAAAGAATAGGAATGGCAAAAAGTAATTGTAATGCTATGAAAAATATACTAACATCAAAACAAATAACACCAGGGTTAAAACTAAGAATAGCAAAATGTTATATATTCTGAACATTCCTGTATGGTGCAGAAACATGGAAATTAAACAAGAAAACAGAACAGAAAATGTTGCCTTTCAAATGTGGATATATAGAAGAACAGGAAGAATTGGATGGAAAAAAACAAACAAACGATGAAGTCTTAAAACTGAAATGAAAAGGATACTACTAAACACAATTCAAACAAGACAAATAAGATTATTTGGCATGTTAAAAGACACATCAGCCAACCAAATGTAATCTTGGAAGGGAAAATACAAGGCAAAAGAGGCAGACCAAGACTAACATGGACAAGGACATCGAAAGATGGACAAGTCAGCCTATGACAACTTGCATCATCAAAGCATGAGACAGAGTGGAATGGTGCTCCATGGTAGCCTTTGAAACTTTGATGCAGAGATGGCCGTCAATGATGATGAGAAAAATGATACTATCTTGATCTGTGTTTATGTTCCGGTCACCTTTATTTAGCTTTTGCTCTATTAGGTCTTGCATAAATTAACAAGCACTGTGTAGAGGGTCAAAATTCCAAACAGTGGGCCTTATGATGCGAGATAGCTTTTCAGGTCAAAATAAGCGATGGCTAGTAAAATTTTCCTTCCTTCAGGTACATGAGTGTGTGTAGTGTCCCTTGATAGAATTATGAGAGTCGTGTAACCTTTGACCTGGGTGAACAAGAGCGGTGGGTGTGACAAGGCTTGATTTTATTTCTTTACGTCAGTTAGCTGTCTATCTCTTCAGCTGAGCATTGTAGCATTAATCTCGAGATTTATATTTTAATTGATGACTTGATTATTTTCATGTTCAGGTTCTTATAACATACTTAATGAGGTATTCTTTGAGCAACTCTGGTTGCTAGAAGCAAGTTTTAACTGAGCATTTCGTAGACTAAGGTTAATGTAGGTCTGTCTATATAGTATATTTTATTAATTCCTGTGGTCTGTCTACCTCACTATCTGTGTTGTAGAGTTCTTTAGAGTGAGAGATTTTACTCGATAACCTAATTTGGTTCAACTCCTGGCTCATGGAACCAAGTGTGAATCTTATGTTCCAGAGTTTGAATCTTTGATGGACGTGTTTATATTCTTTTATCTGAGATAAAGTGATATCTGAGTTGTGTTATCAAAATTGTAGCTTCAACATCAATCTTACTATTTGGCACAGTTGGTTAGGTCATTGAGTACATTGACTACTGTTTGTAGTATACTTCAGCTTGCAAGTTGCTAGTCTATTTGTCATTGATCTGCCTGCTATTACGATTTCATTGCTCTAAGTAAATGTATTGATTCCTCTAATCTCTGGCTTGAACTGATTATGAAGTTCACTAGTACATTGTACATCTGTTCACTACTATAGTACTGTTATCTTGTAGTTCTGACTATTGAGTTATTTGCGGGTCATCATAATTGTACTCCGAACATGCCCACAGGTGCTCAGATCCCATCCTCAGCAATTCCCACAGTATCCAGCGACTAACTGTTCAGACTAATCTTCCATCAACGAATGCTGCTCACTGATAAGTCCAACTGACTGCTCACAGCTATCTCTGAGGCTAACTTAAAGCTGTGCTGAACTGTTGCAAGTGTGTCTCTCAAGCTAACTCTACTGAATAATCTCTACTGAATGATAAGTAACTACAGTCTATGCAGCTGTCTCTCTAGCTAACTCTGCTGAATGATCTCTACTGAATGATAACTAATTGTAGTCTATGCAGCTGTCTCTCTCTCTTCTACCTTTTTAGCTCCCAGTGGAGCATAGGTCTTCAACAAACACTTTCCAAGTCGTTCTGTTTTTTGCCATTCTTTTAAGATCATTCCATGTCTTCCCCATCATCTTCATCTCTGCTTCTATCTGTCTTCTCCAAGAATTCCTTGGTCTTCCCCTTTGTCTTTTCCCCAGGTGATTCCAAAAAAGGGCCTGTTGTGTAATACTCTCAGTTGGCTTCCGTAGTGTGTGTCCTATCCAGCGCCATCGTCTTCGCTGTATCTCTTTATCCACTGGTATTTGACTGGTACATTTCCATAATTCTATGTTAGTGATTTTGTCCTGCCATTTCCATCCTTTTGTTCTGCGTAGGCATCCATTAATGAAAGTCTGTATCTTCGTGATTGTCAATTTTGTTGTTCTCCATGTTTCACAGCCATATAATAGGACCGACTTAACATTTGAGTTGAAAATTTTTAATTTGTATTTAACCTAATTTCTTTGGATTTCCATATATTTCCCAGTGCAATGAAAGCTCCTCTTGCTTTTGATATCCTTATTTTGGTATCATTTTCTGTTCCTCCCTCTTTATCTATATTACTGCCCAGATATATGTAAGATTGTACATCTATTAGAGGTATTTCTCCTAGTTTTATTTGGTTATTGCCAACTGTATTAATTCTCATAATGTTGGTCTTATCTCTATTAATCTTCAGTTCTAGCTGTTGTGATCTCTCATCAAGTATGCTCATTTTGTCCTGCATCTGTTGATGGCTGTGTGATAGGAGAGCTATTCATCAGCAAAGTCTAAATCATCAAGTTGTTTGGTCAGTGACCACTGGATCCCATTTCTGTTGTTTTGAGTTATTTTCATATTCCAATCTATGGCCAGTAGAAAGAGAAATGGAGACGGAAGGCATCCCTGCCTTACTCCTATTCTTATTTCAAATGCTTCTGTAAGCTGTCCTTCATGCACCACACTACATTTCATTCCTTCATACATTGTTTTTATCAGGTTAATAAACTTTATGGGGATTCCGTAATGACTCAGCAACTTCCAAAGCATTCTTCTGTCTAAACTATCAAATGCCTTTTCGTAATCTATGAATCCAATATAAAGTGGGGATTTTAGTTCTAAACTTTGTTCAACTATTATACATAGAGTAGTTATTTGATCAGCACATGATCTGTTCTTCCTAAAACTTGCTTGTTCATCTCTCAAATGTTTCTCTATGGCCTCTTTTAGCCTCTCCCGAATGATTCTGCTTAATATTTTTCCTGGCACTGATAGTAGCATAATTCCCCTATAATTTGTGCACTCCTGTAAACTTCCTGTCTCTGGCAGTTTGATCATATAACCTTCTTTCCAGTCTTTAAGTATTTCTTCACTCTCCCAAATTTTATCTAATAGATTATGTAACATCTTGGTAGAGGTGTTAATATCTCCTTTGATGGCTTCCGAAGGAATTTCATCTGGTCCTGTGGCTTTACCATTTTTTAATAGTTTGATGGCTTTCATTATTTCTTCTTTGCTTGATTTTCCACACTTAACGTGTAACTCTTCTTCTGCTGGTAGTATATCTGGAGGGTTATTTGAGCCAGGTCTATTCAAAAGTTCTTCAAAGTGCTCTTTCCATCTCTCCATTTGTTCCCTTATATTACTAAGCAGATTTCCTTTCTTATATTTAATAAAGGCATTGATCTGTTTGTATTTTCCACTTAATTTCTTTATGCTGTTGTACAGTTCTTTCATATTCCCTTTATTTGCTGCTTCTTCTGCCTCTTTAGCTAATTCATCTATATATTTCCTCTTATCCCTTTTAATGCATCTTCTCACTTCTTTGCTCATCTCTGTGTAAGCTTCCTGTGTCTTGGCTTTATTACTTCTCGTTTTGCTTTTATTTATGTCTGCTTTCTTGTTTTTTCTTTCTTTAATTTTGTCCAGGGTCTCTGCTGTCATCCATGCCTTATTCTGGCGTTCTCTTTTCCCTAGTGTTTCTTCGCATGTCTCTTTCCATATATTTTTTACCTGTTTCCAATGATCTTCTATATTTATTATATTTTCTAGTTGTTGGAGGACTTGGTATTTGTTTGATATTGTGACTGCGAATTTATCTTTAATTCCTTGTTCTTTAAGAAACCTTATATTGAAATACTTTCTACCCTTATTCGTTTTATATACCTTTTTAGTTTAAATATTAAGATTGGCTATCAAAAGATGATGATTCGAAGCTACATCTACCCCTCTATATACTTTTACACCCTGTAAGGATGACTTAAACTTATTATTAAGTTTAATATCTCTGTCTCTCTAGTTAACTCTGCTGAATGATCTCTACTGAATAATAACTAACTGTAGTCTATGCAGCTGTCTCTCTAGTTAACTCTGCTGAATGATCTCTACTGAATAATAACTAACTGTAGCCTATGCAGCTGTCTCTCTATTTAACTCTAATGAATTACCTCTACTGAATAATAACTAACTGTAGTCTATGCAGCTGTCTCTCTAGTTAACTCTGCTGAATGATCTCTACTGAATAATAACTAACTGTAGTCTATGCAGCTGTCTCTCTAGTTAACTCTGCTGAATGATCTCTACTGAATAATAACTAACTGTAGCCTATGCAGCTGTCTCTCTATTTAACTCTAATGAATTACCTCTACTGAATAATAACTAACTGTAGTCTATGCAGCTGTCTCTCTAGTTAACTCTGCTGAATGATCTCTACTGAATAATAACTAACTGTAGTGTATGCAGCTGTCTCTCTAGTTAACTCTAATGAATTATCTCTACTGAATAATAACTAACTGTAGTGTATGCAGCTGTCTCTCTAGCTAACTCTAATGAATGATCTCTACTGAATGATAACTAACTGTAGTCTATGCAGTTGTCTCTCTAGTTAACTCTAATGAATGATCTCTACTGAATAATAACTAACTGTAGTCTATGCAGCTGTCTCTCTAGTTAACTCTAATGAATGATCTCTACTGAATAATAACTAACTGTAGTGTAAGCAGCTGTCTCTCTAGCTAACTCTAATGAATGATCTCTACTGAATAATAACTAACTGTAGTGTATGCAGCTGTCTCTCTAGCTAACTCTAATGAATTATCTCTACTGAATAATAACTAACTGTAGTGTATGCAGCTGTCTCTCTAGCTAACTCTAATGAATGATCTCTACTGAATAATAACTAACTGTAGTCTATGCAGCTGTCTCTCTAGTTAACTCTAATGAATGATCTCTACTGAATGATAACTAACTGTAGTCTATGCAGCTGTCTCTCTAGTTAACTCTAATGAATGATCTCTACTGAATGATAACTAACTGTAGTCTATACAGCTGTCTCTCTAACTAACTCTGCTGAATGATCTCTACTGAATGGTAACTAACTACAATCTATGTACTGGATTCAAATAATATAACCAGTATATAACCACTGGAAACTACTATTCGTTTAGTTTCGTCCAATAAATGTTTGTCTGCAACACAAGTATTCAGCCCTACTGGGAGATACTTGCATTAATAGGAAAGTACAGAAATACAAGTTTTTCCCGATCTGTGATCGTAACCCTATGCTATAGTCATGGGAACGCCTTCGTGTAAGACACTGCTCACAATAGCTAATTTTTAGTTAGCTGCGTGGCAGTGTACCAAGCGTTCGGCTTCTCGTGGCAAGGCGCGGTGCCATGGAGTACGGGTTCGAATCCTGCTTCGGACCATATATTGTTTTTTTCTGTTGTTGTTTGTCTGTCATTTTTTCCGAGTGCTAACATATACTTCTTTGTTCTATTATTCCCTACAATCTATGTAGCTGTGTCTCTAGCTAACTCTGCTGGTTCTAAATTAGGGCTCTCTAGGTTAACTGACTGCTCCTAGCTGCTCTCTAAGGCTATCTACAAGACTATCTCAGTCTATCTCTCTGAAGCTATCTACAAGACTATCTCAGTCTATCTCTCTGAAGCTATCTACAAGACTATCTCAGTCTATCTCTCTGAAGCTATCTACAAGACTATCTCAGTCTATCTCTCTGAAGCTATCTACAAGACTATCTCAGTCTATCTCTCTGAAGCTATCTACAAGACTATCTCAGTCTATCTCTCTGAAGCTATGTACGTGACTATCTCAGTCTATCTCTCTGAAGCTATCTACAAGACTATCTCTCTGAAGCTATCTTGCTTGTGTTTTTCATTTTCTAATATAAATACTCCAAACATTGTGACTACCCAATAACCTGAGTTTTCCTTCTTATTGTAACCTCAGAACAATGACCTGAATATTTCTTGGATTTTTAAGATCTACTCTAACCTGATTTTGAAACAATGACCTCCCCTCTGTAACAATGACTGTTAATTACTTGCCTTTTGTTTTCTCAGGTAATCTGTACTTTCTAAATTGTTTCTGTGTGTGCCTTTTCTCTCCTCAGAAAATGCTACTTCTGGTCCCTGTTAATTTGCATTTTAGTTAATCTCTCTTATTGACCAAGGTGAATCATCAATTGCCTCTTTTCCAGATAAATGAAGTCTAAGCTTATCATTCTCACTTAAACCTTAGCAAACTACATGCTTTAATTGTGTTGATTTGTGGCTAAGGCAATTGTGGCTATTCTGTCTGGTTTTAGTCTAAAATAAGGCATTGAACATATTTAACCAACATTTAGGTAAACCCACATGGAATAGTGGTGATACTCTACGGCAGAATACAGACTTGAAGCAATGTCATATTGACTGTCATAGGATGTAGAATTACTGTACTTAATAGATGTGAGAACCCACTTGGACTAGTGGTGATACTCTACAGCATAGTAGAGTTCAAAATTCCCTTAAAAGTGTAAGGTTTGGCTAGCAACATTGTAGGCTTGTTGTAAAAAATGTAAAGTACCCCCGTCACGCCAATTGGCGTATAGGGAATATGGTGTTAGTGACCATAAATTTTACAGACCTTCAGCACATGATTTTTTTGGGGGGGGTAACGTGGTCGTAATTACGCCCGTGACGCTTTACTTTCCCAGAAAAAATCCTGTACCCATTTAAGACTGGGTGAACCCGGAAGCCGTCAGTTGGGATCGAACCCTACCTCTTGTTCTTTGTAGTCCAGTTCACTAACCACTGAGCTATCGCGGCTCCCAGGCTTGTTCTAAGCTATTTTGAGTGTCCTTGTTCAGTCAAGTCCTAGTAGCTCATTCTTATCTTGTTACTTTGATTTGCTTTTTACAGTATTGTAATTATTATATAAATTTGTCTAGTCATTATTACTGTCATATCATCATCATCATCATCGAGTGCCTTCTCTGCAACGAAGGTTGGCTACCATGGATCGCCATTCTACTCTGTTTCTTGCATTGATGGTGCAGGCTGTCATAGATTGACTTGCCCATCTTTTGATGTTACTTGTCCATGTTAGTTTTCAATTATTTTACTTTTATAAGCATTGACCCAAATGCCTGTCTTCTACATTTCCTTACTCTATTTAATTGTACTCATCATCATCATCATGTGCCATTCCAGTTGGCGTAGGCGATTATGTCCTTCCACAATCTTCTATCTACAGTGCATCGTATCAGTTCTGTTGTTGACTGTTTTCCATGCCATGACAACCAAGCTATCCAGTATTTTCTCTCTTTGTCATCCGCGATCTATCTTTCCTTTTATTTTGCCAGTTGTAACCAAGTATTCCAACTTTCCTCTTCTCATTATGTGCCCAAAAAATGTTGATTGTTTCTTTCTGATGTTTTTTATGAGTTTCTTTTTTGTGTTGGCCTCTTTGAGAATTTCTTCATTGGTCTTTTTAGCTGTCCAGGGAACTTTCAAATTGTACTACATACTTATATTCCATCCATATTTCTTTTTAGAGGCAAATTTGTACATTTAGACCAAATGTAAAAAAAAAAGGTAAAGTGTCCCATCACACCACATGGTGTATAGGGAATATGGTATTATTTAGACCAAAAACACCTTTACAAATGGGGAAGAAAATCTTACATGTAAACTTTCTTTGAGTGTTAAAATTCTAATATTTTATTGAATTTAAAATTATATTTTAATATTTTTTACTTTATACATTAGTCACAAGATACATCTGGGATAGGTAATCCCCTATTGAAAAAATCAATTCACCAAAGTATTCACTTTCTTAGACTTTAAACTTTCTATGACAGAGATGTGTATTTATTTAAATATGTGGAATAACTGACGTTTAATGAAATTTCTAATGCAGCACTACCAGTAACACTTGTTAAAAAAAAAACAACTGGAAAAAATATATTTGATTATTTGTTCATCCTGCTTTTTCATGAAAATCCCATATTATTTGTTCATGCTTTTTCATCAAAACTCTTTGTGATTGTTTGTTTGTTCATCATGCTTTTTCCTGAAAATCTCATGTGATTATTTGTTCATTATGCTTTTTCATGCAAATGCCATGTTATTATTTGTTCATGTTTTTCATGAAAACCTCTTGTGATTATTTGTTCATTATGCTTTTTCATTAAAACCCCTTGTGATTGTTTATTTATAATGTTTTTCATGAAAGCTTCTTGATTCATTTTACGTCCATAAGGTTTCATTAAATCACATTTAAGAATCTATGGCCTAGATTATTCAAATGAATTAAAATTTCTATTTTTAGTAAGTGTAATCAGTCAGGGAATATCTGTTCTAGATTAAACTTGGACGACCTAAAGACCTGCTAGGCCGTGAGTACCGTCGATCAACTCTTCAGCTGTGGTTGCTCTGGTTTGGTGTAGCTTTCACCTACTATGGAATGGTGCTGGCAAGTTCTGAGATTCTCCGAGTTAGAAATAAAGAAAGTAAGTTTTGTTTATTCCCTCACACTTTCCTTCCTTTATAACATGTGCATCCATATTTAGCATGCATTTGTTTTGGCCTGCATTCTTAGCCTTTGTTTTTTTCTTGACCTTCCTGCAAGGCAGCAGACATTTGTAGTTACAGTTATCTCTTCTAGGAGAGGCTGGGTGGTCTAGAGGTGAGATATCATCCAGTGGACAAGAAGGTCACTGGTTCAAACCTTGCAACAGACTGCTGCACTTGTACTTTTTGAATCTACGGTTTCTCATATCTTTATTCTTCCGTAGTCTCTGGGTAGTAAGGTCAAAGGTCTAGCCTTCTCGGACAACAGTGAAATATAGAATTTCCCATGTGCACTCTGCATCAAGAATTCACGGCTGTTAAAAGTTGAAAAGAGTAGGCCAAAATGGTCAGTAAAAGTAAGTAAAGTAAATACCCCCGTCACGCCAAGTGGCGTATAGGGAAATATGGTGTTAGTGACTCTATATTTTACAGACCTTCCGCACATGATTTTTGGGATAATGTGGTCAGTATTACGCCCGTGCTGCTTTACTTTCCCAGAAAAAAAATCCGGTACCAATTTAAGGCTGGGTGAACCTGGAAGCCATCGGTTGGGATCGAACCCTACCCCTTGTCCGTGGTAGTCCAGTTCACTAACCACTGAGCTATCGCGGCTCCCAAAATGGTCAGTGATTGGACAAAATTGTTAAGCAATTTAAAATCTAGGAAGACCACATTATTCTTAGCGAAAACAGGTGGAAGCAAAGACGAAGAGGATAGGAAAGATGGAATGATCTTAAAAGAATGGCAAGAAACAGAACGGCCTGGAAAATGTTGTTTGAAGACCTATGTTCTATAGGGAGCTGAAAGGAAGAAGAAGAGTTAAAAAACCCATGCTGAAGATGGATGTGTTGGGCTAAAATACTTGCCATAAATTAGTAACACATGGCATCCTTCTTTTTGAAAATATATAACGATCATCATTTTCAGGAGGATGTGAACTTCCGGTGGATAGGCGGCAGAAACTATTGAAGGCTATGTATGAAAGTGTTCCTTGTTGCAGTTTCCTCATATTCCAAGTCCGGCTTGTTGCAGGAGCTACTGAGTTAGGTGCTCTGTGCACACCGTGAGCTGTGTGTTTCATTCGTTTTGATCATGTTTCGATATTCCAATTGTTTATGATGGAGTACACACAGCAATGTTCCTTTTTGACAAGTCAAGTATTGTTTGTAAAAGCGACCTTCACCATCTAGTGTTGACATGCAGTTTACGTCACATTGAGTGCTGTTCAATGGCCGACGTTGGTATTATTTGACGCAAGTTATTTATATGCTGAAACGCATTTAATGTGGACTGCTCCGTCAAGTAGACAGAGATTTTCCTCTTTGGGGAATTTGCACCGTGTTTCGTTCGTTGTACGCTAACCGTACGGTCTGTTGTTTGATGTGTGACGGGGATAATTCGACGACTAACTGTGTGTTTATATGTTCGGTTGCAGTCAAGAACGATATCCTAACATCGTCAAGCACTATATATTTTTTTTTCTCAATATGATGACCATCAATTTCGGGAGGACGTGAAATTCCGGTATATGGTGGATAGGCGGCAGGAACCATTGAAGGCTATGTCTGAAAAGTGTTCCTTGTTGCAGTTTCCTCATATTCCAAGTCCGGCTTGTTGCAGGAACTACTGAGTTAAGTGCTCTGTACACACCGTGAGCTGTGTGTCTCATCCATTTTGATCATGTTTCGATATTCCAATTGTTTACGATGAATGATGATAACGTATGACAGGGAACAGTTGGCTGTGTTCAATTTCTGCGCGGTTTCGCCTTATGTCTTTTGGCGTGTGCTGAGACTGCTACGATGGGGACTACAGTTACATTTCTTTGTTTGGGAGATGAGTTAGTAATTCGGATGATTCCACTGGCACGGGCGGTTGAGCAATTATGGATTTTAATTCGTTTGCAGTGATACCGAGGCCTTCCATAACCAATAACCGATGATATCGTATGGCAGAGAACAGTTGGCTGTGTTCACTTTCTGTGTGGTTTTGCCTTATGTCTTTTGGACGTGTGCTGAGACTGCTATGACGGGGACTACAGCTACCTTTCTTTGTTTGGGAGATGTCGGATGATTCCACTGGCTCGGGCGGTTGAGCAATTATGGATTTTAATTTGTTTGCAGTGATACCGGGGCCTTCCATAACCAAAGAACCAATCCTTCTTTCAACTTTCTGCCATTCCGTTTTTTGCTATTCTTCCAAGTTCTCCCCATGATTTCCCCATTTTCTTCATCTCTGCTTGAACCTTTCTGCATCACAATGCATCCATGTCCACTTAACTGCCCTTATTAGTCATCACACTTAAGAGGAAGAAGGTCTATGCTGTGAAAGCAGACTTACTAAAATAAAAACAAATCTGTCCTTCCTGGGATCATATAAAAATGTCCTTTTCTTAAGTTATTGTCTCCTAGGACTGTAGTGAATTTCTTGAATTTTAATCTAAATATATTTATATTTTTAAAAATTTTATTATTTTTAGTATTTATAGTTTTCCCTTCAGCTATTGCTCTACCTTGTTGTCTTGATTGATCCTTCCTGCGCCGTAGCTGTTGCATAGGGCTCATAGTGTTTTTCGCCATCCATCTCTATTCTTGGCGAGATGTTCAATCTTATCTAATGAGTCTATATCTGCCAACTTTGCTTCTCTTATAAATGTTCTTTATAATGTTTCTCTAGATCTTCCTCTTTTCCTGTTTTGGAATTTTCTTGTTGTCTCTTCTCAGCACATGTCTGACATATGTCCATCTTTTTTCCTTAATTGTAGATGAGATCTTTGGTTGCATGACCATTTCTCTTATTTCAATAATAGTCTTGAATTCATTCCACTGTACACAGAGTATTTTTCTTAGCCATTTGTCTTCAAAAGCATTTAGTTTTTTCTCCAACTTTTTTGTTGTTTTCCAGCTTTCAC
This sequence comes from Megaustenia siamemsis, assembly GCA_032433765.1. Taxonomy (NCBI): domain Eukaryota; kingdom Metazoa; phylum Mollusca; class Gastropoda; order Stylommatophora; family Ariophantidae; genus Megaustenia; species Megaustenia siamemsis. The sequence goes on from JAVIAB010000008.1 coordinate 34,517,562, forward strand.
ATGCATAGTAAGTGTTGATAACACGTTTGAGTTGAATATTTCAAGTTTTTAGTCCAGGTTTTTAAATCCATTGCTGCTTTTGATCTCTTTCTTTGTTTCACCTTCTTGATCTATATTACTACTATGATATATATAGTGATCTAATATTTCCAATGCCTGGCGATTGAGATATATATTGTTATCTGGGGTATTCTTATTTTTCATAATTTTTGTTTTATGCTTGTTAATTTCAAGTCCTATTTTTTTTCCACCATGGATTATAAGAAATTTGTGATGTTTTGCATCTTGTTGATATTGTCACATAGGAGCACTATATCATCTGCAAAATCTAGATCTTCCAAGTTATTCTTGTCATACCCTTTAATGTCATTATTGCCTTTACAACATTTAATCATTATGTAATGAATGGTAATTCTAGATAGCAATGGTGATAGTATATATCCCTGTTTTACTCCTGTTTCAATTCAAAACCAATAATTAATTTCCTCCTCTGTGCGAACTACGCAAGCCGTCATCATATATGTCTTTTATAACATTGGTAATTTCTTGTAGTATTCCGTAATGTCATATGAACTCTTAGGTTCACCCAACCTTCAATGCTTACCAGATTTTTTTTTAGGAAAGAAGGATGGCCATAGCATAATGTTAACCCCATTGTCCAAAAATGTGCCAATGGTAAAATAAAATATAGGCACTAACACCATATGTGTCATTTTGTGTGACAGTATTCTTTCTTTCTCTCCTTGTTTCTCTCCCTCTTTCTTTCTTTCTATCTTTATTTTCTTTTCACAACACTCAAAGATGTTTGGTCAGTTTAAAGTTGATGATGTTTCATGTTGATGATTGATGTTGTGCGCTGATTAAACTCTCTTTTTCCTTCTTTCACCTGGTCTCCTTGTTCACATGCCATATTTGATTCATGGTCTCAGAATTGAATCACCATTGATTGTCTAAGCTGCTATCTCAGAGTGATGTCACTGCGACTTCCTTATTTATAACTTCAGACTGAATCTAACATACATTTTTTTTTCTTTAGTGGGATATTAGATTCACAAAAGTCCTTAAAGGCTAAAGCCTATTCCCTCATCTCTCATTAATTGATGTTAAACCTTTAAAAACATGAATTAAGAATCTGAAATAAATATTTATCACATTAAGAAGCAGCAGATCAAATAAAATTGACATGTAAGACGATTACCACGAGATATCATTCATCAATTAGCTTTAACTCTCAAAAGCTAAGAAAAGAAAGGAAATGGTAGACCTAGATAGAACACACTTGATTACAGAAATGATGAACATGCAAGAGACACTACAGAGCATTGACTTAAACAAAACACATTTTTTCTAGACACTGAAAGGCACTAGTAAAATTGCTGAGAGCATATATCTTTCCAATAGCAATATATTGTTGTGAATCACGAACACTTTCACAAACAACAATGAAGAAAATTGGTTAATTTGAAACAAAATGGTTCAGAAAAATCCTTAAGATACCTTGGATAATGAAAATGAGCAATGGAGACATAAAAAAGAACCTGAACATTCAAAATAACTGTCTTATAAACATCTAACAGAGGAAATTAAAATACTTCATTCATGTCAAACAACATGGTGAGCTGGAAAGAACAATAGACATGGTGAGCTGGAAAGAACAATAGACATAGTGAGCTGGAAAGAACAATAGACATGGTGAGCTGGAAAGAACAATAGACATAGTGAGCTGGAAAGAACAATAATGGAAGGCATGGTTCTGGGAATATGAGACAGGGACAAACTAAGAACTTTACCTGCTAATTAACAAAATAAACGTTTTATTTTGTTTTGTTAATTACCACGTAAAGCTGTTACCATACCACTTTTTTTCTTCTTTTTTTTTTAAAAATCGTCATTACTATCAGCTTTACAGCAGCTTTGCATCTCTATGCATCTTGGTGCATCTTGATGCCTTTACTCCTCCAGCAAACTAAGAAGAAGGTGGTTTCAAGGCATCAAAGAGACCTTCAACATGACAACAGAAGTGGAAGATCTGGCTAGAGACAAAGATTATTTCAGAAAGGTTGTGGTGAATACAGCATTCTGGGAAGGACATATGACCTGGTGATGCCTGAAAGGCAATAAAGGCATAGGAAAGTAAAAGTAAGTAAGTAAACAAATCTTTGATGATGATTTATAAAATGTTAATGAAACAATATAATAATTTCCAGAACAATATGTGGACAAAATGAAATGTTTATTCACAGAGTCATCTCACTGTAAATGTGCCTACTTGACAACGGAGGACTATACCACCATGCTGTTGTCATCTCTAGGAGAATTGCTCAGTACGTTACCTTTATTGAGTGTGAGCGTTTTGTTACAAGTGCCAGTTTTGGGGTGGTTGTGTTTTAGCACAAGTAGCAGGGAGAATTGCTCAGTACATTACCTTTATTAAGTGTGAGCATTTTGTTACAAGTGCCGGTGTTGGAGTGGTTGTGTTTTAGAGCAAGTAGCAGGGAGAATTGCTCAGTACGTTACCTTTATTAAGTGTGAACATTTTGTTACAAGCACTGATGCTGGAGTGGTTGTGTTTTAGCACAAGTAGCAGGGAGATTGTGTTAGTATGAGTTCTAGTGACAGGGTGATTGTGTTAGTATGAGTTCTAGTGACAGGGTGATTGTGTTAGTATGAGTTCTAGTGACAGGGTGATTATGTTAGTATGAGTTCTAGTGACAGTGTGATTGTGTTAGCATGAGCTCTAGTGGAAGAAGAATTGTTCTGTCAGTGTGAGTTTTAGAATCTCCATAATTGATGAACAAGGCCATCATTATGTTCAATTTCTTGTCAGTCTATTTTGTATTTTGTTATATAATGATTTTGGCTTCCTTGTACGTTTCTACATTGCATAATTACTGTATTCTTTTCTGTCATACATTGTTTTTGACAATGCATCTACTTTTTTCACTTTATTTATTTCCACTAAGATGCTTGTTATTGATCAGAAGGATATGAATTAAATTATCAGATGTGACATTTTTTTTTTTTGGTTAAAACCAGCACAGCTTCAGGGTTCACCAAGAATCTGAAAATGGGTACCAGAGATTTTTTCCCTGGGAAAGGTATGCACTCCAGCACGATACCAACCCCATCACCCATAAATGTGCTGCTCGTCATTGATAAATTTGGGCACTAACAACATATTCTCCATACATCTTATGGGAGAGTCCTTTTTGTTTTTGCTGAAATGGCACCACTAGATAGTTACTGTTGATAATTTAAAGAGATTTGTGAAATCCTTTTATATAATAAAATATAATTGTGTTCTACAATTGATAACTTTTCATTAAAAAGTTGCCACCCTCTGTTTTAATACAAATTAAAAATGTATCTACTATCTACAACATAATTTTTAACACTGATTAACATGATAGTGAAGTTGATATGAGAGTTTTACGTACAATTGATGTGTGCAGTTAACATTTTGTTCACAGTTTGTACTTTGATGAATTTTGTTCTCTGTTTCATCTAAACAGGTTTGCCAATTAACTTCTTCCTCATAGATCGGATAGGCAGACTCAAATCTGGTTCATTGTGCTACTTTGGAACAGGCCTATTCTTTTTATTATTACAGATCAAAGTTGATCTTGGTGTCCTGACAATGTTAATGTTTTTTGTCCGAGCATTTTCTTCAGCGACATTCAATTTTGTTTATATTTATTCCTCAGAAGTAAGTGAAACATATTTGAGCGCTTGTTGTGAAAAAGGAGTGTCTTTCCTGTCTTTTCATTAAATCTCTATTATAGTTTATTATTATTCTTTAATTGGGCCATCTGTCTCTGATTGTTGATTGCAATGGCTTGGTGTTATTGTTATGTGATGTGAATTCTCCCTTTTGGGATGCTTAACTTCTAGTCCTTTCTTACACTGCTGTACCATTGCACTACACATGTAGTACTTTCATTTTCATTCCAGTATAATACAGTAGACTATTGGATAACATATATTTGTTACGCCAGAAACTGAACAAAGTAAACAATCAAAGCGATAAATATAGTTTCAGTAAACCTTTTAATCTCCTCAAATACATTGAATCTATTCTCTATTCTACAAATCATAATTACCACTAGTCCAAGTGGGTTCTCACATCTATTAAGTACAGTAATTCTACATCCTATGACAGTCAATATGACATTGCTTCAAGTCTGTATTCTACCGTAGAATATCACCACTATTCCATTGGGTTCTAACATCTATTAAGTGCATTATTTCTACAATCTATGTCAGTCAATATGACATTGCTTCAAGTCTGTATTCTGCCATAGAATATCACCACTAGTACAAGTGGGTTCTAACATCCTATTAATACAATGGTTATTATGTGTCAAAGATACATTGCTTTCAAAGCCAAGCACCTTACTATAATCTCACTTCAAATACAGTCTAATTTCACAGCAAGTGAACTCAATGTTAACGTAATCCTAAGACCACTGTCTCTCTTATTCGTCATTTAATCTGACACAAATCTAATTTATGGTTTACACTTCAATAACACTATTAGGCTACATGTATACTAATATGCTCTACTCTGAAATACTTCTCTTTATGCATCCAAGATGGTCTGTTTTCACAGTTGATAAATCGATTTCATTTCATACTGGGATTAACTATGGGCCTGGTATTTACATTTCACTGACAGGTCTGGTTGTCTCAATGTTCTGAGAATTAATACAAGTATTTCTGTCTTAAGTCCCTGTGAGTGACACAATTTCCCCTCTTTTGCACATTTTGTGTTTATTCGTTCACTCTACTCCACACAATTCCGGGTCATCTTACCTGTTGTAGACTGATTGTTCAAGATGAGATAACAATTTTTACTAACAATCACCAATTCATTTATACTCTCCCCTTGAATACATATTAATTAAACATACCCTGTCCACACACTTACATTTATAACTTAAAAAAATATTATACAGCTAATAGTAATAAGAGTTTTCCTGTGTGTTACCGGGGCCTCATTATGAGGGAAGTAAAGAATAGTGACACTGTGACCTTCGAGGCATGTCGTAAGAGGCGACTAAGGAGGTTGATCGATGGCTTGACAAGCTGTCATTGTAAAAAGTATTGTTATGGAAACAGTGCCATAGATTTTAGAGCAATGATCTCTGCAATATGTGCCACTTTGGCACGCAAGGTTTCTGTTTTTGAGATTGTGGTTCTGCCCTATGTGCCGTCTTCGGCTCGAAAGGACAATAGATAGATAGTAATAAGAGGAATGTTTGACAAAGTGTTTGTTTGAAGATATAGGGCAAGAGATAGAAAATGTAGGTTATTGTCATAAATGAGTTATTACAGGAGATAGAAAATATCATTTATTGTCATAGGAGCCAATAGTGGAGTGTAACATACACTCCTACAAGGTATGGTGACAACTTTACAAAATAGGAACACAACAAAATACTGATGTTTGGGTCTACATGTGGCCTTCTTCAGAGAGCGAGGACAATGATAACAAACGATGAGGTACAGATAAATGCTACTTCATCTAGGATGATAAGGACTAGTAAAGTGAAGGAGAAGTGGACAGAGGGATAAGAGATGAGATGGTGATACAAGAGAGAGAGATGTGTTACATGTTGGAGGATAGGTAAAAATGTGGAAATATAAAAGTATAAATAACAAATGATTATATATAAAATATCCTCTTTTACTTATCCTCCAACATGTAGCACATCTCTCTCTCATATCAACATTTCGTCTCTTCTCCTTCTGTCACCTTCTTCTTCACTTATGAAGTAGTATTTATCTGTGCCTCATCATTGTTATCATTGTCGTCATTCTCTGAAAAAGGCCACATGTAGGCTAAAGCGTCAGTATTTTGTTGAGTTTCTTTTTTTGTAAATCTGTCACCATACCTTGTAGGAGTGTACCTTTCACCCCACCACTTGCTCCTTGTTACCAGCTTTACAGCAGCACTGCATTTATTAGCCCGTCCCCAAGTTATTATTATAAAGTGGTTCTTACAGGAGATAGAAAATGTAGTTTATTGTCATAAATGGGTTATTACAATGTTATGGGCAAGCAATTATGATTCACCATATTTAGTATAAACTACAATCATTACTAGACAAGATCTCAACTGGAACCCACAGGAAAAGTAAAAACAGGGAAGACTTAGGAACACATAGAAACAAAACCTTAAGGCTAAGATCACAAAAATAAATTACATCTGGAAAAAAGCATTTTGGACAGTTCTTGTTGATAGCCTATGTCCCAATGGAGAATAAAAAAGCAAGCATAGAATATTAGTATCTTCTACTTCTTCTTCTACCTTTTTAGCTCCCAGTGGAGCATAGGTCTTCAACAAACACTTTCCAGGTCGTTCTGTTTTTTGAAATTCTTTTAAGATCATTCCATGTCTTCCCCATCATCTTCATCTCTGCTTCTGTCTGTCTTCTCCAAGAATTCCTTGGTCTTCCTCTTTGTCTTTTTCACTGGGGATTCCAAAAAAGAGCCTGTTGTGTAATACTCTCAGTTGGCTTCCGTAGTGTGTGTCCTATCCAGCGCTATCATCTTCGCTGTATCTCTTTATCCACTGGTGTTTGACTGGTACATTTCCATAATTCTGTGTTAGTGAATTTGTCCTACCATTTCCATCCTTTTATTCTGCGTAAGCATCCATTAATGAAAGTCTGTATCTTTGTGATTGTCAATTTTGTTGTTCTCCATGTTTCACAGTCATATAATAGGACCGACTTAGCATTTGAGTTGAAAATTTTTATTTTTGTATTTAACTTAATTTCCATGTTTGTGAAGTTTTTTCGGCTTATTTTTTTACAGTATGGGATAGCCAGTCGCATGCCCAACGAATATTAGTATGGTCAGGCTAAATTCTTGTCTTGATATTGATCCTTCTAGCTCCACTAGACTTCGTATACGTTTCACAGTGCTGTTTGCCATTCATCTCTCTTCTGGGTGAGATGTTCGATCTTATTAAATAAGTACATGCCTGTCAACTTTGCTTCAATTATCAGTGCTCTTTTTAGTGTATGTCTAGGTCTTCCTAGTTTTTTTTTTACCCTGGTGTTTCCTTTCCCATATAAGAGCCTGTACTAAAATCTTTTGTTGTCTCTTCTTAACACATGCCCGGCATGTGTTCACCTTCTTTTCTAATTGTGGATAAGATCACTGGTTGCATGGCCATTTCTCTTATCTCTATCACCATCATCATGAAGTACTGTGCCTGCTGGCGTAGGTGATCATGTCTCTCCTCAACTTTCAATATCCACAGTTATTTATCATTTCTGTTGTTGACTTGCTGCCAAGCAATTTTTTTAAGCTGTCTGGTATCTTTTCTCTTTGCTTCCCTCTTCGTTGCCGATTTTTCCAGTTGTTACAATATATTTCAGCTGTTCCCTTCTCATTATGTGGCCAAAAAATAATGATTGTTTCTTCCTAATATTGGAAATTAGCTCTCTTTTTGCTTTGGTCTCTTTCAGAATGTTTTCACTACTCATCTTAGCTGTCCATGGTATTCTCAACATTCTTCTGTAAAACCACATTTCTACAGACTCCAGTGATTTTTTTGTCTGTTGTCCTATTGTCCATAATTCACAGCCATATTTTAAGATTGGCTCTATATAACATTTAAGAACTCTTTTTCTTTTTTCTATTGTCAAAAATGGATTGCACAGTATCTTCCTCATGTTTTGGAAAGCTGCTTTTGCCTGAACCATTCTGCATCTCACCCCTGTTGTACATCTACCATCTGAGGTTAACTATGTTCCCAGATATTTAATTTAATTTATCTGTTTTAATATTGTTCCACATGTCTTTATTGTGCACTGCAGTGATGTCTTTTTCTTTGTTGTTACCATTACTTCTAACGTTTTGCTATTGAGGCTAAGTCCTTTTTTTTTTCACTGTAATGTCTAACATTTCTTGTAACTCATTTTCACTCTTATCTCTATATATTAGTCATGAATTAAGTCCATTGTACACAGAGTATTCTTCTTAGGTATATGTCTTCGAAAACATTTAGTTTTTTTTTCTCAATCTCTTTTGTTGTTTTCCAGCTTTCACATGTGTAGTTAAAGGTTCATAATACATTTGTTTTGAAAATTCTCAGTTTATTTTTCCTGCTTAATATTTTTAATTTTCATGTTTTGTCCAGTTTTTAAAAATTTGCTGTCCTGCTTTATATCTGCATCTGATACAGGTGCTGAATATGTATTCTTGTCAAACTAGTTAGGCTGTGCTGCTGTGCAACTGTAGTCATGAGAATGTTTTCATACAAACTATTCATTTAATATTTGTTCCATCAAAACATGCTATGCTGCTATGATACTGAAATTTTTAAAACATCTCCAGCTTTACCCCACATCTATACGAACGTTAGGCATGGGCACTGCCTCAGCAATGGCACGAGTGGGTGCAATGATAACGCCTTTTGTTGCTCAGGTGAGTTGTGTACAAATCTGTGGTTGGTCGTGGTACTTTTTTATATAGAGGAGTAGGAATACATTTAAGTGTTTTTTTCATGGCATATTGCAAGGAGCACAGGTAAATGAATATAAAGATCTGGGAACATTGTTAACCTCAGATGGTAGATGTACAACAGAGGTGAGCTGCAGAATGGCTCAGGCAAAAGCAGCTTTCCAAAACATGAGGAAGATACTGTGCAATCCATTTTTGACAATAGAAACAAGAAAAAGAGTTCTTAAATGTTATGTAGAGCCAGTCTTAACATATGGATGTGAATCATGGACAATAGGACAACAGACAAGAAAATCACTATAGAAATGTGGTTTTAAAGAAGAATGTTGAGAATACCGTGGACAGCTAAAAAAGGTAATGAAAACATTTTGAAAGAGGCTAAAGCAAAGAGAGCTAATTTCCAATATTAGGAAGAAACAATCATCATTTTTTGGCCATGTAATGAAAAGGGAACAGCTGGAATATATTGTAACAACTGGAAAAAATCAAGGGGCAAAAAGATAGAGGGAAGCAAAGAGAAAAGATATCAGACAGCTTAAGAGAATGGCTTGGCAGAAGGTCTACAACGGAAATTATAAATAACTGTCGAGATAGAAAGTTGTTGAGAGATATGATCACCTACGCCAGGTGGCATGGTACTTGATGATAATGATGGTTGCAGGTAGCTAAGTAAATTGGTCATTTACCAGCCAGGTGAACATCTGTTGCATTTCCAGATGGGTTAATATTTTTTTTATGGTTTGTTGGAGGTGGAATATATATGTCTGATCAACACGACTTTTGTCTTCATCCTGCTTCTGAAAATTGGTAGTAAAAAAAACAGTAAAGTGCCCCCGTCACGCCAAGTGGCGTATAGGGAATATGATGTTAGTGACCATCAATTTTACAGATCCTCGGTACATGATTTTTGGGGTAATGTGGTCGGTATCACGCCTGTGCCGCTTTACTTTAACAGAAAAAAAATCCAGTACCCATTAAAGGCTGGGTGAACCAGAAGCCATCGGTTGGGATCGAACCCTACCTTTTGTCCTTTGTAGTCCAGTTCACTAATCACTGAGCTATCACAGCTCCCTTCTGAAAATTGGTTTGAGAGATTATCTCTGTGAAAGTAGGGCACCATGAAACTGACCATACCATCCATAAAAATGCCAGTGTTCTTGTAAAAATATGAGCATTAACAGTATATATTACCTTATTATATATACCATCATCAGGTCACATGTCCTTTGCAGAATGTTGCTTTCATCACAGCCCATCTGAAGAAATCTCTTTCTCTAGCCAGATCTTCCAATTCTTCTATTGATTATGTTCAGGGTTTCTTTATGTCTTTAAATCACCTTTTTCAAGGTCTACCTCTGATGCATCACCTAGGAACCACGCCTTCCATTATTGTTCTTTCCAGCTCACTGTGCCTTTTAACGCAGCCATATTTTCATTTCCTCTGTAGAATTTTGTTTATAAGCCAGTTCTTTTTAACATGTAAATCTTTTAATATGTCTTCACTTGTCTCTTTCATTATCCAATGTATCTTAAGGATTCTTCTGTAGCATTTTGTTTAAAATGAATTGATTTTCTTCCTTGCTGTTTGCAATGATTCACAACTATATATTGCTATTGGAAAGGTATATACACAGAGTAATTTTACTACCTTTTTGCTGGTATTGTGCCACATGTTCTTCATAGCGTTTAATTTTTTAAGTTGCTTTTGATAGTTTTCTTTTGATATTTTTCTGGCAGTCGCCATTTGTAGTTACTACAGATCCCAGACATTCATAGTTTGTTACACTTTCAAGTTCTTCACTGTTGATGATTTTGGGTTGGCTTTTTGCTTTGTCAAAGGAAATCTTGGTTTTCTGTATATTTAGAGATTATCTAGCTAGCTGGAATATATTTGGGGCATAAGTGCCTCCTGCGGTCACAAATAGCAGGGTCGGGGCACCATCAGCTGACCAAGACCCAGAAGTTCTACCTCCTCGTGGTTTCATCCCGGTAACAGTCTGCGTCAAATCAGGCTGGCTAACAGAAGCTAGGATCACCATGTTCCCTGTAGTGGTGGCTGTTACTGATATAGAGGACCCAGTATTGCAGTTCCTCTTGGCTGGACTAGTAGTTTCCCAGCATAGTCTGCTTACTTCTCCAGTAAGAGCCGGGAATGCCAAGAAAGCCATTATGACTCGCTAGATCATGGAGTAACAGGGCCCGCATCAACTCATGACATTACGCCATTACGTCAACAACTGGAATATATTGTGACTGCTAAAAAAATAGAGTGACAGAGAGAGAAAATGTACTAGACCTTTTATGAGAATGGTTCAGTAGAATGCCAACAACAGAACTGTTTTAAACTATAGAAAGTTCTGAAGAGGCATGATCACTCTAGCCAACAGGCAGTGTACTTGATATTCTATCTATCTATTGACTTTTCGAGCCGTGGCCGGCAGGCCAATAGGGCATAGACCCAGATATTCTTTCTCTTTTCTAAATTCTCTTTCAGGGGACTGGTTGGTGGCAAGACGCTGGCCTTGAGACAGTGGGTTCAAATCCCAGTTGGTTGGGATTTTTATTTATGATTTTTCTCTCTGCGGCAACCACCCCTGGTCTCAGCAGCGAGGCCCAGCTTGAAACGACAATTCATCAATGGAAAAAAATATGAGCACCTCCGAAGTTGGAGTTATCTGCCTGTGTGGCGAGGAACCCCTGCGCACATGGCTTCCAGGGAAAAATGGATTAACACACAAAATTCATTTCCTAGTCTCTAGGGACTTCGCCAGAGGTAAAAGCTTGCAAATTAAAAAAAATAATAAATTCTCTTTCTAGCAGTCTGAATCCTTCAAGATCTTTTATCATATCTCGCCATTTGTCTCTGTTCTGTGCAAGCAACTCGATCTCATTGAGAGGGCTGATTCCTGCTGTTTTTGCCTCTTAGATCAATATTCTTCTCAGTGTCTCTCTAGGTTGGCCTCCTTTTCCTCCTACCTGTTGTTTTCCACATGATATTGATGAACTCTATATTCCTTATATAGCACAAGGTTACTGTCTACACTTTTATATCACAGAATAAAAGTTACCCAAAAAAAATAAATTATTCTTCAAAATTAAATGAATGTCTCCTTTCAAGGTGTCTGTAATTAAATGTGAGATTTGATTTTCCTTGACTTATTTAACCAAGCACCTGTGTTTATATCACTAGGTTTTACTATCACACTCCATTGTCATGGCAACTTGGGTGTATGGAGTTTTGTGCATGGTGTGTGCTGTTGTCTGTCTTTTGCTTCCAATAGAAACACGTGGGAGAGCCATGCCAGTAAGTCAATGTATTTGTTCCTGTTTGTTGGCCTTTTCCTTTATGAAGAAGCTGCTTCTGTCTATCTTGTCAAATCAGTGTTAGGATGTTGCTTTTGTCCTTATAAAAAATGTATAGAAAATAATGGTTATGTCATGTAAGCCAGCGTTCATCGGTGGTGTTCTTAAGCTTCTAAATTGGATAAAGAACATTTTCTGTGGACTGATGCACAAACTGTTTTCACCTCCTGGTCTCACGTATCATGGAGAGAAAGAACCAGTGGAATACACCAAGGAAATGAGATGAAAATGGATCTACTCCCATTAGTTTTCAGAAACTAAAGGATTGAAGAACTTGCATAACAGAGTATTAGGAAAAATTGAAAAAAAAAAAGAAAAAATGGTATGTTAGAAGCTTTACGTGATTAGTAGACGACACAGATTCGAACGACATTTCGGCCCAATAGGCCTTCAGCAGGAACAAACAAAAAACACACACACACTCACGGATATGTAAGTAAAACTAATCCTACATAGCTAACCAGTAACGAAACATCCAAAACAAAAATAATCGAAATATGTTAAAGAAAATAAAAATGGCTTCCCTGTGTGTCCTTTGTTTCTCGGACCAAGGTCAGAGTGAAAAGGAAATGGCAACCCGAGTGTGGCTGTAATTATACCAAACTCTGGTCAGGTGAAGGGTTCTAAAAATGCATGAGTGAGGGGAACGCTGTCTAGGTTAACTCGACTCCAAAGACACTGATAATGTCTGAAATATATAACGTCCCATAAACACATGTCTACACACTCCCAGATGCGTGTATACATATGTTCACATACAAACGTACATGCACATACCTATACATATCAACCCACACATGTCTACATACATATATATGCACACCAACAAGCGCACACAAAAATATATATATATATATATATATATATATATATATATATATATATATATATATATATATATATATATATATATATATATATATATATATACACATCAATCAATGCCCACACATATGGACAAATACATGCATGTGCACATCTATACAGGGATAAACATGTGTGTGCAGAAATGTGCGCATAATGCACACAGAACCAGAGGAGTGCACACCGTGGTCAGTGTGCAAACACAAAGGAGAAAGAATAGAGCAGTAGACTAACAGGTACTCAAAAGGCGGAAAGAGTGAGATGTCTGAGAGTGGAGTACAATAAAAACAAATGAGGGGTAAGTGACTCAGAAAAAAGGTATATAGGAGAACACCGAAGTGTCTCAATGGGGACTAGTGGAGGAGAACTATGAATAGCATGGCATAGTAGATGGACCAAAGAGCCCAAACATGGGCAGTAGAGAAGGCTATGCAAAAGGGAAGGAGTAACCAACAGAATACTGGCACTCCAGTGTCTTCCCATTTCAACTCCCCAGATCACAAGGGCAAAGATGACATCCGTGTCACTGGTATTGTCCTCTGTCACTCTGGCGACCGCAGCCCATATACTTTGGAAAATCGCCTCATAGTCCAGTATGGTTCGCTGACCCCACGAGGCATGAATGTATCACACTCATACACATAGTTTCCTTTCGGTTAAAACGTAGACCTGATACAGAATGTGTAAATTAACAGTAGATAATAGTGATAGTTTTTTCAGCCCTAAAACAACAACAAAAATAGGATTCTGGAATGTACGAACAATGGCCGCGCCGACGAAACAAGCACAAGTCACGAGCGAGATGGATAGATACGATCTAGATATTTTAGGATTAAGCGAAATGCGCTGGCTTGGAACAGGTAGGAAATCTGTTGATAATAAAATAGTAGTTTTTCTTTAAGGGAAGATGGAAAACACCGTGAAGGAGTAGGCATAATGATGACAGACATAGCTGCAAGAAGTTTATTAGAATGGGAACCGGTAAATAGCCGTCTGATACGAACACGCAACAAAACAAAACATGGAGGACTTTCGATTGTTCAATGTTATGTGCCTACAAACAAAGCTGATGAAGAAGTTAAGGACGATTTTTTATAACCATCTACAACATCTTATAAACAAAATACCAAAACACGATCTTTTAATTGTAATGGGAGATTTCAACGCCAAAGTGGGAAAAGACAACGCAGGAGTGGAGCATGTAATGGGGAGAGAAGGCTGTGATACTACAAGTGAGAAAGGAGAAAGATTAATAGAATTATGTTTAATAGAAAATTTAGTTATAGGTGGGACATTATTTCCACACAAAAATATTCACAAAACAACATGGATATCTACAAATATTCAGATGGAGTATCTTGGTCTACGCCCTATAGGGCCGGCTACGGCTCGAAAGACCAATAGATAGATAGATAGAGTAGAACTTGGTCTGTGAGATCAGGATTATGTGAGAGCCATGGTAGAGTAGAACATGGTCTGTGAGATCAGGATAATGTGAGAGCTATGGTAGAGTAGAACATGGTCTGTGAGATCAGGATAATGTGAGAGACATGGTAGAGTAGAACATGGTCTGTGAGATCAGGATTGTATGAGAACCATGATAGAGTAGAACATGGTCTGTGAGATCAGGATAATGTGAGAGCCATGGTAGAGTAGAACATGGTCTGTGAGATCAGGATTATGTGAGAGCCATGGTAGAAAAGTGATCAATGTCCTATTGAGGACATGAGGTTGGGATCTCTCTCTCTTTCTGATATTCACTTGATGACAACTAAAGAAATGGACAGTTATCATATTAAGTGGGTGTTGAAGCATTATGTTGTGGTTAATTTATGCCTTCAGGGACAAAACTTCCAATATTACCACAGCATTTTTGAGTACCAGCTTGCCTTCCCTCTTTAATTGCTACTCGCTTGATCAGACTAGTATGGCTAGTCTGTTGCTAGAAGTGCTACGATGAGCTGCAATAGGGTCTAGATGGCTCTGGTTCACCAGTCCTGGTGCAAGCCACCAGCTACGAATGAGTCAAAGGCAGCTTCCAGCTCTGTTGCTGTCAGGCGCCTTGCCTCCAGATTGGTTCAAACTCTGTCAATGACTTCTAGGTTCGCCCAGTCTTAACAGAGATCTTTATTACTGATCATATTACCTAAAAATGTGCTGGAAGTAAAAAATATATTGCACAAACACCTTGTTCCATAAAGTCATGAGTTGTGTGACAAGGTTATCTTTCTTTTCTTTTACAAGTTGATAAAATTAGTAAGTTATGTGAATTATCTGTTGAAGGATTGAGATTGTTCAATATCAACATCTTTCCAAAGTCATTGGAGAATGACATGATGATTAATAAGAGTACTTTTACGAGGCTGAGAATCAGGGGTCAGGCTAGGTCGAGACAACTGTAAAGATGGTTTAGGAATGTTGGTTAATCAATAAGTTACAGGAACTATCAGAATACCCATTTTACTATATCATCAGTCGGGAAGGACTGATTACCTACGCTGAGTGCAGTGAGGTTATTTTTCTATCACTAATTTAATCATCTGGGAACAATTAGAGAAGTCATAGAGGACTCACTTTTAATAGGAATGCTAGAATTAAAAATATATCTGGAGGACTGGTTGGTGTCGAGGCTGGACGCCGACCTCAAGACAGAGAGGTTGTCAGTTCAAATCCCGGCTGCACCAGTTCAGATTTTTATTTGTGACTTCTCTCTGTGGCAACCACCTCTAGTCTCAGCATCGAGGCCTGTCTGGAAATGTCAATTATTCATCGATGGAAAAAATATGAGCACCTCTGAAGATGGAGTTTGCCTGTGAGGCGAGGGGCACCTGTGCACACTGCTGAGAAAAACAGATTAATGTGCAACGTTAAGTTACTAATCTCTAGGAACTTTTCCAGAGGTGAAAGTTGGTGAACTAAAAAAAAAAAAATTAATCTTCCAGCCAACTCAGTTGAAAAAATATGAGCACCTTACCTTTGATCAGGGAAGGGAAATCACCGGAAAACACTGAAAAAAAAACACAATTTTCTCAAAACATGTACCCAAGAAAAGTAGAAACCCTGCACTTGACTTCCCATTAACAAAAATTATATAACTACCTTTGACTTTTAATCTAGTTATAACAAATTGTAATAAACGTCACTATTTTTTTTTTCTTATCATCCAGCAACATCTGAATGAGATCGATCAAGATTCCATACAACTGGGTGACCGCACATTCTCAGATAAAAATTCAAATGGTGGTATACAAGAAAGTAACATTTCTACAGTTTCTGGAACACAAAAGTAATGGACAAATCATGTAAATAATTATTTAGATACAAGAATATACTACACTATATCTGAACAGCCTTAAGTTTAGTCGATTTCTTTCAACAAATTGCAAAGTTAAGTATGTAGATGTTACTTCTAGAATTACAGAAGAATTGTGTATCATAAAAAAAAATATGTAAAATGAAAGATAGAAAAAAAGAAATTGAAGTGATATAAAATATACACTTGATCATGTCTTAATTTAAACTTTTTCATTATTTTTACAAGACAATTTGTGATAGGAATTAGAATATTTTAAATTAATTCCAGATTTTGTTTGCCAATTGGAATGTTATTTTAACTTTGATTGTTATGTTGTCAAAGCCAAAATTGTTGTCAGGAATTATTTTAAATATGTATATGCTAAAAATAGAAGTGGGTGTCTGCAAGAGAGGTGTATAAATGATAATATTTACAATTTTGTTTCAGTAATAACTTATGTCATTTTAATTTTTACAAACAACTGGAAACATAATGTTGTTGATCATTCTAGTACTGCCAGACTCTGTTTTTTTTTCTAAGCAGCTTCTCTCATGTCAAAATCTTCCACTTTTTTTTACAGCTGGTCTAGCCGTAGAACGAACAAGTCACATTTATTACTTCTCTCTTGCCTCTTTTATCTTCTCTGACTTCCTTGGCTGTTACAAAATAGTCTCCAACACCTATTTCCTGTGCACACTACAGGGCGTGACAAGGTTCTTTCTTGTCTTCTTCTTTAAGCTAGCTTCATCAAGAAACACACAAATAAAAAATGTTAATTTTTTTTCAGGTGTTAAATTAATCTACACTAAAGCTTTTGAAAGATGGTTATGGAAGACCCCGGCATTGCTGCAAACGAATTAAAATCTATAATTGCTCAACTGCCCATGCTAGTGGAATCATCCAAATTAATATTTTGAAAGAATACACCATTAATAACTTAATGATTGCCTTAAAGATATACATCTAGATGACACAGACGTATGACTAATATATATTTTATACTGGGAGCAAACAGTAATAATAAAATATAACAAAGAGAACTCTACACCTATTGATATAAAGAGATGAGTAAGACTGGGATGCATCCTATCACCAAGCTTGTTCAATCTATACACTGAGTAAATCTTTAAATACATCACAGAGATGCCAGGCCTAAACACTAATGGAAGGATAATCAATAATCTAAAATATGCTGATGATACTGTATTACTACCAGAACATCCTAAAGATCTACAACCATTACTTAATCAAATAAACATGTCATCATCATCATCATCGAGTGCCTTCTCCACAACGAAGGTTGGCTACCATGGATCGCCATTCTACTCTGTTTCTTGCTTTGATGGTGCAGGCTGTCATAGATTGACTTGTCCATCTTTTGATGTTACTCGGCCATGTTAGTCTTGGTCTGCCTCTTTTACCTTGTATTTTCCCTTCCAATATTACTTTTATTAGGCTGTTGTGTCTTTTAACATGCCCCAAAAATTTCATTTGTCTTGTCTTAATTGTATTTAGTAGTTCTCTTTTTATTTTCAGTTGTTTTAAAACTTCGTTTGTTTTCTTTTCTTTCCATCCAATTCTACCGATTCTTCTATAAATCCACATTTCAAAGGCTTAAATTTTCTGTTCTGTTTTCTTGTCTAATGTCCATGTTTCTGCACCATACAGGAATACTGAGAAGATGTAACATTTTGCCATTCTTAGTTTCAGCCCTGCTGATATTTGTTTTGTTGTTAGTATATTTTTCATGGCATTAAAACTACTTTTTGCCATACCTATTCTTTTGTTTATTTCAATTTTACATTTTCCATCATTGGTTATAGTATGTCCCAGGTAGTTGTAGCTCTGGACTGTCTCCAGATGTATTCCCTATGACAAGCAAAAAATAATGTATTAGATATTAATATCAAAAAGACTAAAACTATGATCATAAAAAAAGATAATACAGTCGAACCTGTCTAAGGCGACCATTCACGGGACTTTCAAAAACTGGTCCCATAGGACAGGTGGTCCTGCCTCACAGGTTTCACATAATAAATAGAGCGATAAAAAAAATTTTATCCTAAGCACTATGAAAACTAACCTGCAAATCAGCGTAATCCATGAGTAGAACATAGTGCACATGTCGGTCTACAATAGCCACTGGTTGGACACTTTTCATAAAACACGATAGTAAAACACACAAAAATAAAACACACATACACAGATTCCACTTATACTGTACATGTATCACTTTTGACTTGAAAAAAATCCAATATGGTAGTCTGTTGTTTGACAGATGAAATAAACGATAAGTTCAATTTTTCTCTCAAGTCCATGATAACGTCTAGTATGTCAGATCTCCCGTTTGTTATTGAATAGGTGCGCAGAAGCTCCAAAGCATTATGTGCATCTGCGATAGTGTATGTTTTCTCAATGTCAGTAGAATCTTGTTCGTTGTCTGATTCACTATTCACATCCTCAGCAGCTAAAATTGCAGTGGCAGGAAGATCCCAGTTTGTTTCTATTGTGTTGCAAGTTTGGAGCCCTGAATCAATCATGGAGATGTCTGTCAATTGGTATCCAAACAATTCTTTTGAAAGGTTATCCAAAGCAGTAGAAATTGCAGTAGAAACAATTTGCACGTCGGTCTTTGATGCAGATTCCATGTGCGTCAGAGAATATGCGTGTGTTTCAGCAGGACAATGAAAACCTGCTTTACAGAAACACAGAGATTTAAGATTTTAGACTTCAGATTTTAGACTTAAGACAAAAAGCTTGAGACTTTACACTTAACACTTTAGACGACTTGACACTTTAAGTATAACACTTTAGACTTGACACTTTAAGTATAACACTTTAGACTTCACGCTTGATACTTTAGACTTGAGACTTCAAGCTTGATACTTTAGACTTGAGGTTTTAGACTTGAGATTTTAGTATTGAGATTTTAGACTTGAGATTTTAGTATTGAGATTTTAGACTTGAGATTTTAGACTTGAGACTTGACACCTTAGGCTGGGAACATTAGGCTTGAGACTTTGGTCCTGAGACTTTAAACTTGAGACTTTTGGCTTGACACTTTAGCTTTGTCACTTTAAGTTTGTGATTTTAAACTTGTGACTTTAGACTTGACATTTTAGGATTGACACTTTAGGCATGACACTTTAGACTTGACACTTTAAGTATAACACTTTAGACTTGACACTTTAGGCATGACACTTTAGACTTGACACTTTAAGTATAACATTTTAGACTTGACACTTTAAGTATAACACTTTAGACTTGACACTTTAGGATTGAGACATGAGACTTGACACCTTAGGCTGGGAACATTAGGCTTGAGACTTTGGTCCTGAGACTTTAAACTTGAGACTTTTGGCTTGACACTTTAGCATCGCGATTTTAAGTTTGCGATTTTAGACTTGTGACTTTAGACTTGACATTTTATGATTGACACTTTAGGCATGACACTTTAGACTTGACACTTTATGCTTGAAACTTTAGACTGGACACTTTGGGTTTGACACTTTAGGTTTGAGTCTTATGCTTGACAAGTCAAGCTTGACACTTTAGACTTGATACTTTAGACTTGAGACTATAGAGATAAGATTTTACGATTGAGACTTTGGACTTTACACTTTAGCATTGTCACTTTAAGCTTGCGGTTTTAGACTTGTGACTTTAGACTTGACATTTTAGGATTGACACTTTAGACTTGACACTTCTGATTCACTATTCACATCCTCAGCAGCTAAAATTGCAGTGGCAGGAAGATCCCAGTTTGTTTCTATTGTGTTGCAAGTTTGGAGCCCTGAATCAATCATGGAGATGTCTGTCAATTGGTATCCAAACAATTCTTTTGAAAGGTTATCCAAAGCAGTAGAAATTGCAGTAGAAACAATTTGCACGTCGGTCTTTGATGCAGATTCCATGTGCGTCAGAGAATATGCGTGTGTTTCAGCAGGACAATGAAAACCTGCTTTACAGAAACACTTAAGGATGGTTGAGTTGTCCACTTCTTTCCATGCTGCAGCAATCCAGTAGACTACATCCAGTAAATTGACCTGTTTCATGAGTTCGGTTCCGGAAGCATCCTTGTTTGATTCCATGACTGTGATAAGATGTAGAAGCTGTTTTTGTCTTAACTTTAATTTAAATGTCTGAATGACACCCTGGTCTAGGGGTTGAACTAATGCAGTTGTGTTGGTGGCAGAAACTGCAGCTTAACATTCTGTAGTTCGATCTTGGGATGACAGGTAGCGTTGTCAACAAATAAAATAATGTGGCGCTTTTTTTCTGCATCTTTCGGTCAAAACTTTTCAGCCAATCTTCAAATATAGCTGCAGTCATCCATGCCTTTTTGTTGTTTCTGTAAATCACTGGCAGTGTGTTTATGTTGATGTTTTTAAAAATCCTAGGGTTAGCTGCTTTCCCAATCACTAAAGCCGGTTCTCGTTCCCCCAACATGTTAGTGCATAGCATCACTGTTATTCGCTCTTTGCTTTTTTTACCCCCAGCGCATTTTTCTCCTTTGACAAAAAATGTTTTGTCCGTAGTCGCTTTGAAAAATAACCCGGTTTCATCTAAATTAAAAATGTCTTGAGCAGCGTAACCATAGCATATCTCGGATAATTTAGAAGTCCAGTCAGCCGCAGCACTCATATCTGAATCACCGACTTCGCCACATTGCTTACCAAACACAAGATTGTGTCTTTTAATGAAGGCCTCTAACCAGCCGTTCGGTGCTTTAAAGACTGAGTTTTCCAATTCTTTTGCAAACTGTAAAGCTCGTTCTTTGATCATCGGCCAGATAACGGAATTTTTCGTGCAAGTGCTGATTGACACCATTTCCAACAAAGTGTATTTATGTCTTCATTTCCCGTTTTCCTGCTATTCCTTCTTTTCATACTTGGTGCATTATTTTCAAAGTCATTCATATACTCGGCTTTTCTCTTTAACGTACGTAAAATCTGTGTCTTTCCCACTCCAAACTGTTCTGCCAATAATCGCGAACTTTTACCTTGCTGATTTTGTCGAATCACTGATATTCGTTCTTCCAGCGTTAATGCTTTTGGTTTTACACTTTTGACACTGGCCATTTCCTATATTGTGTGTAACACTTTTAAAATCCACAAAAATAATTCACTGAGATACTGTACATGTACATGAATACACTCTAAGCGGGCAATGACTAATTCTTTAGTTAATTCCTGTAATTTATACGGGCCACGCAATGGTCTACTCTGGTCTAGACGGAACCGCGAAGTGATGTCACTTCACGAATCATAGATCTGTGTCTGCACCAGTATTGACTGATAAACGTAACACGTCCCACTGTAATCTGGGACTCACTAAATACGGGAAAACAGCAACACCTGTAGACACCTGTGTCGATCGTTTATAGCTCCCAGCGAGACGAAGGACTGGCTGGTCGTCGTAAACGGGATAAATAACATTGGCGGCGGTTAATTAGCCTGGTCTCTGGTCGCGTCATACGGTGAGCGCCGTAATCAGTGTTAGCATATAGTAAAAAACTCGGGGAAATTGTAGACCCGGTCCTATAACCAGGGAAACGCTTTAAACAGGTGGTCATAAGACCAGGTTCGACTGTACTCAAAACCTACAATTGGATATCAAAGTTAAAGGAAAAGACCTGTAAATACTTCAGAGCTACAACTACCTTTGATATTATAACCAGTGATGGAAAATGTAAAACTGAAATAAATAAAAGAATAGGAATGGCAAAAAGTAATTTTAATGCTATGAAAAATATACTAACAACAAAACAAATAACACCAGGGCTAAAACTAAGAATAATAAAATTTTATATCTTCTCAACATTCCTTTATGGTGCAGAAACATGGACATTACATGAGAAATCAGAACAGCAAATTGAAGCCTTTGAAATGTGGATTTATAGAATAGGATGGAAGAAAAGAAAACAAACAGTCTTAAAACAACTAAAAATAAAAAGAGAACTACTAAATACAATTCAAACAAGACAAATGAGATTTTTGTGGCATGTTAAAAGACACAGCAGCCTACTAAAAGTAATCTTAGAAGGGAGAACACAAGGTAAAAGAGGCAGATCAAGACTAATATGGACGAATAACATCAAAAGATGGACAAGACAGCCTATGACAACCTGTACTACTATGAAAGAGACAGAGCGGAATGGCGCTCCTTGGTAGCCAACCTTTGATGCGGAGATGGCACACAATGATAATGATGAAATTAATCATTTTTGGTTCTGCCTTGTTTCTTTTTTGCTTAATATTGTGCCATGTAGAATGATCTTATAACATATCTGTACTATTATTTTATGTATTTTTTTTTACTGTTGACAGTAAGTCTTTATTCCAAATTAAGTGTAGTTATATGCCTAAGATAAAAGTAAATTTTCACTTGTTCTCTTTTGTTGCCTAACTATTACTTTGCTGTATGTTACATGTATTGATGTTACAAATTCTTGGCTTGAAGTAATTTATTTTTATAAAAAATACTAAACATGTTTTAATCTGCAGAAGTAATCTCTGGCATATACTGGTCAAAGGGTGACCACTGCATCAGTAACAAAAGTAATGAAGCCAGAAGTCTTTCATTCAAAATATAAATAAGCACTTCCATGTAATTATCTCTTGCGAAAAATTAATTTATTTGTAACATAATTATATTTTTGGATCATAGTTATGTGTTTTAAAAGATACGTTGAGTTTTATGAGTATATAAAATGTTAAATGCTGCTAAATAAAATAAGCAAAGGACATATTCAAGACTTGTGGCTGTTAATGTCTATATTTTGCACAACTTTCAGTATATTTATGTCTGATGTAATCAGTATCATGTCAAGTCAGCCCACTTTCACAGAAAAGATCTTTGGTACCCATTTTCAGAGATTGGGTGAGTAAAGGTAAGGTACAAGACTTGAATTGGCATCTTAACACATGAGTTTTTACTCGTATGTACTCAGCTGTCTATCCAGAAGTGTTCGGAGACTTCTGGATATTGTCGCTTCAAGCAATAAAACTCACGATGAGGTAGCATTCCTCGCCTTCCCAAAATACTATCCTGGTACCTATTTCTGCCAGAGGCTGAGTCAACCACGGGGGTATTTTTTTAAAATCACAAGCACAATTCACACTGCATCCAGCGGTAATCGAACACGGGTTGTCTGAATGTCAGTAGCCCAATCGGGTTGTTTTCCCACCTAGGCTACAGAGGCCCCCACTGGGTAAGTCTTGATACCATGTCAGTTGAAAACAAATTTGTCATGGTTGGAAGTAAACTTGACGAAGGGCTCTGTCTTCAAAAGTACTCATATTATTTCGTCGATGAGTAATTGACGTTTCAAACCAGACCTGCTGCTGAGACCAGGGGTGGTTGCCGCAGAGAGAAATCATAAATAAAAATCCCAACTAGGCGCCCGGGATTTGAACTCTCAGCCTTTCTGTCTGTCTTGAGACCAACCAGTCCATCATATATAATGATTCGATAAGTTATATTAGGTGTGTTGGAAGACCCATATCTTTCATGATGTTCCAGGCTTTGAAGTTGTAAATAGTCAAAGACCTTGCTGTAATCTATGAAGCATGTATGTTGTTCCCTATGTTGTATTCACTACACTTCTCAAGGATGTTTCTCATGTTAAAAATGTTGTCCTGGTGACTCTATTATTAGATCCACCATATCAGCAAAACCCATAACTGTGGGAACTCAATGTGGAATGAATGGGTGAACATATACAGCACAGTTACTAAAGTAAAACACTGCTTACTAGTAAAGGAACAACCTCAAATTCAGATGAAGCCAACACTACTTAAAGTTTTCTAGCTGATAGCAACATTTAATTGGAGCAACAAAAATATTACACACACTACATGTCTACAAGAAAATAACTCCACAGAGCATTGTTATTCATTGATCAGTAACTGGTTCAAATTTCAAACTTAGTGTTGGGTTATGCACTACTACAGTATGTAGATCAAGGTAATCAGGAAGAGACTACTGCAATCAACAATGGTTTAGTTAACTTTGTTGATAAGACCACCACACACTAGTGTAAATATTGCAATACATGTGGATCAATGTAAGAAAGATATTTACAGTGAACAACAACTGAATTACACTATATAGATGACAAAGACACGTACTACTATATACTGGGGCCCTGACAATGGTGAGGGGAGAAAAGAAATAACGGCTGCCACCTGCCACGCATGTCAGGCAACTAAGGAAGCTTTGAGGACAAGGTCAACAGAGTTTGTACATCTGTGCTGATGCCACCTTCAATGCTTTCACTAACGTGCAGAGAGTATGCTTCATAAGAGTTGTCCACTGTGCAATGAAGATGATCTTTCAACTAAACTACAGCTACAGTACTTGAATCAAGGTAATGAAAAATTTAATAACAATAGTCAACAACTGGCATAAATGTGGATAAAAGAGGAGGTATTACTACTATTATCACCACTACAACTACTACTACTATTTTTCATATCAAGGTAATGAGTAAGATACTAACAGTACCACCCATCAGCATAGGCTAAGCTGATAAAAGCTGCTGTTGTTGCTATCAGTCTACTATATGTAGCTCCAGACAATTAACAAGATGTTAACAGTAACCAAAAAAAATTGTTAACCTAAGTGGTTGAGAGAGCTGCGATAGCTCAGTGGTTAGTGAACTCGTCTACTAAGGACAAGAGGTTGAGTTCGATCCTGATCGACAGCTTTCAAGTTCACCCAGCCTTAAATGGGTACCGGATTTTTTTCTGGGAAAGTAAAGCACACGGGCATAATACCGCCACATTACCCCAAAAATCATGTGCCTATAAAAATTATGGTCACTAACACTACATTCCCTGTATGCCACTTGGCATGATGGGGCTCTTTACTTTACAAAAGTGTGGTGAGAAAAGTGAGTACATGTTTCTACAAATGCTGCAAGTTACATAGACCAAGGTAAAGAAGCATATACTCTATATTACAGAAAAGATAATAAAGAATAGGTCAAGGTGCAGAAGAATTAGAATATAATATATAGCTCACAGTTAAGTAAAGTAACAAATAAATGTAATAAATCAAGATTAAAAAGGTATTATAGATCAAAGTAAAGATAAAATACTAAAGATAAAAGTACAGAAGAAGATATTTATTAGTTTAGCACTAACACTGTGACGGCTGTCATCTGTGGATTATTGTTAGTAACAGTAATCAACAAATACTAATAGCTATGATTTTATGAATGTCAGAGGATATCAATTGCACAATTACCACACTATTATATCAAAATAATCAATATTGACAATTATGAAGACATTAACAATAGCTATAATTGCCTTTGTAGCCTATTTGAATGTGTGTCAGTGAGTTGAGAGAAATTATATGAGTTTCTCAGCTTGTACTACAACCATATGTACTAGCATGTAGACAAATCATAGATGAGGGAAATGAAGAAGATAGTTATGAACACAAATGCCTTTAGTTGATGTGAAAGTTAGTGTATAACAGATATCATGATAACTTATTATCTTACTCAACTGCTCTATCAGTCTAGTCTATATGAAAATTAAAATCATGAAAAGACACCTGACAAAATAAATGTTTTAATTCAAACAGACTGACTTTATTATTAATTCAAATCAGCAATAAAAAAAAAAAAAACAGTGGGAAAGACGGAAAGAGTCCAAAATCATGAAAATGTAATGTTGATCATGGCATTAGTTCTCAATGTTTTCTTGTTACAACAATATCATCATGATAATTATCTATTTTTGTAATAGTACGGGTTACATTCTCATGATCTGCAATACAAGTACTAACAAATCTTGGTTTTGTTACAAAAATGTTGTATTTTTATTGCTTCTATTATGAATTGAATAACTTTTTAAGTTAATAAATTATATTATATAATAAATACTTTAAAATATATATTATACATTACAATAATTATCAAATTGAAATAAATCACTCAACACTGGTCCCTTTTTTAATTCAATTGTAGGTAAAGTACGAGTTTAGTATCATAAGTTAACTTAAGTTTATCTCCCCTGGAAAGTAACTAATAATTAATACTAAAAATTATTGTATCTCTATCAACTATGTTCACCACTCACAATAGTATTGCATTTTATTTTTGGTTTAGTCAACAAAAACAGGACTTTACCCTCGCATTGTTTCCTTAGAGGAGGTGACGTAATTTTAATTAATTTACGATGCTAAAACTAGTAAATTACAGTAACAGTAAATTACTCAATTTTATTATTTAAAAATAACAAATTGAAGGACTTAGATAGGACAGAAAACTGTAAGTTAGTTTAACAAACTGCAATAAAAACTGTGACATATTCTGACTCTTAGTAGTCTTTCTAGACAGCAGCAGAGAGAGAGAGACTCAGACTGAGACTGTAGTTATAATTATATATCATATTTTAAATAAAAATGTTAAAGTTAATCACAATATTAAAGCAATATTATTTATTATAGAACTGTAAGAACAATAACAATATTTAATAATATAATGTTATATTTTTAATTTAATATAATAATTAATAAGTAATATAAATAAATAGAATAATAGTTAATTATTGGAATTCCGATTATTTTATAATTTTATATATTTGAATCAATTTTAATATCATTTAATATAAATAATAAAAGTTAAAAGCAATGAATTCATTCAATGATATGATGCACTCTTAAAATATGATCTGATTATCACACCCAATTTATATCAAACTTATTTCATTAAAAATTACACTCTACTGAGTGTAATTCTAATTCAAACGTCAACCGTAATTTGAAGCGTATTTTCTATGATGAAAGGAGAGTACCAAATAATAATAATAAATTATTTCAAACATCTCATGTGAAGAGATCTGATCATGTGATTGCCTACTAACAACAAGCGCATGATTTCGAACTTATATCAGTCCTTGTCCAGTAAACAAACATAACACGTTTGATTAAACGACGATATAAGTTTTCCAAATATACTGCAAAATTATTTAAACTCACACAAACAGGATAGAATCAACAGCGAAAAAAATCCGAAAGTCGAATCTGATTGGGAAATGTAAACCGCAGTCTTCCTGACGATATTATAATTGCGCATTCACACTGCGCATATCCGGCTACGACATGGCTATCGCGAGAGAGAACGTTATTGGAACTTCACAAGTTAGGGCGGCTGCTATTGTTGTTTTCAAATACGATTCTTTGGTTTGATTTTTGAAATTCCAGCCACTGCAAACTATTATGCCGCTTTTTTTATATCAAGATAATCTAGTTTTGATAAATCTAATAAGAAGTTAAGGAATGGGGATAAATAGAAGAATAGGTAGAACTTGATTAAAAAAAAAAAAAAAGCGATCTTATTCTTCTTTACTTCCTCATTTGTCTTTCAGCGTCGAAGGGGAGATATAATTTGCGGTCTTTTGCTCTTCTTTTCGCCTCTGCTGATGTTATGTTTCCTAGTACTTCTAATTTCCCATCGATCCATCTATTTCGTGGTTGGCCATTGGATCTGGTGTTCTCACAACGTCATGAAAAAGGACTATAATAGTTTAACGTGCGCTACCTCAGAAACATAATTAATATTAACTGGCATGACAGACAAAGTAACCAACTAACTCAAACGTCTTAAAATAAAATGGCCTTTGGCGACTTAACAGGCGGTTGGTAGCAAGCAATCATGATAATTCAGTATCTCATGCGCCCTTTCTCCTGCGCCTTTTAATTGTCTTGCGGGGGACTGGTTGGTCTCGAGGCAAGACGCCGGCCTCGAGACAAAGAGGTTGTGGGTTCAAATCCGGGCTGCGCCAGTTGGGATTTTTATTTATGATTTCTCTCTGCGGTAACCACCCCTGGTCTCAGAAGCGAGGCCAGCTTGAAACGTCATTACCCATAGACGTAAAAAAAAAAATAGTACCTCCGGAGACGGAGTTATCTGCCTGTGCGGCGAGGGAGCCCAGGGAAAAACAGATTAACACGCAAAATTCAGTTCCTAGTCTGTAGGGACTTTTTCTTCTTCTACCTTTTTAGCTCCCAGTGGAACATAGGTCTTCAACAAACACTTTCCAAGTCGTTCTGATTTTTGCCATTCTTTTAAGATAATTCCATGTCTTCCCCATCATCTTCATCTCTGCTTCTATCTGTCTTCTCCAAGATTACCTTGGTCTTCCTCTTTGTCCTTTCCATAGGGATTCCAAAAAAGGGTCTGTTGTGTAATACTCTCAGTTGGCTTCCGCAGTGTGTGTCCTATCCAGCGCATAATCTTCGCTGTTTCTCTTTATCCACTGTATTTGACTGGTACATTTCCATAATTCTATGTTAGGGATTTTGTCCTACCATTTCCACCCTTTTATTCTGCTTAAGCATCCATTAATGAAAGTCTGTATCTTCGTGATTGTCAATTTTGTTGTTCTCCATGTTCCACAGCCATACAATAGGACCGACTTAATATTTGAGTTGGAAATTTGTATTTTTGTATTTAACCAAATTTATTTGGTTTTCCATATGTTTCCCAGGGCAACGAAAGCCTTGTTGCTTTTGATATCCTTATTTTTGGTATCATTTTCTGTTCCTCCCTCTTTACCTATATTACTGCCCAGATATATGTAAGATTGTACGTCTAGTAGAGGTATTTTCTCCTTATTTTATTTGGTTATTGCCAACTGTATTAATTCTCATAATGTTGGTCTTATCTCTATTAATCTTCAGTTCTAGCTGTTGTGATCTCTCATTAAGTAAGCTCATTTTATCCTGCATCTGTTGATGGCTGTGTGATAGGAGAGCTATATCATCAGCAAAGTCTAAATATCAAGTTGCTTGGTCAGTGACCACTGGATTTCATTTCTGTTGTTTTGAGTTATTTTCATAATCCAATCTATGGCCCGTAGAAAGAGAAATGGAGACAGAAGGCATCCCTGCCTTACTCCTGTTCTTATTTCAAATGCTTCTGTAAGCTGTCCTTCATGCACCACACTACTTTCGTTCCTTCATACATTGTTTTTATCAGTTAATAAATTGTATGGGAAATCCGTAATGTAACTCAGCAACATCCAAAGCATTCCTCTGTCTAAACTATCAAATGCCTTTCCGTAATCTATGAATCCAATATAAAGTGGGGATTTTAGTTCTAAACTTTGTTCAACTATTATACGTAGAGTAGTTATTTGATCAGCACATGATCTGTTCTTTCTAAAACCCGCTTGTTCATCTCTCAAATGTTTCTCTATGGCCTCTTTTAGTCTCTCCAGAATGATTCTGCTGAATATTTTTCCTTGGCACTGATAGTAGCTTAATTCCCCTATAATTTATGCACTCCTGTAAACTTCTTTTCTTTGTAGTTTGATCATATAACCTTCTTTCCAGTCTTTAGGTATTTCTTCCCTCTCCCAATTTTTATCTAATAGATTATGTAACTTATGATTTATCTCTGCGGTAACCACCCCTGGTCTCAGCAGCGAGGCCCAGCATGAAACGTCAATTACCCATGGACGTTAAAAAAAATTAGTACCTCTGAGGACGGAGTTATCTATCTGCCTGTGCGGCGAGGGAGCCTTGTGTAAATATTAAAAATTAAATAATTTTTCCTTACTGTTTGTGACATTGTCCATGATTCACAACCATATGTTGTATAGGGAGGATACATGTCCTCAGTAAGTTTAATGTTACTGCCTTGTTGTATTGTGCCACATGTTCTTCATGGCATTTAATTGTTGTGTTGCTATTGCTAATCTTCTCTTGATTTCTTTCTGGCAGTCTCCATTACTACAGACCCCAAAATATTCATGGTTTGATACAATTTCAACTTCTTCAATGTTGATGATGATTTTTGGGTTGGCCTTGTTTTTGTTTATGGACATTATCTTAGTTTTTGGTATGTTTAGATAGAATTTTTGCTCTTCACTCTGATTTTTAAAACAATTATCTTTTTTAATCCTTTTACAGTGTTTGAGAGGACTGTATTATCAGCATATCTCTCCCTCTCTCTCTCTCTCTCTCTCCTCTCTCTCTCTCTCTCTCTCTCTCTCTCTGCGATCAAGACTCAATCAGAGTAGGACTCCAGACTCTCACACGAAGACAGCTGTTTGTTTAAGCCTGTTAGATCCACTCTACTTGAATACATGTTAAAACGTTGCACTGTGTTCTGCATCAGTGGCCCAGTGCATCCGATTTCAGCCACATTTTGTTCAGGTTTGCTTCCCTTAGCCTTTGATTGTCCCCAATCTTCCTGCAAGGCAGCAGATAGTCTTTTCTATAGGGGGATTCTGCCCTTAGATGGTCGGCCCCCCAGGTTTACGAGCACCATCTGCCCGAGTCACTAGATGGGACTAACACAGACATGCGACTTGGAATATGAGGAAACTGTAACAAGGAACACTTTTTCATGCATAGCTTTCAATTGTTCCCAGCGCCTATCCCCATATACCGGTAATTCACGTCCTCTTGAAAATGATGATCATCGTAGCACTTGATGATGTTAAACCATCGTTGTTGACTCCAATTCCGAACATATATACACACAGTTAGTCGTCAAATTATCCCCGTCGCACAACAAACAGCAGACCGTAAGATTAGCACACGGCCGGTCTAGAACCATTACGATGACGCAGCACACAAAAATGTCGAACATACAATCTCGCTCCCTTTAGATTTCTGATTACTTTAGTGTAAGTAGCCTACTACGAACAAAACACGAAGCAAATTTCCCAAAGAGACAAAACTGCGGCTGACGAAGTAGTGTACATTAATGAGTAACATGGAAAATAACTTGCCTCAAGGAATTCCAACAACGGTCATGAACAGCACCAATGTGACGTAAAGCGCAGATCAAGTCTAGACGGTGGAAGGTCTCATTCACAACTCTTGATTTGTCAAAAACGGACTGTTTTCGGCCTACGACCTCGCTTTAGCGGCACGGATGTATTAAGTATATCATCATTTTGACTTTAACGCAGAAAAGTGCAACGGAGAACCGAAATTAATCAGACCCTGGATGCACTTTCTGCAACGATCGAGAGAACGTGGACTAGATCCGCCATCTTGGAGACGGAATCGATCAGCATATCTAAGTTCTGGAATTATGATGCTATTTATTGTGAAAGGGTCAAATTTCACAAATCTGTCATCAAATTTGGCCTTTCTCATAATGTTCTCAGCATAGATGTTGAACATGTATGGAGAGAGGATGGATGCATCCTGCCTCGTCTCTTGTTGTACTTCAAACCAGTTTGATGTTTCGCCGGCTATTTTGATGCCTCCTTGCTATTTGTGATATCATCATCATCATCAAGTACCGGGCCTGGTGGCGTAGGTGATCATGTCTCTCCACAATATTCGATCTCGGCAGCTATTTATCATTTCTGTTGTTGACCTTCTGCCAAGCCATTCTCTTAAGCTGTCTGTTATTTTTTCTCTTTGCTTCCCTCTATCTCTTCGTCCCTTAATTTTTCCAGTTGTTACAATATATTCAAGTTGTTCTCTTCTCATTACATGGCTAAAAATGATGATTGTCTCTTCGTAACATTGGAAATTAGCTCTCTTTTTGCTTTGACCTTTCTCAGAACCTCTTCATTACTCTTCTTAGCTGTCCATGGTATTCTCAACATTCTTCTGTAAAACATTTCTACAGACTCCAGTGATTTTCTTGTCTGTTGTCCTATTGTCCATGATTCGCATCCGTATGTTAAGACTGGCTCTACGTAACATTTAAGAACTCTATTTCTTGTTTCTATTGTCAAAAATGGATTCCACAGTATCTTCCTCATTTTTTGGAAAGCTGCTTTTGCCTGAGCCATTCTGCATCTCACCTCTTTTGTACATCTTCCGTCTGAGGCTAACAAAGTTCCCAAATATTTAAATTCATTTACCTGTTTTAATATTGTTCCACTTGTCTTTATTTTGCACTGAGGTGATGTCTTTTTCTTTGTTGTTACCATTACCTCTGTCTTTTTGCTATTAAGGCTGAGTCCTTTATTTGATTTGTGATATAGTGATTCTTTTTTATTACATTTTTTTTGTTTGTTCACCATCTTTCACCTCTGGCGAAGTTCCTAGAGCACACGGCTGCCAGGGGACAACATGGATCAACACGCAAAATTCAGTTCCTAGTCTCTAGGGACTTCGTCAAAGGTAAAAGTTGGCGAACGAAAAAAAAAAAATGTCTTGCAGCGTTTTAAAACTTCCATCCATTGTGACGATGGACAACTGGCAAAATAAAAGGAAAAGAGAGATCGCGGACGACAAAGAGATAAAATACTGGATAGCTTGGTGTCATGGCATGGAAAACAGTCAACAACAGAAATGATACGATGCACTGTGGATAGAAGATTGTGGAAGGACATGATCGCCTACGCCAACTGGTATGGAACATGATGATGATGATCGTGACAATACTCAGTTGCCGATGTCTATGGTCGCTTAGACAGAATGACTGTAAATAGAAATAAATGGACAAGGTTGATGAAGTCTATCAGTAGTTCTGCAATGAGCCCAGGGTTACGGAATGAAGAGGGAAGGGATATGTTAGAGAATGGGAGACAACCGCATCCACATGCAAATATTTTAGGCAACCTTATAGATGAGGAACAGGGGCAAATAATTGCTGCGGTAAAGCTGGCAGCAAGGAGCAAGTGGTGGGGTGTAACGTGCACTGCTACAAGGTATGGTGACAGCTTTACAAAAAATAAAGAACACAACAAAATACTAACGTTTCGGCCCACATGCGGTCTTCTTCAAAAAGCGAAAACAGTACAAACGGACAACGGATACGGCCAGTGAGCAGACCAAAAGATAGGACACTGCCGGATTTAGATTTGGTGATGATCTAAGCTAAATGAAACTTTGAGTCCCCTGTCCTCTTCCTAAAAAGTAACATCAAGGGTTCTCATAATGCTTACAATTGTATACTGGTATGAACAAAAGTGTAGTATCAAAACAAGAAGACAGTGGTACATACGCTATGACCACGAGTAGCACGACGATGAAGGTGACGGCAGTGACCTGGGCACACATCTGGTTAGTCACAAGACTACACCCACCCCTGTATACTGAATGATCAGATGAGCATGATAAGAAAAGTGGAGGCGGGTTATGTACGCAGGCAATGAGTAGAGTCATTGCAGAAGTCAAAAATACGTAAGGTCACCTTTGTCTACATCCCTGGACATGCGAAAAAACGAGGAAATGAAAGAGCGGACACGTTGGCTAGCTGTGCTGTCGTTACATGAGTCTGCCGGGGGAGGGGGGGAAATTGTAGGACAGGAGAATAAAGGCCGCTTATCCAGTGCAGTCATTACAAAGTTTCAGGGTCTGAGTTTTTATTTCACCCCCACAAGAAAAAAAAAAATAAACAAAATTTACACCGGGATTCGAACCGGCGTTCTCCTGATATGGAGCCCAACAAGTTATCGATTCGGCTACCCACTCTACTCTCCAATAAACAATGAGAGAAAATTGTTTGTGGTTAATCATGCGTGAGTTCATGTAGCAATGAGCGGTGATGTACATCTCTGATATAAGATGCCCCATCTGTGCTGATAGGCTCTCCTTTATCACTGATAGTTAACATAGTTTGTATGTTAACTCTTTCCGTACGTTTCGCCGCACAGTGCCACACTCTTAACTTGATTAGTGTATCCATTACCAAACATATTCTTTTTACATGTCTTTTATCATCTTGGTAATGGTAAAATCTGTATTTTTATTTTGCTTACAGTAGCTTGATGACGATCGGGTATCACCTGTAGCACATGATATCCCCTACCGAACGAGGGTTTTCCATGGGAACCCCCCCCCCCCCTTTAACGTTGTTGTCGTTATATCTAATGTTGTGGCGATTCATGATTATACAAAGAAATTACGACGGTGGTTTTCTGTTGCCTTCCGTCGGTTTGTTTACGGTTGACTCCGCCAGCCTTTGACTAAAAAGTCTCACCCACAAGGCAGTGGGGTTGTTTTACGTCGGGTACCCTCCCTTAGCCTTTTACTCTCCCGAGCTTACCTGCAGGCAGCAGGGCAGCCACAGGTTGTACTGTTTACTGCATACAGTAGCAGGTAAAATTACCCGACCTGACCGTAAGTAATCCTTCCATAATCACTGGAGTCTGTAGAAATGTGGTTTTACAGAAGAATGTTGAGAATACCATGGACAGCTAAGAAGAGTAATGAAGAGGTTCTGAGAAAGGTCAAAGCAAAAAGAGAGCTAATTTCCAATATTAGGAAGAAACAATCATCATTTTTTGGCCATGCAATTAGAAGAGAACAACATGAATATATTGTAACAACTGGAAAAATTGAGGGACGAAGAGATAGAGGGAAGCAAAGAGAAAAAATAACAGACAGCTTAAGAGAATGGCTTGTCAGAGGGTCAACAGCAGAAATGATAAATAGCTGCCGAGATCGAATGTTGTGGAGAGACATGATCACCTACGCCACCAGGCCCGGTACTTGATGATGATGAATGGTAAAATCTAATACCTTGTTCAGTTGTCTAAAAATTCATATACATGTATAGCATGTTATGTGTTATATAAATATGTAGATTGATTTTTAAAACCATGAACAATTTTATCTCTGAAATCTCTTCCGTTGCGTTGATAACAAAGCTTCTGTACTGAAAGAGTTCAACATCTCAAGAGTGAAAATGGAGCAATCTTTCTTGTTAAGCTCTAAGCTCCCCACTACTGTTGCCCTTGATACTAATCAAACACACTTCTTAAAACATCCGTCTTCCATAATGAAATCATCCGTTCAGGAGCACGTCAGTTACGCTAGCTGCTTTCTTCAATGAAATCTCACAAAACCAGCGCAGGGCAGAAGAAATAAACTACTTCCGGTTCTATTTTTACTCTGGAGATGTTTAATATACAAACTACGTTAACTATCACGGATAAAGGAGACCCTATCAGCATAGACGAGACATCTAATATAAGAAATGGAATCTCCACTCCATGCTACACGAACCATGGTTATCCACAAACGGTTAGAAATTAAAGTTATTCATCAATCGATCAATCAAGCCTTTTAGACCTCATTTTTGGAGCATAAGTCTCTCCCTCCGTCCCTATTCTTGGACATTTTCTCTACTTCTCTTCAGTCTAGCTCAATGTTTTGGAGGGTGTTTATGACTTCTCTTCTCCATGTATTCATGTTCCTTGCTGGCTGTGGGGTCCGTGACAATGTCTGTCTTGCTATACTGGCACCAGGTTTCCTTAATGTGTGTCCAACCCATCTTAAGGTTATTCATCACAGAAAAAAAAAAGAATATTTCAATGAAGTTAGCTAAAGCGACAAGATAATCAAAATTAGAAATGAGACGACAAGAGAGGGAATTTGCATAGAATCAGCCTTGAATTATATACAGAAATAACAGGTATAATAGTAGAAGGAACAAACAGTGGGGTTCAACGTACACTCCTACAAGGTAAGGTGACAGCTTTACAAAAGGAACACAGCAAAATACTGACGTTTCGGCCTACATGCGGCCTTCCTCAGAAAACGAGAACAAAACAAACGAACAATGAAATAAAGATAAACTCTATTACATCTAGGATGAGCGGCACAGGTAAATCAATGAGAAATAAACAGAGGGATAAGATATGAAATAATGAAACGAATGAAAGATGTGCTACATATCGGAGGATCAAAATAGATGTGTGAAATTTTGAAAATAATCGTAGACACAAACATCCTAAACACAAAGTGCAAAATGGCTATTACCAACTGTCATAAGACCACACTATCATAATCCGACCCGGTACTGGCTAAAACAGAGACACAACCTGTACTCAAAGTTCAGTGTAGATCCCAGAAGCCTCTGCGCCCATACCGACAAGACAGCAAATCGTATCCTGCACAAGTCTGTCCCCAGATAATCAGACGAGGCGAATCGTTTGGCCGGTAACCATTATATTGGAAGAGAAACTACAGGCAGAAGATATCTTCTGGGAGAGATATCTGACCTCATAAGAGAATACAGCAGAAACATGGACATTAGACAAGAGAACAGAACAGAGAATTGTAGCCCTTGATATGTGGATATATAGAAGAATATGTAGAATTGGATGGAAGGAAAAGAAAACAAACGATGAAGTCTTAAAACAACTAAAAATGAAAAGAGAACTACTAAACACAATTCAAACAAACAAATGCAATTTTTGGGCCATGTTAAAAGACACAACAGCCTACTAAAAGTAATCCTGGAGGGGAAAATACAAGGTGAAAGAGGCAGAGGCAGACCAAGACTAACATGGACGAGTAACATCAAAAGATGGACAAACCAGCCTATGACAACCTGCACAATCAAAGCAAGAGACAGCAGAATGGCGCTCCATGGTAGCCAACCTTCGTTGCGGAGAAGGCACTTGATGATGATGAAGATAATACATAATTCTAGTCTGGATGAGTAGGGTCTAAGCAAAAAAAATGCATACAAATGCGATACTGCAGTAACACAACGTGTAAATAGAAATGAAACAAATATAAAGAAAAAAAAAAAAGAAAAAAACGGTATGGTTAAAGCTTTACGTAATAAGTGGACGACACAAATTAGAACAACGTTTCGGCTCAATAGGCCTTCAGCAGGAACAAAAATTTCCTCATGCTGCTTTTGCTATTCTGATTTCAATTTCTGTCTATGTGTCTCTTTCTTGATCTATGCACCTTCTGAGATACACGAAGTTACCCACTTCTCCCATTGATTTTCTTTCCAGCTATATTTATACTACTTGAGTAATTTGATTTGTATTCAGCCATGCATGCCGTAATACACGTGCAAGCAACACACATTATAGATATCTAATAACGTTTAAACGCCATTCTTTCAGTTTATTAGACTGAATATATTGAATGAGATCTAAGTTTTGAGGGTGGGGGAGGGAGGGAGGGAGGGAGCGGATGTGAGCAAAGAGACAAAAAAACGTATTAACGTTTCTGTTACTGAATTTTTACAATGAATTAAAAAAAAAAATCAAAGTATCAATTTCGCGAACGTAAACTAAAACTGTGTATGAGATTCGGTGAGTGAGTGGTTAGAGCACTCGCACTGATTAGAAGGGTCATGGGTTCGATTTCCAGAAGAAGCGACTCTTTCATATCCACAAGGATTCGTGGTTCATCCACTCTATAATGTAAAATAGTTAACTGTGACTTTTCTGGGAAGTAAGGCGGCCTGACATGATACTGACCACATCGCCTACAAATGTGTGGTTCGTTACAGAAAAATGTGGTCGCTATCACCGTACTTCCTATATGGACTATCAAAACGTGGAGGGAACCTTATATAACAATGTGGTCGCTACCACCGTACTTTCTATACGGACTATCAAAACGTGGAGGGAACCTTCTATAACAATGTGGTCGCTACCACCGTACTTTCTATACGGACTATCAACACGTGGAGGGAACCTTCTATAACAATGTGGTCGCTACCATCGTACTTCCTATACGGACTATCAAAACGTGGAGGGAACCTTCTATAAAAATGCGACCACTACCACCGTATTTCCAATATGCCTATCTAAATGTGGGGGGAACCTTCTATAGCAACGTGGTCACTGCCATCGTATTTCCTATACGCCTATAAAAACGTGGGGGGAACCATCTATAACAATATAGTCGCTACCACCGTACCTCCTATACGCCTATCAAAACGTGGAGGGAACCTTCTATAACAAGGTGTACATTATTTTTTTTTTAATTCGTAATAAAAATACGAAAATATGATTTTATTCTGTAAAAGTATTAAGTTAACAAATGCGGCAAACTTTGCTGAGGCCTTAGGTGTAAGGCATAGATTTGAACAATAATTAGTTAAACTTAAGGGAAAAATCGTTTGTGCATGAAGAAAAGGATGAAATAATAACGGATTTTGAAACCAAATTTGAGGCAGACTAATTTCTGTTATCGATACCGCATTTCAAATCTATCGATGAAAATTCAAACACATGTTTACAATTCATTAGTTTGGTTTACTTTTAATATATATGTTTGAATTATAGAAAAACCTATTATCAATAAAATTAGTACTTAAATATACAAATACTTAAATTAGAAAATTGGAGCCACGATAGCTCAGTGGTTAGTGAACTGGACTGCAAAGGATAAGAGGTCGGGTAGGATTCTGATCGACGGCTTCCGGGTTCACCCAGCCTTAAATGGGTACCAGATTTTTTTTCTGGGAAAATAAAGCGGCACGGGCGTAATACCGACCACATTACCCAAAAAAATCATGTGCTGAAGGTCTATAAAAAAATTATGGTCACTAACACCATATTCCCTATACGCCACGTGGCGTGACGGGGCTCTTTACATTATTTATATTGGAAAAAAAGTAAAAAAAAGAAGTAAAGTACCCCCGTCACGCCAAGTGGCGTATAGGGAATATGGTGTTAGTGACCATACATTTTACAGACCTTCAGCACACGATTTTTGGGGTAATGTGGTCGGTATTACGCCGATCCCGCTTTACTTTCCCAGAAAAAAAATCCGGTACTCATTAAAGGCTGGATGAACCTGAAGTCGTCGGTTGGGATCGAACCTACCTCTTGTCCTTTGTAGTCCAGTTCATTAACCACTAAGCTATCGCGGCTCCCTTAAATTGGAAAATTACAAGATAATTATCGGGATATTGAAGGAAGAGATTTGTATAGTGAACGACAAATAATTATAATCATGTGCCGCACCGGTTGGAGTCGGAAATCATGACTTTCCACAATTCTTTGTGCACAGTACATCGTACGTATACGGTTGCTGACTATTTACCGTGTTATGGCACCAAGCCATCTAGCATCTTCTCTCTTTACAAATAATAGCTAGCGGAACGTAACAGAAAATCTAGTCAAATAATTCGCTCGCCAGGAGCCTACGTGAAATTAATGAGAACAATCTACACAGACGGCGGTTAACACAGAAATATTGTTAAGCAATCATCTTTTAAGTACACAGACGACGTCCGACTCTTGATAGCATGATGATAATACAACGCAGAGCAAAGTAGTCTCAGAGTAATATACAACGCAGAGCAAAGTAGTCTCAGAGTAATATACAACGCAGAGCAAAGTAGTCTCAGAGTAATATACAACGCAGAGCAAAGTAGTCTCAGAGTAATATACAACGCAGAGCAAAGTAGTCTCAGAGTAATATACAACGCAGAGCAAAGTAGTCTCAGAGTAATATACAACGCAGAGCAAAGTAGTCTCAGAGTAATATACAACGCAGAGCAAAGTAGTCTCAGAGTAATATACAACGCAGAGCAAAGTAGTCTCAGAGTAATATACAACGCAGAGCAAAGTAGTCTCAGAGTAATATACAACGCAGAGCAAAGTAGTCTCAGAGTAATATACAACGCAGAGCAAAGTAGTCTCAGAGTAATATACAACGCAGAGCAAAGTAGTCTCAGAGTAATATACAACGCAGAGCAAAGTAGTCTCAGAGTAATACATTGGAATAATATATAGTATAGCATTGGTTATATATATATATATATATATATATATATATATATTGTGCATTGTATATTTTCGTTATTGTTCCAGAAGGAGGCCGATCTGTCCGCAACGTCGGTTGTGTTCTGGGTATGATTTTCGAAAAGTAAATTTAACTTCCCTTTCCTTTTTTCCATTTTCCCATTAAAAAAAAAAGAGAACAAAGTAAGCCTTGGTGGCTGAGTGGTTAGAGTGTTAGCTTCCTGATCTGAGGTTTCCGGATGCGATTCCCGTTAAGTGGCGGATATTTTTAGAACCGACAAGGCTTCAGGGCCCACCCAAAAATAAAAATGAAAACCTAAAAACGGGTACAAGAAATTTTATGGTAGTAACGGCGGCATGGCGGCGACAACAGCACCCAAAAGTGTGCTAGTCTCGGGAAAAATATGGTCATCATCATCAAGTACCGGGTCTGCTGGCGTAGGCGATCATGTCTCTCCACAGCTTTCGATCACGACAGTTATTTATCATTTCTGTTGTTGACCTTCTGCCAAGCAATTCTCTTAAGCTGACTGGTATCTTTTCTCTTTGCTTCCCTCTATCTCTTCGTCCCTCGATTTTCTCAG
Source organism: Megaustenia siamemsis (assembly GCA_032433765.1). Classification (NCBI taxonomy): domain Eukaryota; kingdom Metazoa; phylum Mollusca; class Gastropoda; order Stylommatophora; family Ariophantidae; genus Megaustenia; species Megaustenia siamemsis. The sequence goes on from JAVIAB010000008.1 coordinate 34,557,593, forward strand.
TTATTCTCAACATTATTCTGTTAAACCACATTTCTACAGTCTCTACTGATTTTCTTGTTTGTTGTCCTATTGTCCATGATTCACATCCATATGTTAAGACTGGCTCTACATAATATTTAAGAACTCTTATTCTTGTTTCTATTGTCAAATATGGATTGCATAGTATCTTCCTCATTTTTTGAAAAGCTGCTTTAGCCATTCTGTATCTCACCTCTGTTGTACATCTACCATCTCACCTCTGTTGTACATCTACCATCTCACCTCTTGTTGTACATCTACCATCTCACCTCTTGTTGTACATCTTCCGTCTGAGGTTAACAAAGTTCCCAAATATTTACATTCATTTACCTGTTTTAATATTGTTCTTGGTCTCGAGGCAAGTCGCCGGACTCGAGACAGGGAGGTTGTGGGTTCAAATCCTGGCTGCACCAGTTGAGGTTTTTATCTATGATTTCTCTCTGCGGCAACCACCCCTAGTCTCAGCAGCGAGGCCCGGCTTGAAACGTCAATTACTCATCGACCGAAAAATATGAGTACCCCCGAAGACGGAGTTAACTGCCCATGCGGCGAAGGACCCTGTGCACACGGCTGCCAGGGAAAAATGGATTAACACGCAAAATTTCGTTCCTAGTCTCTAGGGACTTCGCCAGAGGTAAAAGCTGGCGTGCGAAAAAAAAAATCGTTCCCCTTTTCTTTATTTTGCACTGAGGTAATGTCTTTTTCGTTATTATCACCATTACTTCTGTCTTTCTGCTATTAAGGCTGAGCCCTTTATTTTTACTTTCTTTCACGATGATATCTAACATTTCTTGCAACTCATTTTCACTCTTATCGATTAAGACTGTATCATCGGCATACCTTAGATTATTAAAAATACGGTCACAAATACCATATTCCCTATACGCTTAACAAGGCAATGGAGGGAACGGGAACAAATAATAATAATAAATGAATATTATTATAGAGCAAAACTTCCGAGGCGATAATCGGCGAATCAATTCAGAGGAAGATGTATATTTACAGCACTCGGAAAAATTGACAAATAATTAACAACAGGAAAAAATATGGACCAAAGCAGGATCGAGCCCGTACTCAGTGGCACAGCGCCTTGCAACGAAAAGACAAACGCTAGGAAACACTGCCACCCAGCTAACTAAAGGGAGGGAACCTTTACTTTAATAAAGTAAGGGACTTAACTAACTAAAACATATTTAGCTTTAAATAAACCAGAGTTATCTAGGGTGAAAGTTGCATTTTTCATAGTAGAAAGAACTATTTTTCAGCTCCCACTAATTATGTAGGTAATTATTTTCTTTTCTAGTTTTCTTACATTTAATTTATTTTTTCACAATCTCCATTCCAACGATATGCTACCAGTAATGCTAGATCCAAATAGTCACTACACATAAGAAGTGGTGCGCGTGGCCGTGCGGCTAAAACCACTGTTCCCGCGGGACAGAGAGTATTTTTTTCTATCGGGGGTGAAATAAAAATCCTGTCTCACACGTCGTGGCGACTGCTTGACCAAGCGGCCTTTATCCCTCTGGTTCCATTGTTGCCCCTCGACATACACTAACAGTGGTACTATGTGTCATAAAGATATATATATATTTTTTTTTTTTTTAACATAAGAAGTGTGTTAGACACATGACAGGTAACAGCACCAGAGATAAGATCTGAAATGAAGAACTGCGAAAAATGCTAGGAATAATTCCCGACAAGTAATATTTAAAGCTCAGTGGTTAGTGAACTGAACAACAAAGGACAAGAGGTGGGGTTCGATCCTGATCGACGGCTCGGGTTAACCCAGCCTTAAATTGGTATCGGATTTTTTTCTGGGAAAGTAAACCGGGACGACGTAAAACCGACCACATTACACCAAAAATAATGTGCCGAAGGTCTGTACAAATTATAGTCACTAACACCATATTCTCTATACGCCACTTGGCGTGACGACGATTCTTTACTTTTTCTTTGTATATAATACATAAAGAAACAACATAAGTTATCCATGGCCACGTGATAAGAGACAGTCTTTGGTGAATTGTAATGCGAAATAGAAAGACAGAATGACGCAGATAGCAAAATTAAGAGAGTGTAACTAAGAGAGAAAGTTAAACTAATAATAAATAAAATATAACGATAATATGATTTTTAACGATGTTATTGCTATTAGGAATCACTTATCGGTTGTTCAAATTATCCATTAACATTTCGATGCTAATTTCACGCAGAATGTGCGGACGTTGCTGCATACATCGCAAGATTTACACATCCAAGACAGTATGAAGATGGCTAATTAACCGGTGAGCGAACATTCGTGCACGTGTTACTCAGTTTTCTTCGACATCCTAAGGTAGGGGTGGATAATCTATGGCTCGCGAGCCAGAACCGGCATGCCAAGTAATTTTGACCGGCAAGCCAGATGGCGGGTTCGAAAATTGAAAAGTTCAGGACGTGACGAGGGTCACATTACACGCATGAAAAATGCATAGACTACTCGTATACTTAGATTAACCTTATTAGGCTATTTACTTTCGGAAAAGATGGCGGCCATTGCCGTAGGCCCCTTTACTGAGTACCGATTTATTTATCTTTCGTTCGCCATACTTCCCATTGGCGTGAGTGCGTGGCATCCTGATTGTTGTAGTGTGCCTTTTGGCTGATTGTCTCCGTCGTCAACACTTAAACTTGCTAGAGCAGACTGTGGTCTTGCTCGGGTGTAGGAAGGCCTGACCAGTCTTGGTTTTCAGTCCCTGGTGACTGTTAAGCCCCATCCCCACGACAAGGAGCTGACCTTGATGAGGAGTGAGTACCAAAACTCCAAGAGTTTGTGTGTGATGACCTTGACTGGTTTATGTGTTCTCTTATTTATTTATTTATTCCAACGAATTGGAGTTTGAAGTGAATCTTGGTACTCTCTTTTCGGTGATATCGTTTGGATTTGTCACCCATGCAGCCGACTTGGCTCGCACTGGAGCTCAACCATGCTAACGCCGACAATGCAAAATGAATCAAAATGGCTGCATGTCGCCCTGTTTTTGCAGAGACTAATGTTGTCGCATTTCAGTTGCTTTGTTTATGTTAAATGTTTGTTTTAAATGCGTGTTTTCGGGTAAACCGGAGTAAGGAAGTAACGATGCACTGTCTATTCCATGGAAGTGGTTAGGAATCGTTGCCTGTGCACCGAGATTAGGGCTGAACGATATTCGACCGTGTCAACTGAATTTTGCCACTGCATTTTCAAGGAGTTTAATGGGTACCAGATTTTTTTCTGGGAAAGTAAAGCGGCACAGGCGTAATACCGACCACATTACCCCAAAATCATGTGTCGGAGGTCTGTAAAAGTTATGGTCACCAACACTATATTCCCTATACGCCACTTGGCGTGACGGGGGTACTTTACTTTTTTTTTTTTTTTAACTTACTTTCAATGAGGTAGTTTGGGCATGAGTGGAGCTGATATGGGGAGTTTCCGACTGTAGTGATACTGACTCCACGAACAGAAGAGTTCATTAGGTTATTACTTGTACAGAAAATTTACTCGTCGATCCTCTTTATTTGCAACGCCAACGAACTACTTTCTTTCATTGTACTGCCAGATAGCCATTTGTGTTGATCGAACCACGTATATTTAAATGCTCTTGCTGCAAGATAATTCTTTTCTCAACATCATTTCCTAGTGAATAGAGAGCAACCAATTAAAAAAGCTACAAAATCACCTGTCCCATCCATTCATAGAACGTATCCTAAGATTCTTTCTGCAGTTCACACGCTATTTGCTACCGTTCGAACATCTGTGTTGACCCTTAACCCGATAATTTGAGAAATAAAGATTACGCAATTTACGTGTAAAATAGTCCCTAGAATTATTGCCCTAAATTATCACAATTATATTTACATCGCAATATCTTATTTAATTGTATAGTGGTTATTATAATTAAATGGTTTTGCAGCATCTCTTACAGCTTTGTTCAAATATATGTATATAAAAAAAAAAAGTAAAGTACCCCTGTCACGCCAAGTGACGTATAGGGAATATAGTGTTAGTGACCATCAATTTTACAGACCTTCGGCTCATGATTTTTGGGGTAATGTGGTCGGTATTACGCCCGTGCCGCTTCACTTTGCCAGAAAAACTTTCCGGTACCCATTAAAGGCTGGGTGAACCTGGAAGTCGTCGGTTGGGATCGAACCCTTCCCCTTGTCCTTTGTAGTCCAGTTCACTAACCACTGAGCTATCGCGGCTCCCAAATATATGTATATATTTATATATAAATCCTGCTGCATTGAACTTTAAAGCTTACAATACATTTTTGGTACAAAATAACTACAGTTGCTCTCCTTCTCTGCAACTCTTCTGGTCGACGCTACGGTCTCTACCCGGTCGTATACTTGTCTTAGCTTTAACCCAGCATAGAGATGTCATCTTCCAGGTGACAGCAGTCTTAAATGACTTGTAATTGCAACGTCCTCTTATATAGACACGCGTACAAGCTGCTTTTGCATGGCGTAATTCGGCGGGAAGGAGTACATGCCAGTTCATGCAACACTTTGTTGTGTCGCTACGTTTACCGCCCTTGACCTAACGCTGTCTTGCATGAGAAAAGCATATGCTCCTTCGTCTGTCTTCCGTTGCAGAGACGATACCGATTGTCACCTGACTTTCTCCACTTCACAAGGTTGCAGGCTGATGGTAGAAGGTTGTGCATAGTAAAGTAAAGTACCCCCGTCACACCAAGTGGCGTATAGGGAATATGGTGTTAGTGACCATAAATTTTACAGACCTTCGGCACATGATTTTTGGGGTAATGTGGTCGGTAATACGCCCATGCCGCTTTACTTTTCTAGAAAAAAATCCGGTACCCATTTAAGGCTGGATGAACCAGAAGCCGTCGGTTGGGATCGAACCCTACCGCTTGTCCTTTATAGTCCAGTTCACTAACCACTGAGCTATCGCGGCTCCCAGAAGGTTGTGCATAGATCTGATATATAGCTGAGACGCAGAGGTGCCCAATGGCATATGTCATTCCATGCTAGCGTCCTCTACATGGTCTCGTCCCATGTGATCCATTGGCCTCGCTGCACCTGTAGCGCTGCTTTTAGTACACATTTGTTCTCATCGGCATCTCTGATCTCCCGAACTACCATGTCCCAACGTTGTCTGTTTGCTACTTTTGACTTCATTGGATGTCTCCGTGATCAAAATCCACGCCTATTGGCCTGTGTGTGGTCATCACTTCCATCAGTAGGAGATTTTCACGTAGCCAAACCATAAATCTGTATAGTTGGATTGTCATGTTTTACGGTGTTCCCACAAGATTTTCTTTTTTTTTTTTAAATTACATTTTACAGCTTTCCGATTTCTTTTTCTCGGAAAACCGATTTCCTTCATTTTTCTCGCATCCACAAACGTATTAGATATTTTAAAATTCTCGCAAAATTTAACACGTAAAACCATTTTTGTCCACGGCTAACAATGTTATATTAATTTTTTTTAAAACAATAATAAGAAGTGGCTTGTCATTACTGTTAAATTGTCAATGTTCTATTCAATTTTACCAAAAAATAAAGTATATTATTCATGTTATGGTATCACAATGTCTGTCTTGATAGTATGAATGGGATGCGATATCGAGTAGTCTCAATTAGTTATTGATGTGACAGTAGTAGTAAGTAGCAGTACTATATAGTGCCAGTAAAAAAAAGTAACGTGTCCCGTCACTCTATGTGGCCTAAATGGAATATGGTTATAGAGTTAATGAGTTATTTACGGGTCATCATCATTTCACTCCGAACATGTCCATAGGTGCTCAGATCCCCTCCTCAGCAAGTCTCGCAGTGTCTAGCAACTGACGACTCCAGTTCTGTTATGGTTGATAAGTCTTCTTATGCGCCCACCAAGTTTCTCACTTTTGGCTGTGCCCATCTTAACTCCCATCTCTTTCATTCGAAGGAGTGACGTGGACTCATTGCTGTCGAAGTCCTGTGCCTTCCCACACCTCGGAGGGCATTAATAATGTCTGCCCGATCCATCGCTTGACCATGCTCAACAACAGCACAGCTAGCCAAAATGACCGCTCTTTTATTACCTCGTACTCTCGCATGTCCTGGAATGTAGACAAAGGTAACCTTAAGTATTTTTTATTTCAGTAATGATTATACCAATTGGATGCGTACAGACCCGCCTCCGGTTTAGGGATTATGGTGTTTGTGACCATCTCTGTGGCCTCTAATCATTTTTTCATTTGTGTGTCTACCGTCCATGATTAGTTTCCAAACGCCAGAAATGGCTCTACATAGCACCGATGAACTCTCTTTCTCACTTCTATTGACAGAGATTTGTTGCTTAGGACATTTTTTAATTTTCTGAAATACTATTTTGCCCTGAGCTATTCTGCTTTTTATTTATGTGGTTCACCTTCTATCTGATGTTTCTATTATGTCCTAGTATTTGACGTTTTGCACTTGTTTCAGATAGATTTGTCCTGTTTATTTTTATACTGCGTAATGATTGTTTCTTCGATACGACCATTCTATTGTCTTACTATTCAGACTGAGACCTTTCTTATATTGTTATGGCTATCATTTGTTGTATTTCATTCTATATCCATCTGACGCTTCCCTGTAAATGCCTAGCCATTTCTGTTCTACCACGACCGTGTACATGCGTCGTAATGTCATCTGCAAAGGCAAGAGTGCGACCCGGTCCGGCACTAATTCAGTTGTACTGTGAGTAGTAATAGATTCAGTGATTGGACCGTGGAATGTGCCTTTGAAGGCACATAATTCCTTATATAAATAGTCTACCGGCAGATTTTTTTGGTGCCGTTTTTTTTCTTATATGAGAGTCTACATATTTCTCTATATGAGAGTCTACCGGCAGATTTTTTTTTCTTATATGAAAGTCTACCTGGTGACCTCTCGTTAACCTCTCGTTATCTCTCGGGTGACCTCTCGTCGCGTTATCTCTAACTAATAAATAAAAAATAGTAAATTTACACTCTAGGCATACCCCAAACTTTAAATTAGACATCCCCATAGCAAAAATTTGCTTAAAAATCTTTTTTATAATTGTTACCCCCTTGACCTTTTTTTGAAGGATACGCCCATGAAACTGTTAAAAATAGTAAATTTAATCTCTAGGCTTATTCTAAACTTTATATCAGGCATCCCCTTACTAAACATTTGCATAAAGAACAACTTTTATGATTCCCCGCCCTGACCTTTTTTTAGGGATACGCCCATGAAACTGTTAAAAATAGTAAATTTACTATTTTTATCGCTTTCATGGGCGTAGCCACCCTAAAATGGCCAAGGGAGGTAACAATCATAAATGTGTTTTTTAAGTAAATTTTTGTCTTTTGGTGAGGTTATATCAGGGGTATAACCTACGTATTTGGTAATACTTTTGTTTAGTAGAGTTATAGCAGGGGGCGTACCTTTCATGGCTTGCAATACTTTTCTTAGCAGAGTTGTGACAGGGGCGTGAACTTTAAGTTTAGTCTTTCAATGTGGTGTTTGGTTTTTTCTAGTGTTGTATGAATATTTTCATTAATCATATAGACACAGTCGTAACTATCATCATGTGCAAATTTTTTTACTAAATTAGAATTATTTATTAGGATTTTCTCAGCTGTATTAAAGTCTTTCCTTGAAAAGTGGCCACTTTGGTATTGTATCATTGGTCAAAATATAATTTTAGTAACTTATCAAGTCAAACTCAAGAGATACTAGACAGCCTGCATACAAACATCAAGACACGATAGCCGACATGTATACAACGCTCATACCACACTAGACAACATACATACAGCCATCATGCCACACTAGACAACCTGTATACACCAACATGACACACTGGACGAGGTCCATACAGCCATTATGGTACACTAGACACCCTCTTTACAATCCTCTCGACAAACCAGACGACCTCTATACACCCCTCATGACACACCAGAAACCCTTTATACAGCCCTCATACCACACTCGACAACCTCCATACACCCATCATAACACACTAGACGACCTCCATACACCCATCATGACACACTTGACGACCTCCATACAGCCCTTATGACACACTCGACAACGTGCATACAGCCGTCGCGACACACTCGACAACCTACATACACCCATCATAACACACTAGACGACGTCCATACACCTATCACGACACAAAAGACAACCTACCTACAGCCCTCAAGACACACAAGACGACCTCCATACATCCATCACGCTACACTCGCCACCCTACATACATCCATCCCGACACACTCGACAACGTACATACAGCCATTACTATACACTAGACACCCTCTATACAACCCAACCCTCACGACAAACTAGACGACCTCTATACACCCATCATGACACACCAGAAACCCTTTATACAGCCCTCATACCACACTCGACAACCTACATACACCCATCATAACACACTAGACGACCTCCATACACCCATCATGACACACTTGACGACCTCCATACAGCCCTTATGGTATACTAGAAACCCTTCATACAGCCGTCACGACACACTCGACAACCTACATACACCCATCATAACACACTAGCCGACGTCCATACAACCATCATACCACACTAGACGACCTCCATACACCCATCACGACACACCAGACAACCTCCATACAGCCCTCATGCCACACAAGAAACCCTTTATACAGCCCTCATACCACCTTCGATAACCTCCATACAACCATCATACCACACTAGACGACCTCCATACACCCGTCACGACACACTAGACACAACCGGTATACAGCCATCATGACACACTAGACTAACTTTTTTTTTTGAATTTTGAATATACATTTTTGTGTTTTGGTGTTAAATTATTTGGCTTTGAATATGCCGTTTTGGCCTTTCGTGTATAAGTATTTTGATTTTGGGTCTAGATTTTTTTTTGTGTTTTGCGTCCAAGTTTATGAGTATGAGCCGAAATTTTGGGGTTTGGAACTAAGTTTTCTTACCTGTAATGTTCACTTTTACTGTTGTCTGTCATTCGATCAAGTGATAAATATATGGAACTCCAAAGTCTAAGAGATGTAGTAATCACCTTTAATGATGTATGTCGTTCGTTGAAGTGGGAAACATTGGTATTAAAGCCTTCAGCGGTCAAAATGAGGTCATAGAACTCTTCTGGAATTGGCTCAGGGGTCAAAATGAGTTCAAGTAACCCACCACCCAGCATTTTCCCCCATCGCTGACCCGACAGCCACTACCTACGCTTGGATTAACGCGCTTCTCTGATTGGTTAATCCACCTGTCAGTCATTTCTTTGCTCCGCCTCCCATACTAATACTCTTCTCTGATTGGTTAATCCAGATATCAGTCGATGTTGGCATAGTCACTCGCTGATTGGCTAATTTATTTATTTGTTACCAGGATATATTTAAACTAGACCCTTCAGGTCTTTCGTGTTATAAGTTTGGTTGATTCAAGGAAGGTCACAGTAGTGTTCATTCTAAAGGATTAAGATTATATTTTACACAGTAAGTTGGATTGTTTTCTCTTAAAGTATATTAAGTGTTATCGATAATAGGTTATATTCAGTGTAGATGATTGAGACTATATTTTACACTGTAAGTTGGATTGTTTTCTCTTAAAGTATGTGAAAGCTTATCAATAAAAGGTTATTCAATTTATCGATGTGTTTAAAGTAGGTATGCTAAGTATTTTTGAGATTGATGTTTAATGAAGTTAAACTAGGTATGTTAAATATGGTTGACGAAAGGGTTATTGGATTTTCTCCAGATGGTTTCTCATAATGAGGTTTCTTCTGGTGAACATCTGTGTCCATTGTGTTCAAAGAAGTTTAAATGGCCCGGTGATTTGTTGGAGCACATCCCGACACACTAGACAATCTACATACATCCATTATGTCACACTAACCAACATACGTGTCTGATATAATGATATGACATACATGTCTGATGCAACGACATGCATACGTCTTTGATACAACGACATGGCATCTGTGACTGTTACAACGACGTGACATACGTGTCTGATACAACGATATGATGTCCATTGTGTCCAAAGATGTTTAAACGTCACCAAGCTATGCTGAAGCATATTCAGGACGCATAGACATTGCCCTGCTCAACAGACCCGATACTAAGTGGATAGTTGAGAACATTCCCGCTTCAAGATTTTATTTTTTCCACCTACATGCCTTCTCGGTTGTCTGTCATTTGTTAAGTGACAAAGATATAGTGGAGAACTTTCCCTCGACCTAGTTGGTTTGTCGGTGAAACGATGATAATGAAGATGGTCTGGACTAGTGTACATTATCATATAAATTCCATTCTGCCCTTCAACGGTTCAATTCAGCAAAATGATTATTCGTAAAGTCCAAGAAAATTAATCGGAGATCCACTCAAGTAGATTACGCCCCTAAAATTTCATTACCGGTGAGCTGTTAAACTCACTAGCAGGACCTTGGACATTATTTGGTCAAGCACTGAGTAAGTTATATGTTACCATTAATTTCAAAATAAATTGTATAGCTACATTAAAGTTGTCATGAATAAAATAACTATAAGACTCTACCATCTCTCTACTACACATGAAAACAGTCATAACCCCCACTTGCCTATTATAACTCTACTAAATGCAAGTCACACTAGTTGTACAAATACAACAACGACTTTAACTACTACTGCCACTACGTCTACTACTACAACAACCACTACTTCTGCTACTACTACAACAAGAGAGAAAGAAGAGAGAGAAGTCTATGAGAAGGAAGAGTTGGTGCTAGTGTTAAAGGGTGAGCGTACGAGTTACAATGGTGGGGGGTCGGAACGCTAGGAGCCAGAGAGAGAGAGAGGATGGCATGGGAGGCGAGGAGTCTAGAAGAGGGAGAGAGAGAGAGAGAGAGAAAGGAAGGTGAGATGCTAAGTATACATTGTGAGAATGAGCAAGAGTTACAATGGAGGGAGGTCGGATCGCGAGGAGCCAAAGAGAGAGGAGAGATGATGGAATATCTTGGCTACAAGGAAGAGGACAGTGGTCACTAGCTGGATCAGATGTAAAGTTGATCACGTTCGTGAAATTCTAATGCACGCCAACTTCTAACCTACTACTACAACATCTAATACACTCCAACTTCTAACCTACTACTACAACTTCTAACCTACAACAACAACAACATTACTACTACACATGACAGCTACTTATGTCGCCTGTCAAAACAAACACAGGTCCCCCACCGAAGTTGTCATCTGCTATTTCAAAAGATGTCCTGCACTAATTTGAATGTTGTCAACGGCTAAAACAAACACGTCTTCTAACAGCTTCCACTACTACTTTCACGACAACTACAACTACTTCTGCTACTACAAAACACAACAGTAATAGAATATCAAAGTCCATTAATTTACTGTCTCTCTGTTAGACGGCTAGACCAGTTTAAGTTACCCAAGATAAATTTATTAGTGTGGTCAGTATCACGGGTAAACACTAGCGTTATCCTTTGATCTCCACGCGGGCCGTCTAACCGGAAGTAAGCTCTCCTATTTCTACACCAAGCGACAGGTCCATTCTGACAACGTGACCACCTCCCCTTTATCCATTTAACACTATCATGTATTACTATTTGTTAATAAATACTTTGTTTCCTATGTATTAAATATGTATATAATGTAGATTAGTTAAAGAATACATTTTTGTCTAAACCATGTGTTATCTATTGTTCAATATATACGAATAAAACAATAAATAAATAAACTTGTCACTGTTTTTCATTGACTGAGAGTACAACGCACAAAGTTATGATACCACCGCCGCGGGAGATCACCCCGACCACCACCATCCCACCACGAGAGGTCACCCGAGAGATAACGCGGCGAGAGGTCACCCGAGAGATAACGAGAGGTCAACGAGAGGTCACCAGGTAGACTTTCATATAAGGAAAAAAAAAATCTGCCGGTAGACTCTCATATAGAGAAATATGTAGACTCTCATATAAGAAAAAAAAACGGCACCAAAAAAATCTGCCGGTAGACTATTTATACAAGGAAGTATGTGCCTTCAAAGGTACATTCCACGGTCCAATCACTGAATCTATTACTACTACTACTGTGCTGAATGTGATATATTGAGCAAAGCGATTACTTCCTTCTTGATGTTCATATATTTGCGTAGAAATTCACTAATATAATAGTTATTTATTGGGTTTTACGCAGTTCCATGACATCGTTGTAATAGGTGTCAATATCTTCGTTGTTACTTGTTGGTGCATGAACTTGAATAATGTTGATATCTATTTGTTTACCCCTCAAAATAACCAACTTGTGACGACAGACCAGCAAACACAGCTCTAGCACAATCAATACCCAAATATCCTACAATGTTTGAACTGGATGTTGAGCCTACTATGAACGAACTTGCTGACGCTATAAATGCCCTCTCAAGAGGAAAAGCTGCAGGAAATGACAACATTCCCACAGATGTACTAAAGGACAACCTAAGCGTACTACTTCCACACCTATACAAACTGCTAATTAAATGCTGGAGAAACGGAGAAATACCTCATGATATGAGAAATGCTAAGATTATAACGCTGTACAAGAATAAAGGAGACAGGGGTGACTGCAACAATTACAGAGGCATTTCTCTCCTTAGCACAACAGGCAAAGCTTTTGCTAGAGTCGTACTTAATCGCCTGCATAGACTTGCAGAACGGGTGCTTCCCGAGTCCCAATGCGGTTTCAGACCCGGAAGATCAACCATAGATATGATCTTCACTCTTAGACAACTGCAGGAAAAATGTCGGGAACAAAATATGCCGCTCTATATTGCCTTTGTGGATCTCACAAAGGCATTCGACACAGTAAACAGAGATGGTCTCTACAAGGTGTTAGAAGGCATAGGCTGCCCTCCTAAATTACTTAGGCTGATAATTTCCTTCCATGAAGACATGAATGGCCAAGTCCATTTTGATGGGAGTCCATCAGAGAATTTCAAAGTCAACAAAGGAGTGAAACAGGGATGTGTCCTCGCCCCCACCCTTTTGGTATATTTTTTTGCTGCCCTCCTAAATTACACCTTCGAAAACAGCTCAGGAGATATTTACATTCGCACAAGACCAGATGGCTCACTGTTTAACCTAGCACGACTAAGAGCAAAAACCAAAACAAATGTTGCCCTACTTAAAGAATTTTTATTTGCTGACGATGCAGCCTAGTCGCTCATAGTGAGGCCACCCTACAGTCGCTGATCAACAACCTGGATAAAGCATGCGACCTTTTTTCACTGTCAATTAATGTTCAGAAGACAGTAATACTAAATCAAGGTGACTTCAAACCTATATCTATTACTCTAAAAGACTGCCCACTAGAATCAGTACAGAAATTTACATATCTTGGATCCACAGTTACGCAAACCATCTCTCTTGATGAAGAAATAAACTGTCGAATTGGTAAGGCAGCTACGACCTTCGGCAAACTCACAAAAAGGGCATGGAACAACACGAAACTAACTCAAAAGACTAAACTCTTAATATATCAAACTTGTGTGCTTAGCACACTACTATATGGATCCGAAACCTGGACAACATACTCAAACCAGGAAAAAAGACTAAATGTCTTCCACATGCGATGTCTCCGCAAAATAATGCACATCAAATGGCAAGACAAAATAACCAACTTAACTGTCCTGCAACGTGCTAAGACCCTAACAATCATGTCGATGCTCAGAAGTCGAAGGCTAAGATGGCTGGGGCATGTCCAACGGATGGAAGAAAAACGCATTCCTAGGCAAATACTATATGGCGAGCTAAAACACGGAAAACGACAAATCGGCAGACCTAAACTACGATATAGAGATATCTGCAAATCATCTCTGAAAGACTTCGCCATCTGTGAAAACGACTGGCAACATCTGGCAAGTGATCGCACATCATGGAGAGCACGTATAAGGAACGGTATAACAACATTTGAGACTGTTCTAAGACAGGACTTAGAAGAGAAGAGACTCATGAAAAAGGATGGTAAACCCTGTGGACCAGCGAGCCTGACCTGTTCATTATGTGACCGCGTGTGTTTGTCAAACATTGGTAGAATTAGCCACGAGAGAAGCTGTTCGGCAAAAACAATACCTCAAAAAAATACGCAATAGCCTCCACTAGACCGTCTGACAAGACGAAAAGGGCCATATACCCCTCAATTTTACTTGCAGAATTCTATCTGGTACTGGCCAAAATCCTTTCACTGTTGAACTTTTTCCTCTATTAAACATGATGCCAACACCTCTTTCATGTGGTTTCTTCAGAGTAAATTACATTTCCACTGCCACGTTGTAGTAATCCTGCTCCTTTTCATCTCATTCCACAGTCTCAGGACATTCAATTTCATTCTCATCATTTCTTGGCTGATGTTTTCAAGCATACCAACCTGGAATGCTTATATATTAGGTTCCAATTGATAGTCTAATTTTGATCTTGCATACAGAAGCTTGATGACGATCGGGTATCACCAGTAGCATATGACGTTCCCTACCGGAAGAGGTGGCTGTGAAATCCACTTTAACGTCGTCAGCTGCAGATATTGAGTTGCTTTTTGACATAACCTTTATCGGCAATACAAGAATGTAGTTTGCTATTCCTTTCTTTCTTGGCAGTAACCGCGTCAGTCGGAGATCGCAGACATTGTCTCTACAACTGACATTCTCTGTCTGGTATAACGGAGTAGGGACCGTAACCGGCACTACTTGTCGGCTGTTCCCACAACATCATTCCCCCACCTGCTCTCATGGCTTCACGTAAACCTGATAGTGGGGCTAACCGGGTACTTCATCTTGCCCAAAGGTGTCCAACGTAGACAGCGAAGGAAAGGAGACGTCTTACTCCTCCTTTCATAGTGGATATTCCTATCTTGTTAACCTATTCTAGATTATATTTATCAATTGTTCCTTTTCCATTAACTCTTTCTCCCACCCACCACACCCATCTCTCTCTCTCTCTCTCTCTCTCTCTCTCTCACCTGATTGATAAGTTGCCACCTCACTACCTTTGCTGTGCACAGTGCAACCAATGGCAAACAGTTAAGTGCGATTATTTTCGTATCTATTCGATCGAAATCTTTTCATATAAAATGGCATGAGGACACATTAGAGAGCCAGCCTTGTGTCGACTAGCCAGGGCTTCAACAGTCACACAGGCCGACATTTAAGCTGCTTTAATAGGACAACCTAGAAGCACTTTTCACCACTCGTCTGCCCTACACAAATAAGGACTCTACAGGTTGTAGAAGCGAAATGTTTACCTGTATTGGATTACCCGAGGCGGTTTGACACAGGGTCACTTAGCAAGCAAGGCAGTTACAAACACAAGATCTAATCAGTGAAGTGTTCGTTGTTGTCATTCTCAAATACTTTTTGCTTATCTTCACATTGCATATTAAGATCATAAGGCATTTGAAATAAGTATTTGTATTTAATTGAAGCGATTGTAAATCCACTTGTGTTGATAGTTTTCTCCTTTTACTTGACAAGAAACGCGAAGACAGCTACAGCTGTGCGTTCACATTGTGGCCTACATTCGTTATTTAACGTCGCCGAGCTGAAATTGTTTTTTTTTTTTTTTAAAGTAAAGAGGAAAATCGTGTTCACTGAGTGTATAAAGCCTGGCGTCTAAAGCGGTGACGTAACAACGGAGTTAAGCCAGAAGTAGACTTACACGGATATGCGTGACAGCAGGTGTGCACATAATTTCCGCAGTCTTACTTGGATCCCTGTTTCATCCGATCGGTAAGTTCAATCTCGACTCACAGTGTCAACATTGATTTGTTTATGCACTGCCTGGCAAGACTTTCTTGACTGTAATAATGCATGATGTGCTCAAGTGTTGTAATCATTGTCACAAAAACAAAAAAGACTAAATACTTGAGTTATGTTTAAAAGTAAAATATTATAACATACTTAAACTGCCCGACCTGTGCATATTAAAAGTTAAAAAGAGCTTGATTATTTCGAAGGAAACATGCTTTTTGTTAAATAGAATAAACGAGGTCGTCTACTGTACAATAAATAATTGCACATAATAAACTCACGTTCTTCTGTTGTTGATTCTTTTTCTTCTTCTTTGTCTGTAATTTGACAATTTTGGCTTCGATGATAGTTTGCGAATTGTACGTTCTTTAGTTGGCGTCTTATTATGTCATTTTTTCTGAGTATTCCCACCTCTTCGAGTTAACCTTTTTTGTGGACAACTTGTTAGTTTGCTGTTATCGTGGCGCTTGATGATAGTTGTAGATTGTTTTTAGTTGTTTCTGTCTCGTTACGTGTCCGTTTCATACTTCTTTATTACATATTCTATTGCTGAAGGGGCGCCTTGCTGTCTTTAAAGTTTTAGTTCTTTGCTTCTAAATGTAGTTCTCAAACTGACTACCACCATGTGTCATCATCATCAGGTTGGCATAGGCGATCATGTCCCTCCACAATCTTCTATCTACAGTGCATCATATCAGTTCTATTGTTGACTATTTTCCATGCCATGACACCAAGCTATCCAGTATTTTCTCTCTTTGTCGTCCGCGATCTCTCTTACCTTTTATTTTGCCAGTTGTAACCAAGTATTCCAACTTTCCTCTTCTCATGATGTGCCCGAAAAATGTTGTTTCTTTCTGATGTTTTTTAAGAGCTCCCTTTTTGTGTTGGCCTCTTTGAGAACTTCCTCATTGGTCTTTTTAGCTGTCCAGGGAACTTTCAACATTCTTCTGAGAAATCCCATCTCTATGGCCTCTAATCGTCTTTTCATTTGTTTGTCTATTGTCCATGATTCGCTTCCATAGGTCAGAATTGGTTCTATATAGCACCGATGAACTCTCTTTCTAATTTTTATTGATATAGACTTATGTCAGTGCAGACAAATTTAAGTTTGTATTGATCTTATAGGTTTGATTGATTATATTGATTATTGTAGAGCCTCACGTCTGATATTTGTAACATAACGTTGGGATGAAGATTCAGATATAGTTATAACACACAACTTTTTTTTTTTTTTTTTTTTTTTTTTTTTTTTGTTGCGTTCGCCAGCTTTCACCTCTGACGAAGTTCCTAGTAACAGAATTTTGCGTTGAGACCTTTTCACAGAAAATGAACAAAATATTCCATAATTTATAGGGTTATAACTAAACTGTAATTTAAGATCAAAGCAAACAGGTGTTCGCTTTGATTATATATTATTATATATTATATAATATATATATATATATATTATATAATATATATATATATATATATATATATATATTATATAATATATATATATATATATATATATATATATATATATATATATATATATATATAAGCGCTTTGATTATATATTAATTTCCCCCAAACTTTGAAATTAAAGATTATATAAATGTAGATATTTGATGGGAGTAGCAGAAATATTACTTGTAAAGGTATTCTTGTTCCACTGTCTCTTCTTCTTCTACCTTCATCTCCCTGTGGAGCATAGGTCTTTAACAAACACTGATGTTCTGTCGTTCTGTTTCTTGCCATTCTATTAAGATCATTCCATGTCTTCCGCATCATCTTCATCTCTGTCATATCTGTCTTCTCCAAGAATTCCTTGGTCTTTCTCTTTGTCTTTTCCCCTGGGATTCCAAAAAAGGGCCTGTTGTGTAATATTCTCAGTTGGCTTCCGCAGTGTGTGTCCGATCCAGCGCAATTGTCTTCGCTGTATCTCTTTATCCACTGGTATTTGACTGGTACATTTCCATAATTCTATGTTAGTGAATTTGTCCTGCCATTTCTATCCTTTTATTTTGCGTAAGCATCCATTAATGAAAGTCTGTATCTTCATGATTGTCAATTTTGTTGTTCTCCATGTTTCACAGCCATATAATAGAAATGACTTAACATTGAACATTTAAAATTTTGTATTTAACCTAATTTCTTTGGATTTCCATATCTTTTCTAGTGCAAAGATGGTTCTTCTTGACTTTTATATCCTTGTTTTTGTATCATTCTCTGTTCCCTCTTCTTTGTCTATACTACTGCTTGTTCTTGTTCCTACAGTTCATGTTATTATTTTAATCTGGTTACAACGGGATAGGTTTATGGTTAGTGTTAGGTTCAAGTGTTAGGGTCAAGGGTTAGGGTCAATGTTTGTAAATGTTAGAGGTCAAGGTATAGACGTAACCTGAGTTGTATGGGAGTGATGATACTTAGCCGACTGCTTACGCCAGGCTGTCGACCATTAGCTAACCAAGATCCTATCCCTACTTCACTGTAGTGGCTCTGTTAAGACAACGAGTCTAATCAAACGAGTCTAAATCGAAGAGAAAAGGCAGGTAACCAGGTACCAAAATACAAAAAACCCTGCTAAAGTCGGATGTTTTTGGCCGAAACGCGCAAAAAACACAGCTTGTTTTAAATCACAACACAACGAAGAACTACGCTCACTTGGTATCCTTTCCTTATAGGACGGATGGCGTAGAAATAGCCATCAATAGAGGGAGATCAGAGACCACAAAGTGAAACTCCGAAAATTCTTCACTGGCGGGACAATTTCAGCTAAATGAGCTATATAATGACGTCATTCTACCCACACGTGCTCCTACTCTTAAAGTAAAAACGTTACACTAGTGGAGGTTTTCATGAGTTTCCCATTCTGGGAATTGGCCTTTGCCTATGGATGGCTATGACGTAGAGAAGTTGCCGTCATACCACAGCCAGCTACAGTAAAAAAGTCCAGCGGGCATAGAGGGAAAACCCATAAACCCCAAACAATCATGACGTCGTCAGCTGTGCGAGCTATAGGTGGCTGACGTCATTCTACCCACAATCCCTCCTGCTCGCATAGCTGAAAACGTCACAAAATTTGGGTAATTTATTTTTCCCCACGGGCCTTACACGGTTGCATTCAGACAAAGGAAGAAGAAAAGGGATTCACGATTTCATTTATCAACATCTTGTGCTGTATTCGCATAGAATCAAAAGGTTGGCTACCACTGAGCACTTTTTTAATCTGTTACATGTCTTGAAATGTGGATTTATAGAAGAATAGGTAGAACTGGATGGGAGAAAAGAAAACAAACGCAGAGGCAGACCAAGACTAACATGGACGAGTAACATCAACAGATGGACAAATCAGCCTATGACAATCTGCACCAGCAAAGCAAGAGACAGAGTGGAATGACGCTCCATGGTAGCTAGCCTTGTGGTGACGGCACCCAATGATGATGACATGTCTTGATGGTGTGCGCTGTCATATATTTTTTCTGACCATTTCTTGATGGTGTGCGCTGTCATATATTTTTCTGACCATTTCATGATGGTGTGCGCTGTCATATATTTTTCTGACCATTTCTTGATGGTGTGCGCTGTCATATATTTTTCTGACCATTTCTTGATGGTGTCAGTCCACTTTAGTCTTTATCGATCTCTACCTCGTTTGCTTAATACTTTTCTTCAAAATGACTTATAATAAGCTATTATTTGTATGTATGCTTTAAGTGTCTATTAATTAATTTGTCTTGTTTGGATTGTGTTAATTAGTTCTTGTTCTTCTTTTCCTTCTTCTTCCTTCCTTCCTCATTTGCCTTTCCACGTCGAGGGGAGATATAATTTGCAGTCTTTTGCTCTTGTGTGGCCTTTCCTGCTGTTATGTTTGCTAGTGTTTCTAATATTACACCTTTGCGTGGTTGGCCCTTGGGTCTGGTGTTCGCGCAACATTTATTAAAGGTTCGTGGTGTTGTGTTTTGATCTTTCTGTTAATCACGTTGCCAAATCATTTTGTCTGTTATTTCTGTATGTATTCCATGACGGGGATTATTCCTAGCTTTTTTCTCAGTTGTTAATTTCTGATCTTATCTCTCAAGCTGTTTTCTGTCATTCGTTTAACACATCTCGGTAGTGGCTATTCTCCTTATTGTTTTTATATCTAGGGTCCAGATCTGGCAATGGTCGAACAAAGTTGGGATGAAGAATTTATGGCAAAGTTCCCGTTTTGCCTCTACAAATTTTTCCTGTTCGTTGTTTTCAGCTGCTTCAAAGCCTCATTCTTTGTTTTCTTGTCCAACCATTTCTTCCTATTCTTCCGGTAAATCCATATTTATAGAGCTTTACATTTGAGTACCTTTTGTTTTTAATGTGTATGAACTTTTGAATAAATAACATTTGATTAATATCAGTTTTAGTTCCCGTGATATTTACTTTGATGTGAGTATGTACTTCATGTTGTTACAGATATTTGCAGTCCCTCTTTTTTTATTAAAGTTAAAAACGTCACTCTTGATTCGAAAATCACATCCTTGTTATATTAGTTCTTCTATCTTCTTTCTTCTTTTCTCTTTCCACTGATACCTAAAAGGTGTCGTGGGTTATATCATTTGTCGTTCTTGAGCTGCTCAAACTGTCTGAATTAGTGATTTTCCGTTGTGTTACATGTCTCTGTCACTGCATCTATCCATCTTCTTCTAGTTCTTCCTCTTGGTCTTTTTCCATGCATTCTCGAGAAGAACACCCTTGATGATGATTGGTGAGGATCATTCTGACCAGGTGGCCAAACCATTTAAGTTGTTGTTCTATATATTCTTCTCAGGGTTTTAGTTCTTCTATACGCTCGAGAAACATGATCCCTTACAACAGAGCTACTGAAGAAAATACAAGCTATGGCGATGAATCATTATTGCAAGATTTTGGGCATCTCTTACTTTGATCGTTTCACTAATGGGAAAGTTCGCAAATGGATGCAACAAGCAATCGCAATACAGGATGATCTTTTATTTTTTACTATTGTGAAGACAAAAGTAATATTGGAAGGGAAACTACAAGGTAAAAGAGGCAGAGGCAGACCAAGACTAACATGGACGAGTAACATCAAAAGATGGACAAGTAATCTATGACAGCCTGCACCATCAAAGCAAGAAACAGAGTAGAATGACGATCCATGGGAGCCAACTTCGTTGCGGAGAAGGCACTCGATGATGATGATGATGATGATGATGATGATGATGATGATGATGATTGTGAAGACGCGAAAATGAAATGGTTTGGACATGTATGTCGATCATCTGGTCTACCAAAGACCGTTTTGCAAGGAAGTGTGAAAGGAGCGAGAAGGGGCTGTAAGGCAGGAAAAAGATGAAAAAGAAAGATCAAAGAAAGAACAGACCTCGACTTTGCAGAGTTCCAAGGAATAATGGAGAAGGTTGAAGAAGCCTGTCAGTGGTTCCCCAACGACCCCAATGACATGTCCAGGATAGCTATATTCTTGATCTCGCTCAAGATTCTCTTATTTACCTCTATCTCGCATTTTCTGTCGCTCGTTATGACAAGTCTAGAGTAGCTATATTCTCTTGATCTCGCTCAAGATTCTCTTATTTACCTCTATCTCGCATTTTCTGTCGCTCGTTATGACAAGTCTAGAGTAGCTATATTCTCTTGATCTCGCTCAAGATTCTCTTATTTACCTCTATCTCGCATTTTCTGTCGCTCGTTATGACAAGTCTAGAGTAGCTATATTCTCTTGATCTCGCTCAAGATTCTCTTATTTACCTCTATCTCGCATTTTCTGTCGCTCGTTATGACAAGTCTAGAGTAGCTATATTCTCTTGATCTCGCTCAAGATTCTCTTATTTACCTCTATCTCACATTTTCTGTCGCTCGTTATGACACGTCTAGAGTAGCTATATTCTTGATCTCGCTCAAGATTCTCTTATTTACCTCTATCTCGCATTTTCTGTCGCTCGTTATGACACGTCTAGAGTAGCTATATTCTCTTGATCTCGCTCAAGATTCTCTTATTTACCTCTATCTCACATTTTCTGTCGCTCGTTATGACACGTCTAGAGTAGCTATATTCTTGATCTCGCTCAAGATTCTCTTATTTACCTCTATCTCGCATTTTCTGTCGCTCGTTATGACACGTCTAGAGTAGCTATATTCTCTTGATCTCGCTCAAGATTCTCTTATTTACCTCTATCTCACATTTTCTGTCGCTCGTTATGACACGTCTAGAGTAGCTATATTCTCTTGATCTCGCTCAAGATTCTCTTATTTACCTCTATCTCACATTTTCTGTCGCTCGTTATGACAAGTCTAGAGTAGCTATATTCTCTTGATCTCGCTCAAGATTCTCTTATTTACCTCTATCTCGCATTTTCTGTCGCTCGTTATGACAAGTCTAGAGTAGCTATATTCTCTTGATCTCTCTCAAGATTCTCTTATTTACTTCTATTTTGCATTTTCTGTCGCTCGTAGTGACATGTCTAGGATAGTTATATTCTTGATCTCTGTCAAGGTTCTCTCAATCTACTTTGATATTTACTTGTACGTTTTGTTTATTATATTTGTTTATCCTAGTATTTTAATCGTTATAATCTGTTTCCGTATAATCCATATTTACGGCTAGTCTTGTTTTTTTCTTGATTACTTGTTACAGTTCTCCAGCACTTCCTACCTGTACTGTAATACGCTTCTTTGTTTACAAATGTCATTTGTTCTGGTTCCTTGTAATGTACATGTCAAGGATCAGGAGAATTTTTGGCTGTCCATTTTCTTACTGATTTTATAAATCTAATCTCTATATGATTCTTCTCTGATGTATTTATATTTAGATCGATTAGAAAAAATTAAATGATAACAAATTGTAATAACTTCTGTGGTTGAAATGGAAAGTTTCATTTATTTGTCTCCACCTCCCCCTCTTCTTCATCTCTTCTTCTTCTGCTCCTTCTTTTCTCTATTCTTTTTTATCTTCTTCATTCTTCCTCTTTTTCTTCTCCTCCTCCTCTTTTCTCTATCTTTTTTATCTTCTTCTTTTTCTCCTTCTCCTCCTTCTTTTCTCTATTCTTTTTTATCTTCTTCTTTTTCTCCTTCTCCTCCTTCTTTTCTCTATTCTTTTTTATCTTCTTCATTCTTCTTCTTTTTCTCCTCCTCCTCCTTCTTTTCTCTATTCTTTTTTATCTTCTTCATTCTTTTTCTTTTCTCCTCCTCCTCCTTCTTTCTCTATTCTTTTTTATCTTCTTCATTCTTTTTCTTTTTCTCCTCCTCCTCCTTCTTTTCTCTATTCTTTTTATCTTCTTTTTTTCTTCTTCTCCTGCTCCTCCTTCTTTTCTGTATTCTTTTTTATCTTCTTCTTTTTCTCCTCATCCTCCTTCTTTTCTCTATTCTTTTTATCTTCTTCATTCTTCTTCTTCTTCTTCTCCTCCTCCTTCTTTTCTCTATTCTTTTTTATCTTCTTCATTTTCTCCTCCTCCTCCTTCTTTTCTCTATTCTTTTTATCTTCTTCATTCTTTTTCTTTTCTTCTTCTTCTCCTCCTCCTTCTTCTTTAGGTGACCATTCGTCCCGGATTGTCCGGGACAGTCCCGGAATTTGACATTTTTGAACCTTTGTCCCGGATTAGCTGCCGTACCGGTTTTGTCCCGATTTTGGCATATTTTTTAGCTTTTGTCCCGGATTTGATAAAAATAATTTGGGACACAAACGTTTACCAATTTTGCCATTTTGGTATACGGCGTACATTTCTTCAATTAAAAAAATATTATTCCGTTGCTGTGTAGACAGTTTTGTTTAATATCAAAACAGTAGAATGCGCCCCTAGTTTTAAATCTCGTATATATTCGTTGTGTTACTAACTTTCACTTTCACTTTCGCAAAAAATGGCACCGAAGCGTAATTGTAGTTTTAATCAAGATTTACAAAAGGAATACCCTTTTATAAAAAAGTCTACATCGTCATCAGACTTCACTGTAAGATGTAATATATGTTCATCCGGGTTTACTATTAACCATAGTGGACGTGGTGATATTAAGAGCCACATAAATAGTGATAAACATAAGAGAGCCGTCGCTACTGTTGCATCAAGCTCGTCGTTGACAAATTTTTTTCGAGCTGAACACGTTGGTGACAAAGAAGAACAGTTAGCTGCTACAGAAGGTGCCTTTGCATATCATACAGTGATGCACAATCACACGTTTAGATCTATGGACTGCACATCAAAATTGCTTCAGGTAACTTTAGAACCAAAATTTGCTTGTGCACGTACGAAAACAGAAGCCATTATTCGAAATGTGTTCACACCCCATGCTCTAAACGAGTTGAGATGTGACCTAGAAAACGTAACATTTATCTCCATACTGACAGATGCCTCCAACCAAAAAGAAATCAAGATTTTTCCTTTGCTTGTCAGATACTTTGATCGCAATAAGGGACTGAAAGTTAAAATATTAGAGTTGAAGTCATTGCCGGGTGAAACATCTGATATAGTAAGTAGTTTTCTTATTGACTGTCTAACTGAAAATGGTTTAGAACTGAAAGTAGTTGGATTATGTGCAGACAACACAAATTCTAATTTTGGGGGCGCTGAAAGAAAAGGACAGAACAATGTTTTCACAAAACTGAAAGAAAACTTGGACATAGTTTGATAGGTGTTGGGTGTGCTTGCCATATTTTCCACAACACTGTTCGAGCAGCTGCAGACGTATTGCCTGTTGATGTTGAAATGACTATTGCAAAAATGTATCTGTACTTCAAATCATACACAGTTAGAGTTGAAAGTCTCAAGGAGTTTTGTCAGTTTATCGACACAGACTTCCAGATGATTTTAGGTTATGCACAAACTAGGTGGCTTGCGCTCTTGCCTGCTGTTGAAAGGGTTCTTTACATGTTCCTACCTCTATCTATCTATCTATCTTTCGTTCGCCTGAAGCATTGTCTATATCTGCAATGTCGTTTCCTGTATAAATGTTACTGTCTTTTGTAATTCTTGCAGTGGCCCATATAGTTTTGTCTGTAGTGTTGTATCTATGGGCCAATGGATTTTCCTCAGTCTACTATATTCAGTGCAGTCTTGAAGTATGTGTTCAGCAGTCTGGGGCGCCTGTCCACATGTACAAGTAGTTGAGGTGCCGATCTTGAATTTTGTATACATGTGACTATGGAGTCGATTGTGTCCTGTTCTGAGACGTATAATGATAACTTGTTCATATCTATTCATATTATAAAAGGCATCCTGATTTGGGGCTTGTGGTCCTCTGATTGATTTGATTATCTGTTTCTTATGATGGTATGTAACAGGTGTATCTAGTTGTGTGCCTGTTGAACCTTCCTTTGCCAACTGATCTGCTTTCTCATTTCCTGGTATTCCACAGTGAGATGGGATCCACTGCAGGGCAACCCTGTGGTGCTTGCAGAGTTCAGTCAATAAGGTCTGCAGATGTGGTAATTTTCTGGATTGTAGTGCCTGGAGTACTGATCTTGCATCTGTCAAAAACACTACAGGCTGCGGGCTAAGATTAATGTTCAGCAGTTTTTCTATTGCTAACTTTATTGCTTGTATTTCTGCATCATAATTGTGACAATATTTCCCTGTTGCTATTTTATTCATATCCCTAGTGTTATTTGGGTATTCTATATATGCACCTGCTCCCCCATTTTTTACTGCATTCTGTGCTGATCCATCTGTATACACACGAATCCATAGGTCTTGTGGGTATTCTTCATCCAGGAAACTGAGAGTTATTGTTTTTCGCTGTAGACTATTCTGTTCCTCTTTATCAACTATTCCTTTCACTTCTGTCCGTATTTGAACTGATAATCCAGATTCCTCTGTCCAGGGAGTCTGTTCTGGTATGGGCAGTAGGGGGTTAACAGCTCTTGGCATGTCTGGTGTTTGTCTACTAATACGCTTGGCTTGGTGGATAAAACTGCTTCTCTTAAGTCGTCCCAATGCAAGATTTTGGAATCGGTCCTTCATTGGATGTCTCGGCATGCAAGCAAATTTTTCTGCCTGTATCAGCACCTTTGTGTCCCTCCGTTCTCTCAGTGCTGGTATCCTCCACAATTTCTCCATCTCTAATATTGGTGTTGATTTCATTGCTCCTGTGATGACCCTAAGTGCCTGGTTTTGTACTTTATCCAGTTCTTGAAGTGTGGTGTTTGATGCTGAACACCATGCAGATGATCCATATTCTAAATGTGGGCGTATACTCTGTTGGTAAACTTTACTGAGTATTTTCCCACTCGCACCCCACGTAGTTCCACACAGCTTTCTTAGAATAGCCAATTTTCTCCTTGCTTTTTGGGTTGCCTTATTTATCTGCTGTTTCCAAGATAGTTTGTTATCAAATGTAACTCCGAGATACGTAGCCTGTATGTCTTCTTTCACAGGCTCATTGTTTATATAGATGGCTCCTGCTTTTTGTTTTGGGGAAAGAGTGAAAAGTGTAGTACTGCATTTGTCTGTATTGATGCTGATACACCATCTATTTGTCCATGAATTCAGTGCATTCATAGCTCTTTGTAACAATTTGGAGGCCACTGTTGCATACTCCTCTGTGCACCACATTACCAAGTCATCTGCATACATTGCCACTTTGATACCATGTGGTAGTTCAGTAACTAGGTCATTGATGTAGATCAGAAAAAGTGTTGGAGATAGTACCCCTCCCTGTGGAACGCCCTGGCGCAGTAAGACCTTCTTACTCTTAAGACCATCCAGTTGCACTCTGGCTCTCCTGTTATGCAGGTATGCTTTGACCCATTTGTACATCCTGCCATTTACTCCATAATTTCTCAGTTTCTTCAAAAGCCCTTCCTTCCATACCTTATCAAATGCTTTCTTTAGGTCTATCCATGCTGCTAGTACCGGTTTCTTTTCTTGAAACGCATCCTCAATTTCCTGGGAAAGATAGGTTGCCTGATCTTCGGTAGAGTAACACTGTCTAAAGCCTGCTTGTTGTGGGACAAGGAGATTTTCACTTTCCAGGTACCACTGCAGTCTGAGATTGATTATACGTTCCATTGTTTTACACAAACAGCTTGTAAGGCTGATTGGTCTATAGCTGGATGTCATTGAACCATCTTTTCCTGGCTTTAGTAATGGTATCATAATTGCTTCTCTCCATGCCTGTGGCACTTTACCTGTGATCCAGCAAATGTTGTAGATCTGCAGTAGTTTTGCTTTAGCTGCAGTTCCCAAGTTCTAATCATTTCATTAGACACTCCATCACTACCTGGTGACTTTTTCATTTTTAATTTGGATATTGCCAGCTCTAGCTCTCTTTGTGTAATGGGTATTTCCATGACTTCATGTGCAGTCTCTTCTTGTCTTGCATTTTGTTGTTTTAGACGGGTCTCTTGACGTTTCTCTAGGCTAATTTCAATATTGTTGTCATTTGCAAAGGAGTCTGCAAAGTGATTTGCTGCATGTTTACCTGTTAGAATGTTTCCATCCTTCTTCAGTGTAATTTTTGTGTTCCCTTCTGTACCCTCATCATTCAGCTGTTTTACAAGCTTCCACACTTTTCTTGTGTCTCGTTCTAGAT
Organism: Megaustenia siamemsis; assembly: GCA_032433765.1. NCBI lineage: Eukaryota > Metazoa > Mollusca > Gastropoda > Stylommatophora > Ariophantidae > Megaustenia > Megaustenia siamemsis. The sequence goes on from JAVIAB010000008.1 coordinate 34,584,899, forward strand.
TCATGTACTCTGTTTTCTCTTTCCAACTTCTCCGTCTGGCTTGTAGTTTAGCCCATTGAAATTTGGCTTTAGCATGCTGATAGTTATTGTGGTGTTCCTGGCAGGGTTATTTTCTGCTTGTTTTCGAGATGTTTCCATGTCATTGTGCAGTTGCTCTAGTTCACTATTCCAGTATGGTTTGTAGTGTTTCCGTGCCCCTCTGGGTATTGTTTCACTGGCAGCTTGTATTATTAGTCTACTGAATTCATCAACTATTTTGTTGATGTCTCTGTCTGTATTTAGATCTTTAGTCAGTACACTGGTGTAATGTTGATACATTTTCCAGTCTGCCTTTTTGTAATTCCATCTGGAGAGAGTGCTGCTCTCCCTGACGGCCTCATTTTGCACCACTAAAAAGACAGGTCGGTGGTCGCTGCCTCCAAGTTGTTTCCCAACAATACGTGTGATATTCCAATCCAGGTCTGGTGAATGGAAAGCAAGGTCTGGTGTAGATGTGGTATGCCATGATCTGGAATAGAATGTTGGTGGATCTGTTGCCTGGTTTAATAGTATAAGCCCATTGTCATCCTGCCAATTTTCAAGTTCTTCACCTCTCTTGTCCATATCTTCATAGCCCAGCTCTGTGAATGGCTGTTAAAGTCTCCACATACAATTATTCTTTCTTTTAATGTAATTGTGTCTAGTGCTAGTGGGCGGTCACTCGGACAGTAGTAGTTTAGTAGATGGAAGTCTGTATTTCCTGTCCTGAGGTGCAGTATTTGATATTCCGCCCCATCCATATACACTTCAATCTGACATGCATTAATGTTGTTCCTTACAAGAGTCAGTATTCCGCCCTTTTGTCTGTTTTTCCTGTCAGATCGGTAGCACTGGTATCCCCTAATCTTCAAGGCTATGTCGTTGTTTAGATGGGTTTCCTGCAAACAGCATATGCTTACTTGTTCTTCATGCAGGATATTTTCTAATTCTATCTTTTTACTGTACCCATCTCTTTTGCTGTTGATGCCTTCAGCATTCCAGTGCATTATTTTGAGTGGTCTTATTTTGGGTTGGCCAGTAACTCTATTCTCTCGCCCCCTGACTCCACAGAGCGATTGAGAAGGACATCCAGTAATATAGGTTGGGCCCTTTCGAGGCTGAGGGCCCGGCGCTGCACCTGCCTGAGTGTCCATCACAGGGCGAGTGCCATATCGATTTGCAGTTATAGGCATGCTTCCCATTGGCGTGAGTGCGTGGCATCCTGATTTTTGTAGTGCGCCTTTGGCTGGTTGCCTCCGACTTCAGCACTTAAAATTGCTAGAGCAGACTGTGGTCTTGCACGGGTGTAGGAAGGCCTGGCCAGTCTTGGTTTTCAGTCCCTGGTGACTGTTAAGCCCCATCCCCACGACAAGGAGCTGGCCTTGATGGGGGTTCCTACCTCTAAAATCATATTTTCAATCTCAAGACAGATGCCCAGTCTTTATACAGGAATTCTTTGAAAACCTCCTGTCTGAAGCATGGCTTATTTTGGTTCACAGTCAGGCATCCTCTTTCCACGAAGCAGTGCAGAAAGTACAGGGACAGATGGTCACTGTATTTGAAGTCATTGACAACATCAATAGGTTGAAAGCTATCTTGGAGTCCAAGCTGGAAGACGGCTTCTTGCCATCAAGAGTTCAGATAATCCTTAAAAAGCTGGAAATGGAAGGATTTCCACGTGATGATGTGAACAAGTTTAACGCCGGTGTTTCTTCATTTTATGAAACAGCTTTAAGTTATTTGAAGAAATGGGCTGCAAATAATTTCAAAACCTAGAGTCTTACAGCTGGGTAATGCTGAACAGAACACCAAATTGGGAAGATATTGAGAAGTCTTCATCATTAGTGAATCAAACAGTGCCTTCAGTCGACTTTCCAGAAAATGAAATGTATGACGAATATGTCTACATGAAACAGTTCGTTACTTCACAAAAAAATAGTGAGTGCAGTCTTAATAAAACATTACCAGGGCAGCGTTGGGTTGAACTAGCTTCCCACTTCAGAAACAATCATGTGCCCGTTTCACATATTCTGAAGTTGGCAGAGTTCTTTTTGTGTCTACCTGGAACAAATGCTGCAACAGAACGAGTGTTTTCTCTGATGAACAGTTTGTGGACAAATGATAAAACTCAACTAGGTGTTGAAACTTTAAAAGCTATGTTGATCACCAAAGTAAACTATGAGGGAACATGTGTCGAATTTTATATGATGCTGCATACAAAGAAGGACATTTTACAGAAAATCCACTCATCTGACAAGTACAGCATCTCTGTTTCACCTTCAATTTAAGTGAGTATCACTGTTTTTTTTTTATCTCCTGATTATCCTGATAGCGTATTGTAGGTCTATATTATTAGATGTTTTAAAATGTATGTATTATTCACTTGAAAATGACAGCAAGAAGAAATGTAATTTTATTGGTGGAAAATTGAAGTAAAATTATTCCGTCCCGGAATGGGATTTCAAAAATCTGGTCACCTTACCTTCTTTTCTCTATTCTTTTTATCTTCTTCATTCTTCTTCTTTTTCTTCTCCTCCTCCTTCTTTTCTCTATTCTTTTTTATCTTCTTCTTTTTCTCATCCTCCTCCTTCTTTTCTCTATTCTTTTTTTAGCTTCTTCATTCTTCTTTTTCTTCTTTTTCTCCTCCTCCTCCTTCTTTTCTCTATTCTTTTTTATCTTCTTCATTCTTTTCTTCTTCTCCTCCTCCTCCTTCTTTTCTCTATTCTTTTTTATCTTCTTCATCCTTCTTCTTTTTCTTTTCTTCTTCTTCTCCTCCTCCTCCTTCTTTTCCCTATTCTTTTTTATCTTCTTCATCTTTTTCTTTTTCTCCTCCTCCTCCTTCTTTTCTCTATTCTTTTTTATCTTCTTCTTTTTCTTCTTCTTCTCCTCCTCCTCCTTCTTTTCTCTATTCTTTTTATCTTCCACATTCTTCTTCTTTTTCTACTTCTTCTCATCCTCCTCCTTTTTCTTCTTTTTCTCATCCCCTCCTTTTTCTTCTTCTTCTTCTCGTCCCCCTTTTTCTTCTTCTTCTTCTCCTCCCCCTTCTTTTTCTCCTCTTCTCCTCCTCCTCCTTCTTGTTCTTCTTCTTCTCCTCATCCTCCTTCTTTTTTCTTCTTCTTCTCCTCATCCTCCTTCTTGTTTCTTCTTCTTCTCCTCATCCTCCTTCTTGTTTCTTCTTCTTCTCCTCATCCTCCTTCTTTTTTCTTCTTCTCCTCATCTCCTTCTTTTTTCTTCTTCTTCTCCTCCTCCTCCTTCTTTTTTCTTCTTCTTCCTCCTCCTCCTTCTTTTTCTTCTTCTTCTCCTCCCCCTTCTTTTTTCTTCCTCTTCTTCTCCTCCCCCTTCTTTTCTTCCTCTTCTCCTCCTCCTCCTTCTTGTTTCTTCTTCTTCTCCTCATCCTCCTTCTTTCTTCTTCTTCTCTCCTCATCCTCCTTCTTGTTTCTTCTTCTTCCCTCATCCTCCTTCTTGTTTCTTCTTCTCTCCTCATCCTCCTTCTTTTTTCTTCTTCTTCTCCTCATCCTCCTTCTTTTCTTCTTCTTCTCCTCCTCCTCCTTCTTTTTTTCTTCTTCTCTCCTCCTCCTTTTTTTTTCTTCTTCTCCTCCCCCTTCTTTTTCTTCCTCTTCTTCTCCTCCTCCTTCTTTTTCTTCTTCTTCTCCTCCTCCTTCTTTTTCTTCTTCTTCTCCTCCTCCTTCTTTTTCTTCTTCTTCTCCTCCTCCTTCTTTTTCTTCTTCTCCTCCTACTCCTTCTTTTTCTTCTTCTTCTCCTCCCCCTTCTTTTCTACTTCTTCTTCTCCCCCCCCTTCTTTCTCTTCTTCTTCTCGTCCCCCTTCTTTTTTCTTCTTCTTCTTCTCCTCCCCTTCTTTTTCTTCTTCTTCTTCTCCTCCCCTTATTTTTCTTCCTCTTCTCCTCCTCCTCCTTCTTTTTCTTCTTCTTCTCCTCTCCTCCTCTTTTTTCTTTTTCTTCTCCTCCTCCTCCTTCTTTTTCTTCTTCTCTCCCCCCCTTCTTTCTCTTCTTCTTCTCCTCCCCCTTCTTTTTTCTTCCTCTTCTCCTCCTCCTTCTTTTTCTTCTTCTTCTCCTCCTCCTTCTTTTTCTTCTTCTTCTTCTCCTCCTTCTTTTTCTTCTTCTTCTTCCCTCCTCCTTCTTTTTCTTCTTTCTCCTCCTCCTTCTTTTCTTCTTTTTCTCCTCCCCCTCTTTTCTACTTCTTCTTCTCATCCCCCTTCTTTTTCTTCCTCTTCTCCTCCTCCTCCTTCTTTTTTCTTCTTCTTCTCCTCCTCCTCCTTCTTTTTCTCTTCTTCTCCTCCTCCTCCTTCTTTTTCTTCTCTCCTCCTCCTCCTTCTTTTTCTTCTTCTTCTCCTCTCCTCCTCCTTCTTTTTCTTCTTCTTCTTCTCCTCCCCCTTCTTTCTCTTCTCTTCTCCTCCTCCTTCTTTTTCTTCTTCTTCTTCTCCTCCCCTTCTTTTTCTTCTTCTCCTCCTCCTCCTCCTTCTTTTTTCTTCTTCTTATCCTACTCCTTCTTTTTCTCCTCCTCCCTCCTCCTCTTTTTTCTTCTTCTTCTCCTCCCCCTTCTCTCCTCCTCCTCCTCCTTCTTTTTCTTCTTCTCCTCCTCCTCCTCCTCCTTCTTTTTTCTTCTTCTTCTCCTCCCTTCTTTTTCTTCTTCCTCCTCCTCCTTCTTTTTTCTTCTTCTCCTCCTCCTCCTCCTTCTTTTTCTTCTTCTTCTCCTCCTCCTCCTTCTTTTTCTTTTTCTTCTCGTCCCCCTTCTTTTTCTTCTTCTTCTCCTCCTCCTCCTTCTTTTTTTTCTTCTTCTGCTCCTCCTTCTCCTTCTTTTCTTCTTCTTCTCCTCCCCTTCTTTTTTCTTCTTCTTCTCCTCCTCCCCCTTCTTTTTACCAGTTTGGTACCAGTTTGATTTTCCTTTTGATCCCAACTCACATGACCAGACTGGTTAGTCTGCTACTAGAACCATCGCGACGTGGTGGAGTAAAGTATTGCCCACCTGTTAACTCTTTAGACTGGTTAGTCTACTAGAACCATCGCCACGTGGTGGAATAAAGTCTTGCCCACCTGTTAACTCTTTACACTGGTTAGTCTGATACTAGAACCATCGCCACGTGGTGGAGTAAAGTCTTGCCCACCTGTTAACTCTTTAGATTGGTTAGTCTACTAGAACCATCGCGACGTGGTGGAGTAAAGTCTTGCCCACCTGTTAACTCTTTAGACTGGTTAGTCTGATACTAGAACCATAACGACGTGGTGGAGTAAAGTCTTGCCCACCTGTTAACTCTTTAGATTGGTTAGTCTAATACTAGAACCATCGCCACGTGGTGGAGTAAAGTCTTGCCCACCTGTTAACTCTTTAGACTGGTTAGTCTGATACTAGAACCATCACGACATGGTGGAGTAAAGTATTGCCCACCTGTTAACTCTTTAGACTGGTTAGTCTACTAGAACCATCGCGACGTGGTGGAGTAAAGTCTTGCCCACCTGTTAACTCTTTAGACTGGTTAGTCTGATACTAGAACCATCGCGACGTGGTGGAGTAAAGTATTGCCCACCTGTTAACTCTTTAGACTGGTTAGTCTACTAGAACCATCGCCACGTGGTGGAGTAAAGTCTTGCCCACCTGTTAACTCTTTAGACTGGTTAGTCTGATACTAGAACCATCGCCACGTGGTGGAGTAAAGTCTTGCCCACCTGTTAACTCTTTAGACTGGTTAGTCTACTAGAACCATCGCGACGTGGTGGAGTAAAGTCTTGCCCACCTGTTAACTCTTTAGACTGGTTAGTCTGATACTAGAACCATAACGACGTGGTGGAGTAAAGTCTTGCCCACCTGTTAACTCTTTAGACTGGTTAGTCTGATACTAGAATCATCACGACGTGGTGGAGTAAAGTCTTGCCCACCTGTTAACTCTTTAGACTGGTTAGTCTGATACTAGAACCATCGCCACGTGGTGGAGTAACGTCTTGCCCACCTGTTAACTCTTTAGACTGGTTAGTCTACTAGAACCATCGCGACGTGATGGAGTAAAGTCTTGCCCACCTGTTAACTCTTTAGACTGGTTAGTCTACTAGAACCATCGCCACGTGGTGGAGTAAAGTCTTGCCCACCTGTTAACTCTTTAGATTGGTTAGTCTGATACTAGAACCATCGCCACGTGGTGGAGTAAAGTCTTGCCCACCTGTTAACTCTTTAGATTGGTTAGTCTAATACTAGAACCATCGCGACGTGGTGGACTAAAGTCTTGCCCACCTGTTAACTCTTTAGACTGGTTAGTCTGATACTAGAACCATAACGACGTGGTGGAGTAAAGTCTTGCCCACCTGTTAACTCTTTAGATTGGTTAGTCTACTAGAACCATCGCGACGTGGTGGAGTAAAGTCTTGCCCACCTGTTAACTCTTTAGACTGGTTAGTCTGATACTAGAACCATAACGACGTGGTGGAGTAACGTCTTGCCCACCTGTTAACTCTTTAGACTGGTTAGTCTGATACTAGAATCATCGCGACGTGGTGGAGTAAAGTCTTGCCCACCTGTTAACTCTTTAGACTGGTTAGTCTGATACTAGAACCATCGCCACGTGGTGGAGTAAAGTCTTGCCCACCTGTTAACTCTTTAGACTGGTTAGTCTAATACTAGAACCATCGCCACGTGGTGGAGTAAAGTCTTGCCCACCTGTTAACTCTTTAGATTGGTTAGTCTAATACTAGAACCATCGCCACGTGGTGGAGTAAAGTCTTGCCCACCTGTTAACTCTTTAGACTGGTTAGTCTGATACTAGAACCATCACGACGTGGTGGAGTAAAGTATTGCCCACCTGTTAACTCTTTAGACTGGTTAGTCTACTAGAACCATCGCGACGTGGTGGAGTAAAGTCTTGCCCACCTGTTAACTCTTTAGACTGTTTAGTCTGATACTAGAACCATCGCGACGTGGTGGAGTAAAGTATTGCCCACCTGTTAACTCTTTAGACTGGTTAGTCTACTAGAACCATCGCCACGTGGTGGAGTAAAGTCTTGCCCACCTGTTAACTCTTTAGATTGGTTAGTCTACTAGAACCATCGCGACGTGGTGGAGTAAAGTCTTGCCCACCTGTTAACTCTTTAGACTGGTTAGTCTGATACTAGAACCATAACGACGTGGTGGAGTAAAGTCTTGCCCACCTGTTAACTCTTTAGACTGGTTAGTCTAATACTAGAATCATCACGACGTGGTGGAGTAAAGTCTTGCCCACCTGTTAACTCTTTAGACTGGTTAGTCTGATACTAGAACCATCGCCACGTGGTGGAGTAACGTCTTGCCCACCTGTTAACTCTTTAGATTGGTTAGTCTACTAGAACCATCGCGACGTGGTGGAGTAAAGTCTTGCCCACCTGTTAACTCTTTAGACTGGTTAGTCTGATACTAGAACCATAACGACGTGGTGGAGTAAAGTCTTGCCCACCTGTTAACTCTTTAGACTGGTTAGTCTAATACTAGAATCATCACGACGTGGTGGAGTAAAGTCTTGCCCACCTGTTAACTCTTTAGACTGGTTAGTCTGATACTAGAACCATCGCCACGTGGTGGAGTAACGTCTTGCCCACCTGTTAACTCTTTAGACTGGTTAGTCTACTAGAACCATCGCGAAGTGATGGAGTAAAGTCTTGCCCACCTGTTAACTCTTTAGACTGGTTAGTCTACTAGAACCATCGCCACGTGGTGGAGTAAAGTTTTGCCCACCTGTTAACTCTTTAGATTGGTTAGTCTGATACTAGAACCATCGCCACGTGGTGGAGTAAAGTCTTGCCCACCTGTTAACTCTTTAGATTGGTTAGTCTACTAGAACCATCGCGACGTGGTGGAGTAAAGTCTTGCCCACCTGTTAACTCTTTAGACTGGTTAGTCTGATACTAGAACCATAACGACGTGGTGGAGTAAAGTCTTGCCCACCTGTTAACTCTTTAGATTGGTTAGTCTACTAGAACCATCGCGACGTGGTGGAGTAAAGTCTTGCCCACCTGTTAACTCTTTAGACTGGTTAGTCTGATACTAGAACCATAACGACGTGGTGGAGTAACGTTTGCCCACCTGTTAACTCTTTAGACTGGTTAGTCTGATACTAGAATCATCACGACGTGGTGGAGTAAAGTCTTGCCCACCTTTTAACTCTTTAGACTGGTTAGTCTGATACTAGAACCATCGCCACGTGGTGGAGTAAAGTCTTGCCCACCTGTTAACTCTTTAGACTGGTTAGTCTAATACTAGAACCATCGCCACGTGGTGGAGTAAAGTCTTGCCCACCTGTTAACTCTTTAGATTGGTTAGTCTAATACTAGAACCATCGCCACGTGGTGGGGTAAAGTCTTGCCCACCTGTTAACTCTTTAGACTGGTTAGTCTACTAGAACCATCGCCACGTGATGGAGTAAAGCCTGCCCACCTGTTAACTCTTTAGACTGGTTAGACTGATACTAGAACCATAACGACGTTGTGGAGTAAAGTCTTGCCCCTGTTAACTCTTTAGACTGGTTAGTCTGATACTAGAACCATCACGACGTGGTGGAGTAAAGTCTTGCCCACCTGTTAACTCTTTAGACTGGTTAGTCTGATACTAGAACCATCGCGACGTGGTTGAGTAAAGTCTTGCCCACCTGTTAACTCTTTAAACTGGTTAGTCTGACACTAAAACCATCGCGACGTGGTGGAGTAAAGTCTTGCCCACCTGTTAACTCTTTAGACTGGTTAGTCTGATACTAGAACCATCACGACGTGGTGGAGTAAAGTCTTGCCCACCTGTTAACTCTTTAGACTGGTTAGTCTGATACTAGAACCATCGCGACGTGGTGGAGTAAAGTCTTGCCCACCTGTTAACTCTTTAGACTGGTTAGTCTGATACTAGAACCATCGCGACGTGGTGGAGTAAAGTATTGCCCACCTCTTTAGACTGGTTAGTCTACTAGAACCATCGCCACGTGGTGGAGTAAAGTCTTGCCCACCTGTTAACTCTTTAGACTGGTTAGTCTGATACTAGAACCATCGCGACGTGGTGGAGTAAAGTCTTGCCCACCTGTTAACTCTTTAGATTGGTTAGTCTACTAGAACCATCGCGACGTGGTGGAGTAAAGTCTTGCCCACCTGTTAACTCTTTAGACTGGTTAGTCTGATACTAGAACCATAACGACGTGGTGGAGTAACGTCTTGCCCACCTGTTAACTCTTTAGACTGGTTAGTCTGATACTAGAATCATCACGACGTGGTGGAGTAAAGTCTTGCCCACCTTTTAACTCTTTAGACTGGTTAGTCTGATACTAGAACCATCGCCACGTGGTGGAGTAAAGTCTTGCCCACCTGTTAACTCTTTAGACTGGTTAGTCTAATACTAGAACCATCGCCACGTGGTGGAGTAAAGTCTTGCCCACCTGTTAACTCTTTAGATTGGTTAGTCTAATACTAGAACCATCGCCACGTGGTGGGTAAAGTCTTGCCCACCTGTTAACTCTTTAGACTGGTTAGTCTACTAGAACCATCGCCACGTGATGGAGTAAAGCCTTGCCCACCTGTTAACTCTTTAGACTGGTTAGTCTGATACTAGAACCATAACGACGTTGTGGAGTAAAGTCTTGCCCACCTGTTAACTCTTTAGACTGGTTAGTCTGATACTAGAACCATCACGACGTGGTGGAGTAAAGTCTTGCCCACCTGTTAACTCTTTAGACTGGTTAGTCTGATACTAGAACCATCGCGACGTGGTTGAGTAAAGTCTTGCCCACCTGTTAACTCTTTAAACTGGTTAGTCTGACACTAAAACCATCGCGACGTGGTGGAGTAAAGTCTTGCCCACCTGTTAACTCTTTAGACTGGTTAGTCTGATACTAGAACCATCACGACGTGGTGGAGTAAAGTCTTGCCCACCTGTTAACTCTTTAGACTGGTTAGTCTGATACTAGAACCATCGCGACGTGGTGGAGTAAAGTCTTGCCCACCTGTTAACTCTTTAGACTGGTTAGTCTGATACTAGAACCATCGCGACGTGGTGGAGTAAAGTATTGCCCACCTCTTTAGACTGGTTAGTCTACTAGAACCATCGCCACGTGTGTAGTAAAGTCTTGCCCACCTGTTAACTCTTTAGACTGGTTAGTCTGATACTAGAACCATCGCGACGTGGTGGAGTAAAGTCTTGCCCACCTGTTAACTCTTTCCGTACGTTTCGACGTACCATGCGCCACGCCGATTTCGATCATGTACGTTTTACGGGAGCCGCGATAGCTCAGTGGTTAGTGAACTGGACTACAAAGGGCAAGAGGTAGGGTTCGATCCCAACCGACGACCTCCGGGTTCACCCAGTCTTAAATGGGTACCGGATTTTTTTTCTGGGAAAGTAAAGCGGCATGGGCGTAATACCGACCACATTACCCCAAAAATCATGTGCCGAAGATCTGTAAAATGTATGGTTACTAACACCATATCCCTATACGCCACTTGGCGTGACGGGGGCCCTTTACTTTTTACTTTACTACGTTTAGCCGCACATTGCATCACTCTCAATCTGATTAGTCTAAACTGTCTTCAAACCATATTCTTTGTATGTCTTGTATCATCTTGGTATTGGTGAAATCTAATTCCGTGTTTAATTATCTAAAAATTCATATATACTAATTTAAGTGTTAGATAGATATAAACATGTAAATTAATATTTAAAAACATGAAAAATTTCATCTCTGAAATCTCTACTGCTAAAGTGATAAAAGCCTTCTGTACTGAAGGAGTTAATCAATTACGTTGAAGCAATAAGTCAGTCAGCCATAGTTGCTAACCGCAGGTGCTGGTTGGCATTCTGGTTTGTGAAAGTAAATACGAAAGTTGAAATAAAACATGGTGTGTTAAAATAAATAAAAATAATAGGTACAAATATATACAAAATATTAAAAAAAACTTATTTGGTTACGATCCGCCCGTCAGACCGACAGAAAAGACATTCATAGTTCTGGTACAATCCAGAATTCGTATTTTTCTTTAACGTTCGTCTTTTGATTAAGCGAACGAACTTGATCTTTTATCCTACACCACGATGAAAGGGTAGAGGAACAACATCATAACACAATATACGTTAGTCGAACGGTCGGTACTCGTATTGTCATTGCCATTTATTATTGTACATGTACTTATAAGAATGTTGAGAATACCATGGACAGATAATAAGAGTAATGTAAACGTTCTGAGAGAGGCCAAAGCAAAAAGATAGCTAATTTTCAATATTAGTAAGAAACAATCATCATTTTTTGGCCATGTAATGAGAAGAGAACAACTGGAATATATTGTAACAACTGGGAAAATTGAGGGACGAAGAGATAGAGGAAGGCAAAGAGAAAAAGTACCAGACAGCTTAAGAGAATGGCCTGGCAGAAGGTCAACAACAGAAATGATAAAGAACTGTCGAAATCGAAAATTGTGGAGAGACATGATCACCTACGCCAGCAGGCCCGGTACTCGATGATGATGACTGTACTTGTGCTTTATTCCTTTTAATCAGTTGTACTTCTCCTTTGAATAAACCTTTTGATCTACTTGCTTCTATCTTGATTTGATAGTTTATTACGATTATTTCATGTTTTGTTTGTTCTCTTTTTTCATACTGGTAATATTATTCGCCTATCAGCTGCTCTCCTGACACATTCCTTAAGTTAATTCTCATCCTTTCACCTCATATAACGGACAAGGCTAGAGCTCTACCATCACACCAACACTTGTTTATTTACAAATAATTACAGTTGGACGATTCCACATTCGGTACATATTTAACGAATATTCCGAGCATATCTCCTCCATTCTTACATTACCCCAAAAATCATGTGCCGAAGGTCTATAAAATTTATGGTCACTAACACCATATTCCCTATACGCCACTTGGCGTGACACGAGCTCTTTACTTTACTTTTTTTAAAATCTCCATTCTATGATACAGTCATGTCAATATCACTTAACAGTGTGGATAACCGCTAAACCACGCAATCATAGAAATTGTATGATATCAGTGACTCATAGCTGATGGCTTGCGCCAGGATCGGTGAACCAAAACCATCCAGACCCTGCTCCACCTCTCCGCGGTGCCTCCAGTAACAGACTAAACTGTCTAGTCTGGCCAAGCAAGCAGGGATCGAAGAGGGAACACAACCCGGTACTCAAAAACGTTGTGCTGAAGTCGGATGTGTTGGGCCGAAAGGCGCAGATATCACAGTGTTACACTGCAAACTGCAACACAACGCAATCACTTCCACTTAACGTCCTTTTAAGGGCGGATGACGAAGAGGAAGTCTAAAGTCTACGAATACTCTAGAATACTTTAGTCATCGGGCGAACGCATCCATCCATCCATATCTTTCAAGTTATGTCTTGGCTATATCTAATCAAGTCCCCTGGTGACTCTTCGATCTGTCAAGCGTCACTTGTTCTAACTATTGTCTTGCTCCACTACCTTCATCTAGCTGCTTAGTTATCCGCCTTTCTATCAGCGCGGTTGTGAGGGAGTGACTTTCTCGACTTATCTGTCCCTGAGTGTCTTGCTTCTACTTAGAGTGCCGGTCTCTAAGTGTCTTGTGAGAGTGCCGGTCTCTAAGTGTCTTGTGAGAGTGCCGCTCTCTAAGTGTCTTGTGAGAGTGCCGGTCCCTAAGTGTCTTGTGAGAGTGCCGGTCTCTAAGTGTCTTGTGAGAGTGCCGGTCTCTAAGTGTCTTGTGAGAGTACCGGTCTCTAAGTGTCTTGTGAGAGTGCCTGTCTCTAAGTGTTTTGTGAGAGTACCGTTCTCTAAATGTCTTGTGAGAGTACCGTTCTCTAAATGTCTTGTGAGAGTACCGTTCTCTAAATGTCTTGTGAGAGTGCCGTTCTCTAAATGTCTTGTGAGAGTACCGTTCTCTAAATGTCTTGTGAGAGTACCGTTCTCTAAATGTCTTGTGAGAGTACCGTTCTCTAAATGTCTTGTGAGAGTACCGTTCTCTAAATGTCTTGTGAGAGTACCGTTCTCTAAATGTCTTGTGAGAGTGCCGTTCTCTAAATGTCGTGTGAGAGTGCCGGACTCTAAGTGTCTGTGAGAGTGCCGTTCTCTAAATGTCGTATGAGAGTGCCGGTCTCTAAATGTCGTGTGAGAGTACCGGTCTCTAAATGTCGTGTGAGAGTAGCGGTCTCTAAATGTCGTGTGAGAGTGCCGTTCTCTAAATGTCGCGTGAGAGTGCCGAACTCTAAGCGTTCCGCTTCTAAGTATCTCTCTTAGCTTAGTGTCATTTCGATGTCTATCTCTTCTCTCGTCCCTCTCTCTCGGCTCATCTGTTCTCTCGTCTTAGCTTGATGCCCTTTCGGTGTCTATCACGGCTCTCGCCTCTCTCTCTCTCTCTCTCTCCCCTCATCTGTCTGGCCTGGGAGTAGGATTTCCTTTTTCATATGTCCACCACTTCCGGCTACTGTCATTGTCTAACCAATCCCTCATATTGTTTTGTTTATGTCTGCTTCCTACGCAGTCTGGTCACTCTTAACTTATATTTTAAAACATTTTCACGCCTATGCATGACCCTGACCTTGTTGTTGGCCCTGTGTTTTAACATCTTAGTCTTCCTGTTTACAGCACGTACGTATGTGTCCTGATTTTTCTTCTATAAAAAAGATGCCATGGCTGACACACCTCGTCTTCGGCAGGCCAGATCTGTCCAGGATCCTAAGCCTTATCCTTCAGCACGTGACGTTGCAACGAAATTGGTTGTTAGTACTCGTCATCAAGCCCCCCCCCCCCGTTAAAAGAACGGTGATTGTTAGTAGGCCGTGCATGCACACATACAATGAATAGATCCAGCGCCGATAGAGAGATTTATTATTCTGCCTCTCTCTCTCTCTCTCTCTCTCTCTCTCTCTCTCGAAAGCAAGTAGAGAGACCAATTGTAACAGTTTCGTTGGTGAAGCCCAACAAATTGTAGCAACAGCGGGCGTTGCAATATTTTGATAATATCATCTTTGATTGATATCAAATTGAATATAATTAAATCATTTATATAACGTTGAGTATAAAAAAAAATCACCCATCAGATGAAAGATGTAACACAGAAATAAAAAGCAGAATAGCTCAGGCCAAAATAGCATTTCAGAAAATGAAAAATATCTTGTGCAACAAATCTATGTCAATAAAAATGAGAAAGAAAGTTCATCGATGCTATATAGAACCAATTATGACCTATGGAAGCGAATCATGGACAATAGACAAGCAAATGAAAAGACGATTAGAGGCCACAGAGATGGGATTTCTCAGAAGAATGTTGAAAGTTCCCTGGACAGCTAAAAAAACCAATGAGAAAGTTATCAAAGAGGCCAACACAAAAAGGGAGCTCTTAAAAAACATCAGAAAGAAGCAATCAACATTTTTCTAGCACATCATGAGAAGAGGAAAGTTGGAATACTTGGTTACAACTGGCAAAATAAAAGGAAAAGAGATCGCGAATGACAAAGAGATAAAATACTGGATAGCTTGGTGTCATGGCACAGAAAACAGTCAACAACAGAACTGATACGACGCACAGTGGATAGAAGATTGTGGAAGGACATGATCGCCAACGCCAACCGGTACGGCACATGATGATGATGATTATAAATAAAAACCGGATCTAATCTTTTGTATGGTAATGGCCAAAGAAGGGGCGAGTTTTTGTGCGACAGAAACAAATCGATACAGAGTTCGAAGCAAACTCAGACTAGACTAAGTTTGAGTGCCAACATCAGAGGAACTGTAGAACAGCATCAATTTGTTGATGGCTGAGATTGCCAGGAGATGACGAACCAGAACTTTGTAATACCTTCGACACTTGAAGAAGTAAACAATCGGAAGAAAATAAGAAAGAAGAGGAAGCAGGAGAGGAAAAAGAAGAAAAAGAAAGTAAGATATTTCTTTCTTGTTCTTCCTTCCTTCCTTCCTTCCTTCCTTCCTTCCTTCCTTCCTTCCTTCCTTCCTTCCTTCCTTCCTTCCTTCCTTCCTTCCTTCCTTCCTTCCTCCCTTCCTCCCTTCCTCCCTCCCTCCTTCCTTCCTTCCTTCCTTCCTTCCTCCTTCCTTCCTTCCTTCCTTCCTTCCTTCCTTCCTTCCTTCCTTCCTATGTGTTTCTATGATATAAAATGGAATAAGTTGTCATCCGTGAAGCGAATCGAGATGAAAAAGCTGAAAATAGGTCGATAAACTGTCGGCTCTTGACACAGCCATCTACAGATTCATTATACATGTAGTTCCATGTTAAATCTACAGTAGGTTGTAGCTCTCGGTCCTGTTGCTGTCACTGAATGTGTAACTAGGAGTTTCCGCTTGAGATCCCACTGTTTCAGGTCAGTGAGATCTTGAGCGACCTCGTCATTTGTTTTCTTGGTCGTTTGGCCTAGGTGTCCTCTATAGAGATTTTGTTTTGAGTTGGCGTCTCCGCATAGAAAAGGTAAAGGGTAAAATTGGCCCCCATTTGCAATTGCTGTTGGGTAATGAAGTGATAGTGACTTCATTGTACTACGCCTCTGCTTTATCACGTGGGGTGGCCAGTTCCCTTCCTCGCGTTCTTTCTTTCCGAGAAAAAACTTCTGGTACCTATTTAAATCTATGTCAATAGAAGTGAGAATAAGAGTTCATCAGTGCTTTAAAAGAGCCAATTCTAACCTATGGAAGCGAATTCTGGACCGTAAACAAACAAATGAATAGACGATTAGAGGTCACAGAGAAGGGATTTCTCAGAAGAATGTTGAAAGTTCCCTGGACAGCTAAAAAGACCAATGAGAAAGTTCTCAAAGAGGCCAACACAAAAAGGGACCTCCTAAGAAACATCAGAAAGAAACAATCAACATTTTTCAGGCACATCATGAGAAGATGAAAGTTGAAATACTTGGTTAAAACTGGCAAAATAAAAGAAAAGAGAGATCGCGAACGATGAAGAAAAACAATACTGGATAGCTTGGTGTCATGGCATGGAAAACAGTCAACAACAGAACTGATACAATGCACGGTGGATAGAAGATTGTAGAAGAATATGATCGCCTACGCCAACCGGTATGGCACATGATGATGATGACATATTTATAGAGGCTGGGTGGACACGAAGCTTTTAAGGTCTTTCCGCATAGAACGTTGACTATAAAGTATACCGCACGTCGTCTGCTGATACTATATGTTATATCAGGGCGACTCGCAAGCTGCCTAGCTGAGAATTCAAGTGGAGCCCTCATGAAATTCACCCACTTGCTTCCAACGTCTGTAATATCATCATCATTAACATGTGCATACCGGTTGACGTAGGCGATCATGTCCTCCCACAATATTCTATCCACCGTGCATCGTATCAGTTCTGTTGTTGATTATTTTCTATGCCATGACACAAAGCTATCCAGTAATTTCTCTCTTTTTCGTCCACGATTTCTCTTTCCATGTATTTTGCCAGTTGTAACCAACTATCCCAACTTTCCTCTTCTTATGATGTGCCTGAAAAATGTTGATTGTTTCTTATTGTTGTTTTTTTAGGAGCTCTCTTTTTGTGTTGGCCTCTTTGAGAACTTCCTCGTTGGTCTTATTAGCTGTCCAGGAAACTTTGAACATTATTCTGATAAATTCCATCTCTGTGGCCTCTAATCGTCTATTAATGTGTTTCTGTACTGTCCATGATTCGCTTCCATAGGTCAGAATTGGTTCTATATAGCACCAATGAACTCCTTTTCTCACTTCTATTGACATAGACTTGTTCCATAAAACGTTTTTTCATTAGGAGGCTTCGGTAGCTAGTTGAGAAAGCAACTCGTATGGGCTACCGACATTCGGACGAACCGTGTTCGATTCCACCACCCGACTGGGCTACCGACATTCGGACAAACCGTGTTCGATTCCACCACCCAACTGGGCTACCGACATTCGGACAAACCGTGTTCGATTCCACCACCCGACTGGGCTACCGACATTCGGACAAACCGTGTTCGATTCCACCACCCGACTGGGCTACCGACATTCGGACAAACCGTGTTCGATTCCACCACCCGACTGGGCTACCGACATTCGGACAAACCATGTTCGATTCCCGGTGAAAGCAGTGTGAATTGTACTCGTGGTTGGGAAGAAATACCCCCCGGTCTAACCTGCAGAAGTCTCCGAACACTTCTTGATAGGACGCTGAGTACATATGGGTGAAAACTATCGTGCTAAGTCGCCTATTCAAGGCTTGTACTTTACTTTTACCTTTACGATTTTCAATTTCTAAAATGCTATTCTGGCTGAGCTATTTTGCTTTTTATTTCTGTTCTGCATCTTTTATCTGATGTTATTATTGTGTCGAGGTATCTGACCCTTTGCACTTGTTTCAGATTTGTCCTGTTTATTTTTATGCTGCATGCTGGCGATGATTGTTACTTTGATGTGACCATTTCTTCTATTTTCTTACTACTCAGACTGATACCTTTCTTGTTGCTTTCTTTTATTGGTTAGATTTTGATCTAAAAATGCTTAAAGCCATTTTGTTAGTTGTTTTTTTTTTTTTTTTAAATATCAAATTGCTTAAAGCCATTTGTTGATTAAACAGACTAATCGTGTTATGTTGATCCGAACCAAGTGTTACCAACAGCACTGAAACCATTACTCACAAATTTATTTGCCGCATAATTTATTCGTGCAAGTGTTGTATATTTTAAACAAAATATTATCTCTAAATAAAAAGTCAATATTGACTTTTTATCTGTTATCTGTTAGTTCAGTTTATTAATATGTTGCATATACATATTGGAGCCGCGATAGCTCAGTGGTTAGTGACATGGACTAAAAAGGACAAGAGGTAGGGTTCGATCCCAATTGATGGCTTCCGATCACCCAGCCTTTAATGGGTACCGGATTTGTTTCTGGGAAAGTAAAGCGGCACGGACGTAATACCTACCACTTTACCCCCAAAATCATGTGCCGAAGGTCTGTAAAATTTATGGTCACTAACACCAAATTCCCTATACGTCACTTGGCGTGACGGGGGCACTTCTTTGGTGTCGTCTTACAGATCCGTCTGTATAGACAACTGCATATTTTTCATCGGTGTTATCGCAGATGAGACCGTTGACCTCAGCATTAACCACGAATCAATTCAGAGCAAGAGGTATGTTTACAGCACTCGGAAAAAATGACAAATAATCAACAAAAGAAAAAAATATGGACCAAGGCAGGATCGAACCCGTACTCAGTGGCACAGCGCCTTGCCGCGAAAAGCCAAACGCTAGGGAACACTGCCAATCAGCTAACTAAAAAATTAGCTTCGTAGGCAATGTCCTTTCGCGAAAGCTTTCCCATGACTATAGCATAAGGCTGCGATCACAGCTCGGAAATATTTTTCCTGTTAAGACAAGTATCTCCGGATAGGGTAGGGCTGAATACCTGCGTTGCAGACAAACATTTAGGACGAAACAGCACGAATAGTAGTTTCCAGTGGTTAAGACTGGAGACAAATAATAATAAATGAATATTATTATAGAGGGAAACTTCCGAGGCGATAATCAGTGAATCAATTCAGAGGAAGAGGTATGTTACAGCACTCGGAAAAAATGACAAATAATCAACAACAGTAAAAAAATATGGACCAAGGCAGGATCGAACCTGTACTCAGTGGCACAGCGCCTTGCCACGAAAAGCCAAACGCTAGGGAACACTGCCACTCAGCTAACTATAAAATTAGCTTCGTAGGCAATGTCCTTTCGCGAAGGCTTTCCCATGACTATAGCATAAGGCTGCATATTTGTCTCCAGCATTAACCACGACCGGGTTCTGTTCCCTACTTTTCCTGTCGAGTGTGACAATACACGAGAAAGTCCCCTTGAATGACGTAGGCACCGGTATCCACTCCTCACCAACGCTGATATTGGTAAGCCCACAGACCTGTTTGATGACATCTTCTGCTCGGCCTGCCCATGATTTGCCTCTTTTTAGCCTGGCACCTTTCCCTGTGTTTAGCACGTGGTGCAATGGAGGCTCTTTATCTGTACTAATCTTCAGGTATGCTCGTGCTCTCCAGATCTTGATTCTGTCATCCATGGTTGGAAAGTCAAGAAGATACCTCATTGCTACACAGGGAGTGTCCCTTGTACATCCCAGGATAATGCGCATGGCTTCATTTTGTATTTTCTCCAGCTATCAATTTGAGTCGTACTGACAGTAAGAATTGCCAGGGCATACTCGATTGGTGCGAGGACTAATCCCTGGAACAGAAGAGTAAGTAGCCTCTGCTCGATGTTGGCAGCTGCCATGACCTTCTAGGCAGCTAATCCTTTGCGGGATTTTGTTATCACATGGTCAACGTGGTCCTGAAAACACAGGCTGCGATCAAACTTAACTCCGAGGTATGTCATCAACTTGTCCTGGTCACCTGATCAGCTCCCATTCGTACTACCGGTGTGGTCATATTAACGATATGATTGTTAAGGGAGAACCACAAAACCGATGCTTTATTAGGATTAACCAAGGCACATGAAACCACACACCAGGAAGAAATGCGATCGAGTTCGTCTTGCATTGTGGAGGCGACTCCCCGTCTGTCTCTTCCCTGTAGATATACCAAATTATCATCAGCAAAAGTCATAGTTCTTCCCCTCCCATCCAGTTGTTCCGTGATCGTTATTGTGTACACGTTAAATAGAACTGGTGACAATGGTGAGCCTTGTGGCACCCCTGGACAAATTGATGTTGGCTCGGAAGACCAACTTCCACATCTGAGTATCACCTTCCTCTGAAACAGTGCCGCAGCGATCCATCTAATGAGGAAGGGGTACATCGCCAGTTTGAGGAGCATATGCATGAGGTATTCAAATGGTACCCTGTTGTATGCATCCTCTAGATCTATAGCAGCAGCACAAGTCTCCTCTCGTCTGTAGAAACCTTCGAAGACGTCATAGGCAAAGACTGCAGCATTGAGCCATGTCTCTTTGTTATATCTATAACCTTCGAGTATGGGTGGGAATGCGCGTTTCTGTTCAAGGTGACAGGTGAGGACACAGGCAATCATTTTCTCCAGCAGCTTGCCCGCAGTGTTCTGCATTGTGGTGATTCTGTAGGCACTGATCTGAGAATGGTCCTTGTTTGGCTTCGATAGCGGTATTAAGTAGTTGTGTAGCCACTCCTCCTTAATCTGGCCACTCCGAATACTGGCATTAAACTCATTGGCCAGTTTTGTCATGTCGTCGTCAGCTAAATCGCCTTTGTCATCGTACCGAACCCCATCTGAACCAGGAGCAGTATTGTGTGACCCTTTAAGTGTTGTCCGAATGGTATTGGTTGTGATTGTGAGATCTTCTTCCAGCACTACATCCTTACACAATTTTGACAACGATCCCCGTATCCTCATTCTTACAGCCTCATTTCTTTGGTCCGTCTGCTCAATGTAGCGGGCAAGCAGGGCCTTCCCTTTGCTCTCATCAGATTTGTGCCATATCCGGCCTGTGCTCTGAAAGTCTGGTATGCCTCTGTGTCGTGTTGTGCCATTCATGCTCTGATGAAGGCGCCAGAATGTGACTTTGTGGTATGTATATGTAAATAATCATCATTTTTGGCCATGTAATGAGAAGAGAACAACTGGAATATATTGTAACAACTGGAAAAATTGAGGGACGAAGAGATAGAGGAAAGCAAAGAGGAAAAAATACTAGACAGCTTAAGAGAATGGGGGAGCCGCGATAGCTCAGTGGTTAGTGAACTGGACTACAAAGGACAAGGGGTAGGGTTCGATCCCAACCGACGGCATCCGGGTTCACCCAGCCTTAAATGGGTACCGGAATTTTTTCTGGGAAAGTAAAGCGGCACGGGCATAATACCGACCACATTACCCCAAAAATCACGTGCTGAAGGTCTGTAAAATTTATGGTCACTAACACCATATTCCCTATACGCCACTTGGCGTGACGTGAGTACCTTCCCTTTTTTTTTTACTTTAAGAGAATGGCTTGACAGAAGGTCAACAACAGAAATGATAAATAACTGTGGATCTAAAGTTGTGGAGAAACATGATCACCTATGCCAGCAGGCCCAGTACTTGATGATGATGATGTATGTCGAGAAGCTACGATTGAAATGCTGACCAAGGCTGTGTTATCGAGAAATCAAGGTTATAATCATCTGCCAATTTTGAAGGCGAAGGCGTCTTCCAGCACCAGAGCTGGAAGTTGTCAGCGACCCACTGCTGATAGCTTGCGTCAGGATCGGTGAACCAGAACCATCGAGACCCTGCTCCACCTCTCCGTGGTGCCTCCAGTAACAGACTAACCTGTCTAGTATGGCCAAGCGAGTAAGGATCGAAGAGGGACGACAAAATGCCGGTGCTAAAAAATGTCGTACTGAAGTCGGATGTGTTGGGCGAAAGGCCCAAGTATCACAGTTACCCTGCAAACCACAACACAACGTAGACACACCCACTTAACATTCTTTAAAGGTAGATGTTGAGGATGTGCATTCCTTTAGTCATCGGGCGAACATAAGCAAGCAAGCATCCGTAAATGTGCAGCCATGTCGTGACTCCCGGATCTTCATGTTGGTCAAACGGGATGTTGTCTGAATTCAGGAGAGCTACGAGGAGAAATGGGGGAGACTATGAACCAGTTTATCGTTTCACACGGCGGGATTTGATGAGGAGGAGGTCTGAGCAATTATGGTACGTTGTTCGATGTGCAATGAGGATAATCCGACAACTAACTTATAATCATATATCTTGTCAGTAGTGTATATTCAGTGATAGATGCAACAAATGTTCCTCGATGTACCGGTAGACTATTTATATAAGGAATTATGTGCCTCCAGAAAGACATTTGTTGCATCTATCACTGAATATACACTACTCTTGTCGCTGTTGGAACAAGGCTTTGGCCAGTGTTGGGTTATTAAAGTAAAAGTAAAGAGCCCCGTCACGCCAAGTGGCGTATAGGGAATATGGTGTTAGTGACCATCATTTTTACAGACCTGCAGCACATGATTCTTGGGGTAATGTGGTCGGTATTACGTCCGTGCCGCTTTACTTTCCAGAAACAAATCCGGTACCCATTAAAGGCTGGGTGAACCTGGAAGCCCTCGATCAGGATCGAACCCGACCTCTTGTCCTTTGTAGTCCAGTTCTCTAAAATGAGCTACAGTGGCCCCCATGTTGGGTTATTAAGAAAGGATTAAGGTGGCTCTCATAACCACCTAACTCTTCCTTGTTGGAACCTGGCTTCCATGATAGCTAAGGTACCCCAACCCCCTAAACCCATAAAAAAAAAAAAATTATCAATGAAGGGAGTTAAGTGACAGAAAAACCTCACAGCGCTGTACACACACAAAAAGTTTCGTGTTAAGGTTATTATTTTTTGTTCACCTTGTTATGCATATAAAAAAATTCGTTGTTACTAAAGATCAAAATAAAGTTGGTAGAAGAGAGTGTTTACAACCGATATCTCTCGATTGCTTAGTCAGCTTCTGTACACATGTTATTAGATGGTGTCATTTGGTGAAAAACAGCTGTGTGTAAATGGAAATTGTGCAACATATTGGGTCCACAAAATATATGTATCTGCGGAAATATATCAGCAAATGTTTTGCGTGGAGCAAAAAGCAGATTTATAATTACGAAACAGTGGTCTTGAACACTTAGTTTAGTTTAGTTTAGTTTAGTTTAGTTTAGTTTAGTTTAGTTTTAGTTTAGTTTAGTTTAGTTTAGTTTAGTTTAGTTTAGTTTAGTCTAGTCTAGTCTAGTCTAGTCTAGTCTAGTCTAGTCCAGTCCAGTCCAGTCCAGTCCAGTCCAGTCCAGTCCAGTCCAGTCCAGTCCAGTCCAGTCCAGTCCAGTCCAGTCCAGTTCAGTTCAGTTCAGTTCAGTTCAGTTCAGTTCAGTTCAGTTTAGTTTTAGTTTAGTTTTAGTTTAGTTTAGTTTAGTTTAGTTTAGTTTAGTTTAGTTTTAGTTTAGTTTAGTTTAGTTTAGTTTAGTTTAATTTAGTTTAGTTTAAGTTTAGTTTAGTTTAGTTTAGTTTTAGTTTAGTTTAGTTTAGTTTAGTTTAGTTTAGTTTTAGTTTTAGTTTTAGTTTTAGTTTTAGTTTAGTTTAGTTTAGTTTAGTTTAGTTTAGTTTAGTTTAGTTTAGTTTAGTTTAGTTTAGTTTAGTTTAGTTTAGTTTAGTTTAGTTTAGTTTAGTTTTAGTTTAGTTTAGTTTAGTTTAGTTTTAGTTTAGTTTAGTTTAGTTTAGTTTAGTTTAGTTTAGTTTAGTTTAGTTTAGTTTAGTTTAGTTTAGTTTAGTTTTAGTTTAGTTTAGTTTAGTTTAGTTTTAGTTTTAGTTTTAGTTTTAGTTTAGTTTAGTTTAGTTTAGTTTAGTTTAGTTTAGTTTAGTTTAGTTTAGTTTAGTTTAGTTTAGTTTAGTTTAGTTTAGCTTAGTTTAGTAGTCGAATTAATACTCATCCCACATCAAACAACTTCCCACAAGTGTTCAGATCACCACCCCCCAGAAAATCCTGCAGTGTGAACAGATGTGGGTTGGAATGTTGAGGCTTCCCACATTGAACACACAACGAACACGGAGAAGCTTTTTCCCCCTGAATATGTTCCTGTAACTTACAGTCGTCAATTACTATTTTTGAATTGTTGTACCGTCGCTACTGCTAACCTGTGGTTAATGACGAGTTACATCTTCTCTCAATCCCATGTTCAGGCTGTTGGTGTTTTACTCCTCTCGACTCCTTGTACTTCAAAGGTGTGCTTTTTTAGAGTGCTAATTGAACTACCTATAATTATTATTATAATTGTTAAAATAAAGGACTCAGCCTTAATAGCAAAAAGACAGAGGTAATGGTAACAACAAAGAAAAAGACATCACCTCAGTGCGAAATAAAAACAAGTGGAACAATATTAAAACAGGTAAATGAATTTAAATATTTGGGAACTTTGTTAACCTCAGACGGAAGATGTACAAAAGAGGTGAGCAATCCATTTTTGATAATAGAACCAAGAAAAAGAGTTTTTAAATGTTACGTAGAGCCAGTCTTAACATATGGATGCAAATCATGGACAATAGGATAACAGACAGGAAAATCACTGGAGTCTGTAGAAATGTGGTTTTATAGAAGAATGTTGAGAGTACCATGAACAGCTAAGAAGAGAAATGAAGATGTTCTGAGAGAGGTCAAAGCAAAAAGAGAGCTAATTTCCAATATTAGGAAGAAACAATCATCATTTTGACCATGTAATGAGAAGAGAACAATTGGAATATATTGTAACAAGTGGAAAAAATGAGGGACGAAGAGATAGAGGGAAGCAAAGAGAGAAAATAACAGACAGCATAAGAGAATGGCTTGTCAGAAGGTCAACAACAGAGATGATAAATAGCTGCCGAAATCGAAAGTTGTGGAGAGACATGATCACCTACGCCAGCAGGCATGGTACTTGGTGATGATAATTGTTATTTAAACAGCAGCTATCCCAAAGCTACTTCTGCATCCATTGAGATAAGTGAACTAAGTTCCTATCTGAAGACTCTTCGTTCATTCAAGCTGCTGGAGGCTATGACTACATCATTAGTTCTTTCTGTTCTTACGTTATAGAGGGCAGTTATGTGTTTGATTATTAGGTGATGTTTAGTAAGCTCTCTAGAGAAAAGCTGTTGAGTTAACCCCTCCAGGCGGACGATGGAAGTGGGACCATGTTGTGAAAGATTCCACGTCATTTTATTTATTAGTTTTGTTCTTGTTCAGGATACTTGAGGCTTGAACAAGTAAAACTTTCAATGATTCACGCTATGAAAGATTCAAAGATTCGTGCTATGAAAGATTCAAAGATTCACGATATGAAAGGTTTAAAGATTCATGTTATGCTAGTGCACAAGTCTAGAGTAATGAGAGGACATTTAACAGCTGAACTTTTTTTTCGGTTGTACTTTTCGTTTTACTGTTTTCTATTAATCGTTTAAAATACTATTTTTAATGCATTTTTTCTGTCTTTTAGCTTTTCTTATACCCTACTAGCACCTCGTGTATATTGAGTTATTGACTTATTGAGTTATTGACTTATTGAGTTATTGAGTTTTTGAGCTAGTTGCGGGTCAACATCACTGCACTCCGAACTTGTCAATAGGTGCTCAAATCCCTTCCTCAGCAGGCCCGGCAGTGTCCAGCGACTGACGATTCCAGTTCCTCGTGTATATATAACAGGTAAATGAGCTGTGGGGCCACAGATGCATATAATCAGAAATCTCCACCTCTCTCCCTCTTTCTTGGCTTATATAGAATAAAGAAAGCCACCCATTGTCCATTCTTATGTTTTCTCTTCTCTTCCCGTCTCTTACTTGTTCTTCCTTTTGATCCAATTTCCTCTCACAGAATCGTGTACTGTTGTTTATCAAGCCCTGATGAATAAGTCACGTGGCTATACCGTGTGTGTTTACGTTCCGTGTTCTGTAATAACACGATATAATCACGTTGTCCAAAAGCTTCCTCACTTCTCACGGCTGTTTGCTTTGATCATAAAGTAGTATTTTAGTAACCTCAGATATGCTGATGATCCTGTATTACTCGCAGAAAATCCTAAAGATCTACAGTAATTACTTAATGAGATAAACATGACAAGCAAAAAAATATGGATTAGACATGAATATCAAAAAGACTAAAACTATGATAATAAACAAAGATAAAACTCAAGGAATAGAAGGAATAGGCCTGGAGACATTTTAGTGCTAGAACAACTCGAACATATTATAACCAGTGATGGAAAATGTGAACATGAAATAAACAAAAGAATAGGTATGGTAAAAATATGGAGCTCCTAAAAACATCAGAAAGAAACAATCAACTTTTGAGTTTGAGCACATTATGAGAAGAGGACAGTTGGAATACTTGGTTACAACTGGCAAAATACAGGAAACAAGAGATCGCGGATGACAAAGAGAGTATAGTCTAGATAGCTTGGTGTCATGGCATGGAAAACAGTCAACATAATTGATACGATGCACGGTGGATAGAAGATTGTGGATGACATGATCGACTGCGCCAACCGGTACGGCACAGATGATGCATGCCACTGTGCTAGATTTTCCAAGTGTCGGATTTTAGACTGGCAGAGATAGTCTCAGGGGTGGTATAGTCTAATAAAAGTTTAATTCTTTTTTTTTTGCCAGAGTATACGGGTGTAAGAGGTCGCGAGCGTGCTGATAGACTTGCCAGTTTGAATGAAATTGAGTGCGGACGTGCAATGTATCGTGGTGACATTCTGAATGCCCTCAGGGACGTGCGACGAAAAAACTCAATAAAAAAAGACACTGAATCCGCAACCATGAACAAACTTCATGAATATCTTGCCGAGGTGGAAGATGTCAGGCAGGAGCGCTAAGCAGGGATGCAAAGAAGACTTGCCAACAACACAACACTAGTGTTGGTGCTGAGCATTGATGTCCAAAGTGTAATAGAGATGGATGTCTGTCGACTAAACTAAACTAAACTAAACTAAACTAAACTAAACTAAACTAAACTAAACTAAACTAAACTAAACTTAGCTAAGCTAAGCTAAACTAATCGACTACTGACAAGAAGCGGTAATTTTCGTGGCAAGGCGCTGTGCCGCTGAGTACGGGTTCGATCCTGCCTTGGTCCATATTTTTTTCTGTTGTTGTTTATTTGTCATTTTTTCCGAGTAGTGTAAACATACTCTTCCTCTGAATTGATTCGCTGATTATCGCCTCGGAAGTTTCCCTCAATAATAATATTCATTTATTATTATTTGTCTAAAGTGTCCAGTGCACTGGTCAACTAAGAGGGTGGTTGATGTTGTTCGACTCTCATTAAGACTTATTCTCTCTCTCCCTCTCCCTCTCTCTCTCTCTCTTCTTGAAATCCTCGGGTGCACCAAACCTTAGAAAATTATTAATTATTGTCTCTGGAAAAATGGAATAGTCTGAGTGGTGCTGATAACAGCAGTACATATATGTCCTAGGTTATGATACGATTTGGGCACTAATACCAATTTTTTTTTTTTGCTCCAATAGCGTGACTAGCTCGCTCTACTTATTTACTTCCTAACTTCTGATTGGCTGAATGTACTCACTATCCAACTCAAGCACGCACTGCTGGTTAATCTCAGTTTCGAAACTGGAAAGATCTATTATACAGTTAAGTCCTGGAGGCGAAGGCGCGCCTCCCTGCACCAGAGCTGGAAGTTGTCAGCGACCCACAGCTGATGGCTTGCGCCAGGATCGGTGAACCAAAACCATCCAGACCCTGCTCCACCTCTCCGCGGTGCCTCCAGTAACAGACTAAACTGTCTAGTCTGGCCAAGCGTGCAAGGATCGAAGAGGGAAGACAACCCGGTACTCAAAAATGTGCTGAAGTAGGATGTGTCGGGCCGAAAGGCGCAAATTTAACAGTTATACTGCAAACCACAACACAACGCAGACACGCCCACTACGTCCTTGTAAGGGCGGATGATGAAGAGGAATATTCTAGTCTACTACGATACTTTAGTCATCGGGCGAACGCAACCAACCAACCATACAGTTAAGTCCTAACGCAGTGTTAAATGGTCCATAACAGCATGTTTATATAGGGAAACAAAAAGCTTAATTTCGCTATTAATTAAATGATAGCATCAGTAATTATGCCTGCTTTAGTGATTCTGTAACAAGATAGCTATGGCTGGTAGATCGGTTTATAAAGCCAGAGGGTAATTTCATGGCTGCTTGGGTATTTCAACTCAATCATTAGTAATTTTCTCCCCATTTCTGTCATAAAAAAAAACAATTAAAGCGCAATTAAAATTCTTTCATTCTTTCTTTTTTTCTTTCTTTCTTTCTTTCTTTCTTTCTTGCATTCACCCGATGGCGTTTAATAGAACTGATAAACCTCATCGTAAACGACCTTAGAAGAAAATTAAGTGGGCGTAGAAGTGTTGTCTTGTGGTTATTTTGCACTTTATGGCCCAACATATCCGACTTCAGCACTGCATTTTTGAGTACCGTATTGCCTTCCCTGCTCGATCCCTACTTGCTTGAACAGGCTGGACAGCATATTTCCTGGAGCACCACTGGAAGGTGGAGCAGGGTCTTGATCTGTTCTTGACATGCAGTCAGCTATGGGTCGCTGACTGCACCTTGCTCAATTGCTGGGTGAGCGTTTTACCCACACCTCCCCCCCCCCCTCCTCCAATAAAGTGATAATCAAGTCAGTAAGCGGCACCCTTTACGCCTGTTTCGTATGATGAATATGGTTTTAGCGCATATATTATTCCATATTATCATCACATTTAAGGGACAACGTGGTCAGGTTTTAGCGCTAGGCCACTCGATATTACCAGACAAAATTATAAACGTTTTGGAATAAGTGAGAGGAATTAGTATAAGGAATAAGTGAGAGGAATTAGTGAGAGGAATTAGTATAAGGAATAAGTGAGAGGAATTAGTATAAGGAATAAGTGAGAGGAATTAGTATAAGGAATAAGTGAGAGGAATTAGTATAAGAATAGGTGAGAGGAATAAGTGAGAGGAATAAGTGAGAGGAATAAGTGAGAGGAATAAGTGAGAGGAATTAGTATAAGGAATAAGTGAGAGGAATAAGTGAGAGGAATAAGTGAGAGGAATAAGTGAGAGGAATAAGTGAGAGGAATAAGTGAGAGGAATAAGTGAGAGGAATAAGTGAGAGGAATAAGTATAAGGAATAAGTGAGAGGAATAAGTGAGAGGAATAAGTGAGAGGAATAAGTGAGAGGAATAAGTATAAGGAATAAGTGAGAGGAATAAGTATAAGGAATAAGTGAGAGGAATAAGTATAAGGAATAAGTGAGAGGAATAAGTGAGAGGAATAAGTATAAGGAATAAGTGAGAGGAATAAGTATAAGGAATAAGTGAGAGGAATAAGTGAGAGGAATAAGTGAGAGGAATAAGTGAGAGGAATAAGTATAAGGAATAAGTGAGAGGAATAAGTGAGAGGAATAAGTGAGAGGAATAAGTATAAGGAATAAGTGAGAGGAATAAGTATAAGGAATAAGTGAGAGGAATAAGTATAAGGAATAGTGAGAGGAATAAGTATAAGGAATAAGTGAGAGGAATAAGTATAAGGAATAAGTGAGAGGAATAAGTATAAGGAATAAGTGAGGTGAGAGGAATAAGTGAGAGGAATAAGTGAGAGGAATAAATCTAGCTGTTTCACGTCAGTTTGTACACCTTATTGTACTTTGGCTTCATTTAATATTGCTCTTCACATCTCACTTTCTATTAGAGTTTCGACATCTTTTCCACTATCGTTTTCTGCTTCTTCATTTTCTCATCCAATTTGTTATGTTTTCTATTGTAAATTTCCGAATCTCCAATTTCTCATCATTCGGCTCCCTCAATGAGATAGAGCTGCTTGCACAGAACAGAGACAAATGGCGAGATTTGATAACATATCTTTAAAAGAAAACTGCTAGAACAAAAATTCAGATAAGAGAAGGAGTATCTTGGTCTACGCCCTATGGGTCGGCTACGGCTCGAAAGGTCAATAGATAGAATTTCTCATCATGTAGTAGGGAGAGAGGAAGAAAGAAAGAGAATAGATGAGGGGAGAGAATGACAAAAGAGAATAAAGGGAAGGAGTGAGGAAAATAGGGGGAGAAGGGTAAGTAACAAATCAGGTAGAGAGAGTGAAAGACGAGAGAAAGGCGTGGAAGACGAGAGAAAGGCGTGGAAGATGAGAGATAGGCGTGAAAGTCGAGAGAAAGGGGGAACGTGAAATCAGCTCAGGGGACTAAGTGACTCCCGAGAATTGCGAGAGAGTCACGTGTAACGAGAGGCAGAAGGAAAGATAGGGTTTGAAATATAATCAGTGTTGATCCAGCGGTGGACCTGTAGAGGGGTCCCGCCGAAAGGTGTTAACCTCCTTTGGCTCATCATCACCATCGAGTGCCGTCTCCGCAACGAAGGTTGGCTACCATGGAGCGCTATTCTGCTTTGTCTCATCCTTTGATGGTGCAGATTGTCATAGACTGATTTGTCTATCTTTTGATGTTACTCGTCCGTGTTAGTCTTGGTCTGCCTCTGCTTTTTTTTACCTTGTATTTTCCCCTCCAGGATTACTTTTAGTAGGCTGTTGTGTCTTTTAACATCATACACAAATCGCATCTGTCTTGTTTGAATTGTGTTTAGTAGTTCTCTTTTCATTTTTAGTTGTTTAAGACTTCATCGTTTGTTTTCTTTTCCTTCCATCCAACTCTACTTATTCTTCTATATATACACATTTCAAGGCTTCAATTCTCTGTTCTGTTTTCTTGTCTAATATCCATGTTTCTGAACCATATAGGAATACTGAGAAGATGTAACATTTTGCTATTCTTAGTTTTAGCCCTGGTGTTATTTGTTTTGATGTTAGTATGTTCTTCATGGCATTAAAATTACTTTTTGCCATTCCTATTCTTTTGTATTCATAGCCCTACCAAAGAAATCGGGTGCGATTGAATGCGGTGATCATCGCACAATAAGCCTTATGAGTCATATGACTAAAATTTTACTAAGAATCATCATGCGAAAAGTGCGAAACAAATTCAGTCCAGAAATTAGCGATGAACAGTGTGGTTTTGTTAGAGGTAAACGAACAAGCAATGCCATTTATATCATAAGATCTTTAGTAGAAAGAGCCATAGAGGTGAAAACAGATCTATACCTATGTTTCATAGATTATACTAAAACATTTGACAAAGTAAAGCATCAAGAAATAATCACAATTTTATAAAGCATAAACGTAGACAGCAAAGATCTAAGAATAATAAAGAACCTGTACTGGCAACAAACAGCCGCCATAAGAACTGGAAACCAATTGGGAATGTTTCAACAAATAAAACAGGGTGTTAGACAAGGTTGTGTGCTGTCACCAGATTTGTTTAATATTTATAGTGAGATTATTTTAAGATCCATAAGGGACATGCCTGGAATAACAATTGGAGGTCATAATATACATAATCTAAGGTATGCTGATGATACAGTATTAATCGCTAAGAGTGAAAATGAGTTACAAGAAATGTTGGACATAATAGTGAAAGAACGCAAAAATAAAGGACTCAACCTTAATAGCAAAAAGACAGAGGTAATGGTAACAACAAAGAAAAAGACATCACCTCAGTGCAAAATAAAGACAAGTGGAACAATATTAAAACAGGTAAATGAATTTAAATATTTGGGAACTTTGTTAACCTTAGACGGAAGATGTACAAAAAAGAGTGAGATGTAGAATGGCTCAGGCAAAAGCAGCTTTCCAAAAAATGAGCAAGATACTATGCAATCCATTTTTGACAATAGAAACAAGAAAAAGAGTTCTTAAATGTTATGTAGAGCCAGTCTTAACATATGGATGCGAATCTTGGACAATAGGACAACAGACAAGTAAATCACTGGAGTCTGTAGAAATGTGGTTTTACAGAAGAATGTTGAAAGTACCATGGACAGCTAAGAAGAGTAATGAAGATGTTCTGAAAGAGGTCAAAGCAAAAAGAGAGCTAGTTTTCAATATTAGGAAGAAACAATCATCATTTTTTGGCCATGTAATGAGAAGAGAACAGCTGGAATATATTGTAACAACAGGGAAAATTGAGGGACGAAGAGATAGAGATAAGCAAAGAGAAAAAAAAAACAGACAGCTTAAGAGAATTGCTTGGCAGAAGGTCAACAACAGAAATGATAAATAGCTGCCGAGATCGAAAGTTGTGGAGAGACATGATCACCTACGCCAGTAGGCCCGGTACTTGATGATGATGATGATCTAGTCCATATTTTTTGCTTATCATGTTTATTTCATTAAGTAATTTTTGTAGATCTTTAGGATTTTCTGCTAGTAGTTCAGTATCATCAGCATATCTTAGGTTATTGATTATCTTTCCATTAATTTGTAGGCCTGGCATCTCTATGATGTTTTTAAAGATTGCTCAGTGTATAGATTGAACAAGCTTGGTGATAGGATGCATCCCTGTCTTACTCCTCTTTTATATCAATGGGTGTAGAGTTCTCTTTGTTATATTTTATTATTGCTGTTTGCTCCTAGTATAGATTATATATTAGTCGTATGTTCATGTCATCTAGATGTATCTCTTTTAGGCATTCTATAAATTGTTTGTGGCGTGCTCTATCAAAAGCGATGGTGTAGTCTATGAAGCAGGCATATATTGGTTTGTTTACTTCTGTGTACTTTTCGATTAATGTTCTCATGCAGAATATAGCTTCTTTTGTCCCGCTATTTTTCCTAAATCCAAATTGCTGATCATCTAATTCAGTATTGATTTTATTCTGAATCCTTCCTTGTATAGCTTTTAGCAAGATTTTTGTAAAATGGCTCATTAGGCTTATTGTTCTAAAGTCACTGCATTCAACTGCACCATTCTTTTTAGGC
The DNA here is from genome assembly GCA_032433765.1 of Megaustenia siamemsis. Taxonomy (NCBI): domain Eukaryota; kingdom Metazoa; phylum Mollusca; class Gastropoda; order Stylommatophora; family Ariophantidae; genus Megaustenia; species Megaustenia siamemsis. Next base: position 34,617,232 of record JAVIAB010000008.1, read on the forward strand.
AATGCAATGAAAGTTGATGTTTTTAGTTCATTTGGTATTAATCCTGTGTGGTATATGTCGTTGCATATGTCTGTAATCACTTCAATGCCAAAATCTTCTAGTGCCTGTATCATCTCTATCTGCATGCTGTCAGGTCCTGCTGTTTTTCCCTTTTTCATTGCTTTTATAGCTTTTTCCACCTCAGATTTTAAGATTTTATAGCCTGATGTACATTTTATAACTGGTTTCTTGTCCCTTTGATCATGAAATAGTTCTGTTATATATTCCTGCCATCTATCTATAATATCTTTATTGTCTGTTAGCATTTTTCCTTTTTTTGTCTGAACACCTTATGTGGCTTTTTTTATTTTTATTATTCTTTCTCTTTATTTCTGTGTGCATTCCACTTAAGTCTTGTTTGTTTTCCATAGTTTATATTTCTATACATTTTTGGCTGAGCCAGTCTTCTTTTGCCTTTTTGCACATTTTGCGTATCTCATTATCTATTTTATTGTATTGGGCAGTGTCTTCGCTTGTCTCCTTTCTTCTATTTTTTCTAAGATGGTGTTAGTTATCCATTTTTGTTTTTTGATCTTTTCTCTTTTGGGTAAGGTGTCGCAGGTTTCTTGTATGCTTTTCTTTATGCATTGCCATTTTGTTGCTACTTTTTCATCAGGATTTTCTCTTCTGTATTGCTAAATTCCTTCTTCTAGCAGCTTCTGGTATGTGTTCTTTACTTGTATTGTATCATCATCATCATCATCAAGTACCGGGCCTACTGGCGTAGGTGATCATGTCTCTCCACAACTTTCGATTTCGGTAGCTATTTATCATATCTGTTGACCTTCTGCCAAGCCATTCTCTTAAGCTGTCTAGTATTTTTTCTCTTTGCTTCCCTCTATCTCTTCGTCCCTCAATTTTCCCAGTTGTTACAATATATTCTTGTTGTTCTCTTCTCATTACATGGCCAAAAAATGATGATTGTTTCTTCCTAATATTGGATATCAACTCTCTTTTTGCTTTGGGCTCTTTCAAAACATTTTTATTACTCTTCTTAGCTGTCCATGGTACTTTCAACATTCTTCTGTAAAACCACATTTCCACAAACTCCAGTGATTTTCTTGTCTGTTGTCCTATTGTCAATGATTCGCATCCATATGTTAAGACTGGATCTACATAACATTTAAGAACTCTTTTTCTTGTTTCTATAGTCAAAAATGGATTGCATAGTATCTTGCTCATTTTTGGAAAGCTGCTTTTGCCTGAGCCATTCTGCATCTCACTCTTTTTTGTACATCTTCCGTCTGAGGTTAACAAAGTTCCCAAATATTTAAATTCATTTACCTGTTTTAATATTGTTCCACTTGTCTTTATTTTGCACTGAGGTGATGTCTTTTTCTTTGTTGTTACCATTACCTCTGTCTTTTTGCTATTAAGGCTAAGTTTTGCTTTCTTTCACTATAATGTCCAACATTTCTTGTAACTCATTTTCACTCTTAGCGATTAATACTGTATCATCAGCATATCTTAGATTATTTATATTATGACCTCCAGTTGTTATTCCAGACATGCCCCTTATGGATCTTAAAATAAAGGCATCTTTAAATAAATATAGTATTGTATAGTTATCTTTAATACCTTTTTTGATTTAAAGCTGTTATATCTAGTGGATTTGTTGATGAATTAGAGTTTTGGTTGTTTCTCTTTAGTTTGATTTTCATTTTAATCATTACATGATTGTGATCTGAATTAATATCTGCTCCTGGGTAGGTTTTGGCTTTCTTTACGCTACACCGGAACCTTTCTTTTATCATTATGTAATCTTTTGATTCCTCTTATTATCTCCAGGGCTTTTCCATGTGTATAGTTTCCTTTTCTCTTGTTCAAAGTAGGTGTTACATATTATCAGCCCGTTTTCTTCACAGAATTGTATTAATCTTTCTCCTCTGTCATTTCTTTTCCTAAACTATGATTTCCTATAATGGTCTTATATCTACCTTTTCCTACTTTAGCGTTCATGTCACCCATTACAATCAAGATATCTGAAGAATTCACTTGCTTCATAACTTTATTTAGGTCTTCATCTATCTATCTATCTATTGACCTTTCGAGCCGTAGCAGGCCTATAGGGCGTAGACCAAGATACTCCTCCTATCTGAATTTTTTTTCTAGCAGTTTTCAATTCTTTAAAGATATTTTATCAAATCTCGCCATTTGTCTCTGTTCTGTGCAAGCAGCTCTATCTCATTGAGGGAGCCGAATCCTGCTGCTCTTGCCTCTTTCATCAATGTTCTTCTCAGTGTCTCCCTGTGTCTTCTTCTTTTTCTCTTACCTGTTGTTTCCCATATGAGGGCTTGCTTTGCTATTCGGTTATTATCTCTTCTCATCGCATGTCCAACATATGACCATCGTCTTTTCTTTATGTCTCTATTTGTTCATCGGTGTAGTCTTGATTAGGTGCATATGTCTGTATTATTGCTATGTCGAATGGTTTTGCTTTCAACTTGACTAGTATAATCCTATCACTGTATGTCCAGTGTGTACTTATATATTTTGGTAGCTCTCTTTTTATCATTCCTTTGGCTAACAAACTTTAAAAGTGTATTGTAAATAGTTGTTTTTTAGTTAAGCGAGCCAGTTGGTTGCCAGTCCTTGAACGACAAGGTTGTCAGATTTTCAGTTGGGACACCAGTGGTTACCAGAGGATACAGTTGTTTAGTGATAGTGTTAAGTATCCATGGGCCGGAGAAGTTGCCCACCACTGGTGATCAGTGACAGTTGTTAGTGAATTCACTGAGTTTTAAGTCGCGGTGAATAGTCACCAATGTTCTAGTACCGCCGTTTGATTCGGCTAGTAACAAGGCAGCGCGAATGGATACGTTGATTCCTGAAATGGTGAGTAAGAGGCTCACTAACTTACAGCAGTTTTAGTTTTTGTGTGTAGTGATCAAGTTTTCCAAGTGTGGAGCATGAAAGAGAAGATAATGTCATTAATAATTTGGCAGACACAGGGCGACTGACACGTAACAGTTTTTGTGTGCACTGATCAAGTTTTCCAAGTGTGGAGCATGAAAGAGAAGATAATGTCATTAATAAGTTGGCAGACACAGGGCTGCAGACAAGTAACAGTTTTTGTGAGCACTGATCAAGTTTTCCAAGTGTGGAGCGGGGAAGGAGACATCATGTTTGTACGAGGTGGCAAACACAGGGCTGCAGACAAGTAACAGTTTTGTGTGCACTGATCAAGTTTTCCAAGTGTGGAGCGGGGAAGGAGACATCATGTTTGTACGAGGTGGCAGACACAGGGCTGCAGACAAGTAACAGTTTTTGTGTGCACTGAACAAGTTTTCCAAGTGTGGAGCGGGGAAGGAGACATCATGTTTGTACGAGGTGGCAGACACAGGGCTGCAGACAAGTAACAGTTTTGTGTGCACTGATCAAGTTTTCCAAGTGTGGCGCATGAAAGAGAAGATAATGCCATTAATAAGTTGGCAGACACAGGGCTGCAGACAAGTAACAGTTTTGTGTGCACTGATCAAGTTTTCCAAGTGTGGAGCGGGGAAGGAGACATCATGTTTGTACGAGGTGGCAAACACAGGGCTGCAGACAAGTAACAGTTTTTGTGTGCACTGATCAAGTTTTCCAAGTGTGGAGCGGGGAAGGAGACAGCATGTTTGTACGAGGTGGCAAACACAGGGCTGCAGACAAGTAACAGTTTTTGTGTGCACTGATCAAGTTTCCAAGTGTGGAGCGGGGAAGGAGACATCATGTTTGTACGAGGTGGCAGACACAGGGCTGCAGACAAGTAACAGTTTTTGTGTGCACTGATCAAGTTTTCCAAGTGTGGAGCGGGGAAGGAGACATCATGTTTGTACGAGGTGGCAGACACAGGGCTGCAGACAAGTAACAGTTTTTGTGTGCACTGATCAAGTTTTCCATGTGTGGAGCGGGGAAGGAGACATCATGTTTGTACGAGGTGGCAGACACAGGGCTGCAGACAAGTAACAGTTTTTGTGTGCACTGATCAAGTTTTCCAAGTGTGGAGCGGGGAAGGAGACATCATGTTTGTACGAGGTGGCAGACACAGGGCTGCAGACAAGTAACAGTTTTTGTGTGCACTGATCAAGTTTTCCAAGTGTGGAGCGGGGAAGGAGACATCATGTTTGTACGAGGTGGCAGACACAGGGCTGCAGACAAGTAACAGTTTTTGTGTGCACTGATCAAGTTTTCCAAGTGTGGAGCGGGGAAGGAGACATCATGTTTGTACGAGGTGGCAGACACAGGGCTGCAGACAAGTAACAGTTTTTGTGTGCACTGATCAAGTTTTCCAAGTGTGGAGCGGGGAAGGAGACATCATGTTTGTACGAGGTGGCAAACACAGGGCTGCAGACAAGTAACAGTTTTTGTGTGCACTGATCAAGTTTTCCAAGTGTGGAGCGGGGAAGGAGACATCATGTTTGTACGAGGTGGCAGACACAGGGCTGCAGACAAGTAACAGTTTTGTGTGCACTGATCAAGTTTTCCAAGTGTGGAGCGGGGAAGGAGACATCATGTTTGTACGAGGTGGCAGACACAGGGCTGCAGACAAGTACATAACAGTTTTTGTGTGCACTGATCAAGTTTTCCAAGTGTGGAGCGGGGAAGGAGACATCATGTTTGTACGAGGTGGCAAACACAGGGCTGCGAAAGTAATAAAATGTGTATTCATTTGTTAAACTCTTCCATTCGTGAAGCGGGAGAGAGAGAGAGAGAGAGAGAGAGAGAGAGAGAGAGAGAAGTCATTGACAAGCAAGCAGTCAGAAAAGCTGCTGGCGTGGTGAAATGTGTAACTTTGTAATATAGAGTTTTGTTCGTGATATGAGTGTAAATGGACATTGTATGATTTTATCGAGGTGAGACAATTCTTGCTGGATCACGTTAGTGATCTATTTGGAGGTGGTGTGCATCAATAAAGTTGACATTGTTTTACACAGTACTGGTCTTGTTATGTGTTGACATTGTTTACACAGTACTGGTCTTGTTATGTGTTGACATTGTTTACACAGTACTAGTCTTGTTATGTGTTGACATTGTTTACACAGTACTGGTCTTGTTATGTGTTGACAGCAAGGTAATTGCCACAGTTTGCGACGAACGAACAAGGGTTGTATGCGAGATTCACAATACGAAGGACGATACAACACTGGGCAGACAGCTAGGCCGGCTGTGGTGTGGTCACGGTGGCTGACCAAGTTGACGGGTCACCCTGTCAGTCACAGCAAGAGGCCTGTAGCAGCGGGGTGTGCACATGATTTTTGGAGTAATGTGGTCGGTATTACACCCGCGCCGCTTTATGTTCCCGAAAAAATCCGGTACCCGTTTAACGCTGGGTGAACCCGGAAGCCGTCGGTTGAGATCGAACCCTATCTCTTGTCCTTTGGAGTCCAGTTCACTAACCACTGAGCTATCGCGGCTTCCTACCAGCCTTAAATGGGTACCGGATTTTTTTCTGGGAAAATAAAGTGGCACGGGCGTAATACCGACCGCATTACCCCAAAAATCATGTGATAATGGTCTGTAAAATTTATGGTCACTAACACTGTACCCGGTAAAAACGTTTCTTAGTTGTTTATTATTGTTATTTTGTTTGTGCTGAGCGCTGTTATTGTTATTTTCCTTTGAGCGCTATTATTGTTATTGCTGGCGATCTGTGTGCTTGACCTCTGCTGGAATGCGCTCTCTTATCTAGGAGGGCTCTCTGTCTAAGAGACGTATGACGCAAGCCTGAGAAAGCTGTAAGGAGTCCGGGTTGCCGACTCACCCTTTGTCTACCAGGAAATCCTCCAGAATTGGCACCTGGAATGTTCGTACTCTAAACGAACATGGAAAAGTTGCACAGGTAGCAGTAGAAATGTCAAACTACAAGATAGATATTATGGGAATGTGTGAAACAAGATGGCTAGGAATAGGTAAAATAAAACTAAATACAGGAGAGATTATTTTATCATCAGGACACCAGGAACCTGGAGCACAACATAGTGAAGGGGTAGCTATAATGCTATGAAGGAATGCACAGAAGACACTAATAGAATAGGAGGCTGTAGGACCAAGACTAATGAGAGCAACATTTAAAACAACCAGAAACAAAATAAAATTACACATTATCCAATACTATGCACCAACCAACGATAAAGATGATTTAGTTAAAGATGATTTATATAAATAGCTACAATGTCAGATGGATGCAAGACGAGCCAAGGATATTATAATCTTGATGGGAGACCTAAATGCTAAAGTAGGATCAGACAACAGAGGCTTCGAAGAGATTATGGGAAAACATGGACTTGGAGATATAAACGAGAATGGAGAGATATTTGTGAATTTCTGCGCCCTTAATCAAGTGAGCCGAGGAGGAACAATATTCCAACACAAAAGAATACACAAAGCTACATGGGTGTCACCAGATCATAGAACGGAAAATCAAATTGATCACATATGTATTAATAATAAGTTTAAGTCATCCTTACAGGATGTAAAAGTATATAGAGGGGCCGATGTAGCTTCTGATCATCATCTTCTGTTAGCCAAACTTAAAATTAAATTAAAAAGGTATACTACAACGAATAAGGGTAGAAAGTATTTCAATGTAGGGTTTCTTAAAGAACAAGGAATTAAAGATAAATTCGTAGTCACAATATCAAACAAATATGAAGTCCTCCAACAACTAGAAAATACAATAAATATAGAAGATCATTGGAAACAGGTAAAAGATATATGGAAAGAGACATGCGAAGAAACACTAGGGAAAAGAGAACGACAGAATAAGGCATGGATGACAGCAGAGACCCTGGAAAAAATTAAAGAAAGAAAGAACAAGAAAGCAGACATAAATAAAAGCAAAACGAGAAGTAATAAAGCCAGGACACAGGGAGCTTACACAGAGGTGAACAAAGAAGTGAGAAGATGCATTAAAAGGGATAAGAGGAAATATATAGATGAACTAGCTAAAGAGGCAGAAGAAGCAGCAAATAAAGGGAATATGAAAGAACTGTACAACAGCACAAAGAACTTAAGTGGAAAATACAAACATATCAATGCCTTTATTAAAGATAAGAAAGGAAATCTGCTTAGCACTATAAGAGAACAAATGGAGAGATGGAAAGAGCACTTTGAAGAACTTTTGAATAGACCTGGCTCAAATAATCCTCCAGATATACTACCAGCAGAAGAAGAGTTACACGTTAACTGTGGAAAACCAAGCAAAGAAGAAATAATGAAAGTCATCAAACTATTAAAAAATGGTAAAGCCACAGGACCAGATGAAATTCCTTCGGAAGCCATCAAAGGAGATATTAACACCTCTACCCAGATGCTATAAGTATATATATATATATATATATATATATATATATATATATATATAGAGAGAGAGAGAGAGAGAGAGAGATGTATAGTTAATTACTTATATACTGTTTAGTTTTTTTTCGAAATATAATTTTCACGTCACAACGGACAACTCCCTAGTGATGTGATCCCCTCCTCAGCACGTCCTTAGCATGAAACCCCCCCCCCCCCCCCCCCCAACATGAGAAAGCATTGAAGGTGAATTCATCTTATACGAACTCCGTAGCAGAGGCTAATACCTTGTCCAAGGTCAGGGTCACATTCTGTACGAAAGAAAATGCTGACGTCAATACATAAATCACAAAGTCAACACCATAACAGTGTGTGCTCTCATTAGTGTGACGTGCGTCAAACACAGCAGTGCACAGACTGCAACATCCGGCGCATTTAATCAAAAGTAGGGTCTCAAAATCTAGCCGTTCCTCACTCATTGTTTGCGTAATAAACATCAGTTAATGAATGTTTGCGAGAGCTGGAAGCCAACACATGTGCTATTAAAGAATACAATAAAATACAAAATAATAGTCTTGTCTTAACCTCAAAGTGGGAGCCGCGATAGCTCAGTGGTTAGTGAACTGGACTACAAAGGACAAGAGGTAGGGTTCGATCCCAACCGACGGCTTCCGTTCATCCAGCCTTTAATGGGTACCGGATTTTTTTTTTGGAAAAGTAAACACTTTTTGGAAAGCAACACGGGCGTAATGCCGACCACATTACCCCAAAATCATGTGCCGAAGGTCTGTAAAATGTATGGTCACTAACACCGTATTCCCTATACGCCACTTGGCGTGACGAGGGTACTTTACTTTTTTTTTTACTCTCTTATCTCTACTTATCTCACATAAATCTGTCTTGTCACATCACAGTCTGCCCCTCAGGTGAGTCGAATAAGACTACATCGTCACTCTGCTCCTCTCGTGCTCCCGGACGACTTATTCTCCTTTTTGTTGACTTTCTTATCTGTGTGACCACATGTCTATGTGATTAATTGTTATTTATTGTACATTATGAAAACGTTGACGCGGGGGAGAGGGGGGGGGAGAGGAAGGAGAGAGCGAGAAGGTACGAGCTAACCACTATCGCGGCTCCATTGTAGTCTATCCGCGGCAAGTTTGTAGTTGTGGATAAAGATAGCAGGTGTTGCTTCGACGTCCTGACCGAGTATATTAGTTTTCTGCAAACTTATTATTAGACCGAAGTCTCTGTAGCCATGCGAAAAACGCTGCATCATGCAACTGCGTGATAAGTGCATCAGCGTCGTCAGCAAATAACGGGTCTCTATTGCTGATATGTCTGATTCTGGAACCCAGTAATGATGTTATACTCCTTGAAAAGTAATTTGAGCAGTGGTGTATACTGGTTTTGGGGTCTGGGCTACCGACAACATAATAAATAAAAACATACATTATATTCAGTAGGCTAACATAAAGTAATATTTTCTGATGACATCACTACATTTTCAATTACTTACTTATTTATATGTTAATTATATCCGTCATTTTTGGGACGAAAATGTCTTAATGACTTTGTCATTGAAAGCACCGTTGCGTTGGTTTCTAAGTTTCAGAGGGAATGATTTCTCAATGGACATTATTGCCAAACCAGAAAAGCGTTCTTGTGTCTGAGTTGAGCGACAATAGGATTTGATTCTCTTGAGAGCAGAAAAAGTTCTTTCTACAGATGCTAATGAGCATAACGTAGTTATAACTAGCCAAGGAAGTTCAGGTAATCAGACATAGTTTCACTTTCACTTTTAACGCTTCTAATTGGCTAGAGCTAGAAATAACACATGAAACCGCATTCCTCTAGCGGTAGCTCCCTCTATATTTTTTGACTCCCATTTTTGAATGTCAAGGTCGTTAATACTAGGTCCGGATAGAGGAAGAATGCACCGCTAGCTACTAGAGTTTTCAATGTAGAATAGTTTCGGTTTCATTAACAAACGTTATAGTGGCCAGAGGAAAACCTTTCTTTAATAAATGCAAATCGAAGCAAATAAATCATAGTGGCCTACGAAATGTGTAATAGAATACTCGACAATTTGTAATATAATTATAAAAAAAATAAAATAATTATCATTTCCTTTTGTAGTTCGTTAATATGTTCAAGGCTACCGGCGGTAGCTTCGGCAACATAGAGAATGCGCCACTAAATTTGAGTAGAATCTATTCAACAGTGGTTAGTTCTCAATTTGATATTGTTATAAGACAACGCCAACAAATACATGACCATACCACTTATGTTATCAGCCTTTCACGTTTCCGTGATTTTTGACGAAATTGTAATTTTTCCAACACATGTTTTGATGCTTGGAGTATAAGAATTGAGAAGAGGGGATTTAAAAAGATGAAAGGAACGTAGTGGTTCATCCGTTAATTGATTCTGTGTAGTTTCTAGAGGAAGTAAATGCTGCAAATGTCGATCTCTATTGACGTTTGTTTCTAGCTTGTCTTCTTCTGAGCCAGCCCACGGTATTCAAATTGATTTGACCTTTCCATTTTCATCGTTAAATTGTCTTGGTCTCCCCGCTCCTCTTGTCTTTAGCGACGTTCAATAAATTTTATATCTTGCTACATTATTATGTTGTTTCCTTATGTTGTGTACTGATTCAGTTTTTTTGCCCCCCTCCCCCGGGAAGTTGGGAGGACACAGGACTTCGATAACCATGAGTCCACGTTACTCCTTCGGATGAAAGAGATGGTAGTTAATATGGGCATAGCCAGAAACGAGAAACTTAGTGGGCGTGTAAGACGACTAATCAACCAACACAGAACTGGAGTTGTCATTCGCTGGACACTTTGAGACTTGCTGAGGAGGGGATATGAACACCTATGGACATGTTCGGAGTGCAATGATGATGACCCGCTAATAACTCAATAACTCAGTTTTTTAAAATAAAATTTCAGATAACAAGCTTCGCTAATCGTATATTATCCAGACCTGCTAATGAAAACATACTAACGTTTGTTAGTGAAGCCTATACTGTTCCTGTGAATGAGCGGAGAGTTTTTGTTGGCGATTGTATCTCTAGGGGCAAAGCGATGCTTCAGAGTTGTGAGGGTTCAAATCCCGGTATTCCAACTGCCTATAGTTTTCTGTTAAAATACCTCACATTATGCATTTCCTTTTTTCACCTGTCACGCTTCAATGCAACAGCAGACGGATAAAAGAAAGAAATTAAAATAAGTATGCTAATGTGTAAGTATGGTTAGCGGGGTAGAGTTCTGCCCTACCAAAGGAGGAGTAAGACGTCTCCTTTCCTCCGCTAGTCTTCGGGACACCCCTGGGCAAGGTGGAGCTCCCGTTTAGCCCCCCTATCAGGGTTATGTGAAGCCATTGGAGCAGGTGGTGGATGGTGTTGTGGGAGCAGCCGACAAGTAGTGCCGGTTATGGTCCCCACACCACGATGGCAGGCAGAGGATCTCATGTATAGAGACAATGGCTGCGATCTCCGACTAGTACAGTCACTGCCAAGAAGGAAAGGAATGGAAACTATCTTCTTAAATTGCATGGAATAATCATGACACATCACAACCTTCTATTTACAGCTAACGACGTTAATGGGGGCTTCACAGCCACCTCGTCCGGTAGGGAGCGTCATGTGCTACAGGTGACACCCGATCGTCATCAAGCAACTGTATGCAAGATCAAAAATAAAGAGACACTAGCAATAGGAACTTGGAACATTAGATCAGCATTCCAGGTTGAAAAACTAGAAAACATCAGTCAAGAAATGAAGAGAATAAAATTGAACATCTTGGGACTATGTGAAATGAGATGGACAGGGGCAGGATTATTACAACGCGACAGTGGAATGTAATTTACTCTGGGGGAACCACACACGAAAGAGGAGTAGGCATCATGTTAGATAGAGAAAGAAGCAAAACAGTGAAAGGATTTTGGCCAGTATCAGACAGAATTCTTCTAGTAAAATTGAGTGGCAGACAAATGGATATCAACATAATTCAAGTTTATGCACCAACAAGTAATAGCGAAGAAGAGGACATTGACACTTTTTACGAGGAGCTAGAGGCGACCATGGAACAGTGTAAATCCCAAGAAATTACTGTTGTATTAGGGGATTTCAATGCAAAGGTAGGAACAGCTAAAGTGCAAAATGTGACTGGGGGGCATGGCCTTGGCGAGACGAATGACAGAGGGGATAGATTGATAGATTGGGCAAAGACACATGAAATGATTATAGGTAACACCTGGTTCAAACAACACCCTAGGCGACTATGGACATGGCAAAGCCCAGACAAAAAATTACACAATCAAATTGATTTTATACTGGTAGAGAGAAGATTCAGGAATGGGCTAACATCGGTTAAAATAAGGCCAGGAGCAGATTGTAATAGCGACCATATACCAGTAGTTGAAAGATAAGAATAAAACTGCGGAAGGCACAGAAATCACCAAGAAATATAAATTAGAACTACATATGCTAAGAGTAGATAAACAGATGAGTGATAAGTACAGCATGATAGTACAAAATAGATATAATGCTATTGAGAAAATACAGGACATCCAGGAGCAGTGGGAAATGCTCAAACAATCGATTCAGCAAACATCAAAACAAGTAATACCAGTGACTAAAAGAATCAACAAAAAGAAATGGATGACAGAAGAAATATTACAACTAATGGACGAAAGAAGAAAACATAAGAAAGAAGAACGAGCATACAAAATATTGCACAAAGAGATCCAAAACAAGTGCAGTGAAGCAAAGGAATGATGGTTAAAACAGAAATATGAAGAAATGGAAAAACAACAAAAGAAAGACCCAAAATGTATGCACAATCAGTTAAATGAATTAACAGGAAGAAAAGAAGTCAAAGATTCAGGATGTGTGAAATCAAAGGAAGGAAATATAATAATGGGACAGGAGAAGATAATAGAAAGATGGACAGAATATATCAGTCAACTCTATGATGATGAAAGACCAGAATTAAACAATTCAAATGAAGACACATGACCACCAATAATGCAGAGTGAAGTGGAGGACGCAATTCAACACATGAAAAGAGGCAAAGCTCCAGGTCCTGACAATATAACAATCGAAGAGATAAATGCATTAGGAGAGCTGGGAGTACAAGTCATAACAAAATTACTCAATGACATATATAACACTGGACATATACCCGAAGATCTACTAAAATCTATCTTTGTAGCCATACCGAAGAAGTCAGGCGCCACTGATTGTGACTTCCATCGCACTATTAGTCTCATGAGCCATATGACTAAAATATTACTAAGAATAATTATGAGACGTGTAAGGAACAAAATAAAGCCAGAAATAAGTGAGGAACAATGTGGATTTGTGGAAGGAAAGGGCACCAATAATGCAATATACATCTTAAGGACATTGATAGAAAGATCTATAGAGGTAAAGAAAGATCTATATATGTGCTTTATAGACTACACAAAAGCATTTGACAAAGTAAAGCATGTGGAAATAATCAATATGCTGGAGAAATTAAACATTGATGGCAAGGATCTGCGAATCATAAAAAACATGTACTGACAACAAACAGCAGCTATACGAATTAACAACCAAACAGGACAATTCCAATATATAAAACAAGGAGTCAGACAAGGCTGTGTTCTGTCACCGGATTTGTTTTCACTTTACAGCGAATATATTATGAGATCAATAGTAGACAAAAAAGGAATTGAAGTCAACGGTCACAACATAAATAATTTGCGATATGCGGATGACACAGTCTTAATAACAGAGACAGAGAACGAACTACAAGAAATGATAGACATAAAAGTGGAAGAAAGCAACAAGAAAGGTCTTAGTCTGAATAGTAAGAAAACAGAAGTAATGGTTATATCGAAGAAACAATCATCACCATCATGCAGCATAGAAATAAACGAGACAAATCTAAAACAAGTGCATCGTTTCAAATACTTGGGCACAATAATTACATCAGATGGGAGATGCACCACATAAATAAAAAGCAGAATAGCTCAGGCCAAAATAGCATTTCAGAAAATGAAAAATATCTTATGCAACAAATCTATGTCAATAAAAATGAGAAAGAGAGTTCATCATTGCTATATAGAACCAATTCTGACCTATGGAAGCGAATCATGGACAGTAGAAAAACAAATGAAAAGACGATTAGAGGCCACAGAGATGGGATTTCTCAGAAGAATGTTGAAAGTTCCCTGGACAGATAAAAAGACCATGAGAAAGTTCTCAAAGAGGCCAACACAAAAAGGGAGCTCTTTAAAAAAACATCAGAAAGAAGCAATCAACATTTTTCGGGCACATCATGAAAAGAGGAAAGTTGAATACTTGTTACAACTGGCAAAATAAAAGGAAAGAGAGATCGCGGGAGACAAAGATAGAAAATACTGGATAGCTTGGTGTCAAGGCATGGAAAACATTCAACAACAGAACTGATACGATGCACTGTAGATAGAAGATTGTGGAGGGACATGATCGCCTACGCCAATCGGCAGGATACATGATGATGATGATGATGAATGTGTAAGTAAGTAAAGAGCCCCGTCACGCCAGGTGGCGTATAGGGAACATGGGAATAGTGACCACCATTTTTATAGACCTTCGGCACATGATTTTTGAGGTAATGTGGTCGGTAGTACGCCAGTGCTACTTTACTTTCCCAGAAAAATATCCCGTACTCATTTAAGGCTGGGTGAACCTAGAAATCTTCGATCAGGATCGAACCCTACCTCTTGTCCATTGAAGCCCAGTTCACTAACCACTGAGCTATCGCGGCTCCCCAAGTTACTGTGTAGTTTAAATATATATATGTATATATATATGTATATATATATATATATATATATATATATATATATATATATAGAGAGAGAGAGAGAGAGAGAGAGAGTTATTGAGTTATTTGAGGGTCATCAGTCATCATCATTGCACTCCGAACATGTTCATAGGTGCTCATATCCCCTCCTCAGCAATATCCCGCAGTGTCCAGCAACTGACGACTCCAGTTCTATGTTGGCTGATAAGTCTTCTTACACGGCCACTAAGTTTCTCATTTCTGGCTGTGCCAATCTTAACTCCCATTTCCATCATCCGAAGAAGTGACGTGGATCTGTGATTATCGAAGTCCTGTGCTTTTCCCACATCTCGGAGGGCATTGATGATATCCACCCGATCCATTGGTTGCCCGTCCCCAACGACAGCGCAGCTAGCCAACCTGTCCGCTCTTTCATTTCCCCGTACTCCCGCATGTCCAGGGACATAGACAAAGGTGACCTTACGTATTTTGGATTTCTGCAACGACTCTACCCATTGCATGCGTACAGAGCCCGCCTCCACTTGTTTAATCATGCTCACCGAATCACTCAGTATACATGCGTGGGTGTAGTCTTGTCACTCTAACCATTTGAATGCCTTGGTCACTGCCATCGCCTCCATTGTCATGCTACTCGTGGTCATGACGTATGCACCACTGCCTTCCTTGACTATTCTGCCTGCCGAGCGTGCTGTCAATGCCATGCACTTCTTTGGTGTCGTATTACAGATCCGTCTGTATAGATGACTGCGTCTTTCTCATCGGTGTTATCGCAGATAAGACCGTTGACCTCAGCATTAACCACGACCGGGTTCTGTTCCCTACTTTTCCTGTCGAGTGTGACAATACACGAGAAAGTCCCATTGAATGACGTAGGCACCTGTATCCACTCATCACCAATGCTGATATTGGTAAGCCCACAGACCTGTTTGATGACATCTTCTGCTCGGCCCACCCATGATTTGCCTCTTTTAAGCCTTGCACCTTTCACTGTGTTGAGCACGTGGTGCAATGGATGCTCTGTATCTGTACTAATCTTCAGGTATGTTCGTGCTCTCCATATCTTGATTCTGTCATCCATGGTTGGAAAATCAAGAAGATACCTCATTGCAACACAGGGTGTCCCTCGTACATCCCAGGATAATGCGCACGGCTTCATTTTGTATTTTCTCCAGCCTATCAATTTGAGTCGTACTGACAGTAAGAATTGCCAGGGCATACTCGATTGGTATGTCATCAACTTGTCCCTGGTCAGCTCATCAGCTCCCATTCGTACTACCGGTGTGGTCGTATTAACGATATGATTGTTAAGGAGAACCATGAAACTGATGCTTTATTTGGATTAACCAAGGCACCTGAAACCCCACACCAGGAAGAAATGCGATCGAGTTCGTCTTGCATTGTGGAGGCGATTCCCCGTCTGTCTCTTCCCTGTCGATATACCAGAATATCATCAGCAAAAGTCATAGTTCTTCCCCTCCCATCCAGCTGTTGTTCCGTGATCGTTATTGTGTACACGTTAAATAGAACTGGGGATAATGGTGAGCCTTGTGGCAGCCCTGGACAAATGGATGTTGGCTCGGATGACCAACTTCCACATCTGAGTATCACCTTCCTCTGAAACAGTGCCGTGGCGATCCATCTAATGAGGAAGGGGTGCACCGCCGGTTTGAGGAGCATATGCATGATATATTCAAATGGTACCCTGTTGTATGCATCCTCTAGATCTATAGCAGCAGCACATGTCTCCTCTCGTCTGTGGAAGCATTCGAAGACGTCATAGGCAAAGACTGCCGCATTGAGCCATGACTCTTTGTTATATTTATAACCTCCGAGTGTGGGTGGAAATGCGCGTTTCTGTTCAAGGTGACAGGTAAGGACACGGGCAACTATTTTCTCCAGCAACTTGCCCGCAGTGTTCTGCATTGTGATGATTCTGTAGGTACTGATCTGAGAATGGTCCTTGTTTGGCTTCAGTAGCAGTATTAAGTAGCTGTGTAGCCACTCCCCCTTAATCTGGCCTCTCCGAATACTGGCATTAAACTCATTGGCCAGTTTGTCAAGTCGTCGTCAGCTAAATCGCCTATGTCATCGTACCGAACACCATCTGGACCAGGAGCAGTGTTGTGTGACCTTTTAAGTGTCGTGCGAATGGTATCGGTTGTGATTGTGAGATCATCTTCCAGTACTACATCCTTACACAATTTTGACAGCGATCCCTGTATCCTCATTCTTACAGCCTCATTTCTTTGGTCCGTCTGCTCAATGTAGCGGGCAAGCAGGGCCTTCCATTTGCTCTCATCAGATTTGTGCCATATTCGGCTTGCGCTCTGAAAGTCTTGTATGCCTCTGTGTCGTGTTGTGCCATTCATGCTCTGATGAAGACGCCAGAATGTGGCTAGCGATTTTTCTGAGTACACTTTTTTTTTACAGAAGTCATCCCATTTGGCATCCTTAGCCTGCTTAGCGCATAGTTTAAAGTGCATCATTTTTTGGTCGACCTCTACTTTCAGACGCTTCAAGAGCTCAGGTTGTGTTATTCCATTCCTTCTGGCTTCCTGCCATGTCTTGGCCGTTTGTGTCTTGCTCCGCCAATCTTTCTCGAAATCTACGTTCCACCAGGGTGGCTGCGTCCATCTCTCTTGCCTCCTATGAGGGGCGCTCTGTTTCCTATGTCTGATTTTGCTAATGACGCCCTGGTCTGTTTTCTCGTAGTTGAATGTGTGGAGCTTTCTTTTCTGGCTTCAATTTCTGCTTTTCTCAATTAGGAGGATACATGGATAGTGATCACTTCCGTGTAACCCAAGTGCACTCCACCTGAAAAACCGGTGCGAAGGTGGACGACACCAGTGCCAGGTCAATGACACTATAAGAGTCGCCTGTTCGAGTGGTCATTCTTGTTGCCCTTCCATCATTCAAGCACACTAAATCGACCGACACCAATGCGTTCTCTAGGTCTTCTCCCTGTTTGTTGGTTATGACGTTACTCCACTGGTTGCCTCTAGCATTAAAGTCTCCGCAGAAAATGACGTTCTCTTCATCGAACTCGAAGAGATTCTGCCATTGTTGTGTGTTCACCTTCCATTACAGGCATATACATTAACAATCACGAAATGAACTGGGGTCTGCACCCTAACCGCATGTACCTGCAATTCTGCATTGTTCCACACAGACATATCAACATCAGCTGCCACCATATTGTTGCGCACAAGGATGGCCAGTAGTATACAATGTTGTAACTAAGTCGCATTTGGCCGTAAATTAACAAAGCTATATAGTAGGTGCGAGGCGCACCTAATGTACACGAGAGACAAGGGGAGTTAATCGTGATCTTTCGTGTCGGTGACCCCGGAAGTGACCTTTATGATGTTAGTGGCTGTGAACCCACCCCAAAAGTGCACGTACATGCACCGAAACTGCACCAAAACCGCACGAGAAATAGTATGTTCGGGTATGTACACCGCCACTAGCACTACTAGCTTTTTGTTGTTTTTTTTATGGAATTTGATATGTAGGGGTGACAAAATTATGTGGGAGGTATGCCTTGAGGTTATATTTCAATTTTTTATCGATTTCAGGGGCGTAACCCTCAAAAATTTTAAGGGGGTAACAATTTCAAAAGTGATTTTTAAGTTAATTTTTGGTGTGGGGATGTCTAAAATAAAGTTTCAGGTAAGCCTACGTGCTAAATTTACGATTTTTATCGATTCCATGGGCGTAACCCTCAAAAATGGTAAGGGGAGTTACAATTTCAAAAGTGATTTTTAAGTAAATTTTTGGTGTGGGGATGTCTAAAATAAAGTCTGGGGTATGCCTAGAGTGAAAATTTACGATTTTTACCGATTTCAGGGGCGTAACCCTCAAAAACGGTAAGGGGGGTAACAATTTCAAAATGATTTTTAAGTAAATTTTTTGTATGGGGATGTCTAAAACAAAGTTTTAAGTAAGCCTACGTGCTAAATTTACGATTTTTATCGATTTCAGGGGCGTAAACCTCAAAAATGCTAAGGGGGTAAAATCCTAAAAGTGTTTTTTTATGTAAATTTTTGCAATGGGGATGTCTAAAATAAAGTTTGGGGGTATGCCTAGCGTGAAAATTTACGACTTTTACCGATTTTATGGGCGTAACTCTCAAAAATGCTAAGGGGGGTAAAATCCTAAAAGTGGTTTTTTATGTAAATTTTAGCAATGGGGATGTCTAAAATAACGTTTTTTGGACCTTGAATATAACTTTCTACTCGTTGTGTCTAACTAGTATGACTATGTGAGTACCTTTTTATGGTGTTGAGGTCGATTTTTTGAGTATGAGCCTACATTTTTGTGTTCTGTGGGTAAAATATTTTCGATTTGACCAAACTTTTTTTTGGGACTTTGGCTGTAACTATCTGTTCGATGTGTCTAACTAGTATGACTATGTGAGTAGATTTTTATGGTTTTGAGGTCGCTTTTTTGAGTATGAGCCTACATTTTTGTGTTCTGGAGGTAAAATGTTAGTGATTTGGCCACTCTTTTTGGGGCTTTGGCTGTAACTATCTGTTCGATGTGTCTAACTATTATGACTATGTGAGTAGCTTTTTAGGGTTTTGAGGTCGACTTTTTTTAGTATGAG